>BSBK01010832.1:0-72500 GCA_027943335.1 Chamaecyparis obtusa
TCGCCAATACAATCCTCCTATAAACACGTGTTCGGGAAGGTATTGGGGATGGCCAAATACTGTATTTACTATTCTTTACAAGAGTCTAGTGCGCCATATTAATTACTATTAGGCATTAGGGTGTACAACAAATGTAGGCCAAAATCTCTAAGCATGTTTTTAGTACATATATTCACATATCAGCTTAACTTATCTATTTTTAGAACTAACAAACTTCCTTTGGAGAAACTAAAAAGATTATGCCTCGTACCAATTCTATACAATAATAAAAAGTAATTATGAGAGATAAATCATTGTTAACTTATTGATCTCCAAAGTATCAACAAGAAAATAAACCTAAAATGAGGGTGCTCAATACAATGATGGACCTCTGTGTTGAGACTGTGGAATTCCATGCTTAATATCCAACTAGCCATAAGGGTGAAAATTATACAATTCAACTAGCCGTAAGGGTGCTTACCTAAGAAATTATAAACCAATAATTAAAGCAAATCCTCAGAGCAAGCTAACTACAAAATCCATATAAATGCATTATCCTATCTGAGTAAGAATCATGATGATGAACACAAATAGAGAAGAAAATCTAAAGTTACATTAGAACATACACATTGATTCCTGAAAGTTGTAAACACCAAGTTGAAACCCTTTATGCAGGAAATCCTTCCCTGACAGGAAAGAATAATGACTATACAAATAAACAATAATAAAATGAAGGTTCCTAACCAGAAGTCATCACAGAGGTCTCTGTGTTGACTTCAGGATAAGAGATCCTCATGAAGGTTTGTACCATGCTAGAACAAATCATAGATGATGATAATAAATAGCTATACGAGCATCTATACCCTACAACATTTAGTGAGATAAAGAAACCTGACATAATATAAGTTTAGATCTAGAACTTTCAGTTACCTTTTTTAAAAATAGCAAACACCATCAATGAACCGTTACCTTGGAAGAGAATCTTTGTTATGATTTTGGTAGGGACCACCAATACTTGTTGTAAGAGACAAATTTGTGCAGAGATACAAAGACTAGACATGCAAATACTCAAATACCAGTAAACCTACCACTGGATTCCCCAAATTTGAATCTCCAACAAATTCTAGATATTTCTCAAATATAACATGCCATTTGGAAAACTGATGAATGCCATAGAGTTGAAGTGCTAGAAAGAAAAGGTAGATGATTATCCATTCCTTACTACCCTAGCCAAAATTATAAATTAAAGTGAATATCCTTCCCAAGGAAAAAGAGGATATATCTTAGTTCCTAAAGGGAGCATAGCTGCAAAACCACAGTTCTTTCCACAATTATTAGTATACCTGCCCATACATACATACATACATACATACATACATACATACATACATACATACATACATACATACATACATACATACATACATACATACATACATACATATATATATATATATATATATATATATATATATATAGTATATATAAGTATCCATATATTATATGTGTATATTATCATACACATAATATATCATACATACATCTGTATATATATATATACATATATCTATAGGTATATGTATATATGTGTATATAAGTAAAGGTATCTAATTACTTGATGGAAGTAAAAAATTTCATATGAAGGCCTTTCATTTCTGGAATAGTCAACGAAAGAAATGCAAGGATTAAGTCTAAAACAAGTAGGAGGAAGCAATACAGTACAACCCATTATGATGTAAAATAGCAAAAAAAGCTATATAAAACTTAAGTAAAAAAAGAGATACCCTTATCTCTCATTATCAATTATCCTATTTAATCTTTTTGAAGCTCCTAGTAGCTTCATCCTGCATCCTTCTTCCTGATAATAATAACGGAGTCGTATCCTGGCACAGTGGTCTTGGAGTGGTGGGAACATTTCTTTACTTCAGGGGAAATGATATGCAAATTTCCCTTTACTTCATTGTCTAACTCCTTCAAAATATCGAATCCTTTCGCTCGCCAGTAATCTAGCAGCCATTTCGTCTCCATATCTTCTTTTAGGAGTTCTTTGTATAGAAACTCCAAGTTTCTGGACATTTCTGGCCAGAACTCATCAAACCGTCCTTCATCTTTAAATGCTAACATAGGGATTCGCTTAGAATTTGGGATTGCCCTAAAATTTCCAATCTCTATCCTCATTGTAGTTTCTGGAAGGGGATCGTCAATTGATTATAGATACCATGAACCATTTGTTCCAACCCTCCAAGAAAACCCTCCTCAAAAATAATCTTGGTAATTTTAATGATCTCATCTTTCTTATGGCCTACAAAGGAAGAAAGGGAAATGAAGAGTCCTACAATAGCACCGTTAGTTGAGGGAAATGATGTTATTTTTACTTATGGTTTACTAGCCCCATACTTGCATGTGTATGGTTGGCGTGTATATTTATATTTCTATTTGATGTGCCCAATTTGGTTGAGGGATGGAGTCGTAGTTACTTTCTTGTGAGATCCACATGATCAGTCAATTCCGCAATTGAATATATATATATATATATATATATATATATATATATATATATATATATATATATATATATATATATATATATATATATATATATATATATATATATATATATATATATGCTCATCTTTTATGCAGGATCTCAGGTACCAGGCATCGACTTCCTTAGATTGCTAGGATGAGTGCGCCCTATCGCAATATCTCAATGGTAAGAGAGGGGAGATAACATCCAGGTCTAAATCCTATCTTAAGCCATTTATTGTCTTGAAATAGTGGACAAGTATATGATTGATCACCCCTCTGAATTTGTCAAGGTGACGTGAATTCATGATACCTTCCTTTAGGTTTGATTGTTGTAGTTTGATTTGGTCAGTTTCTTTCTTGGTGCATGTTATGTAGTTTGATGATATTTTTGTATTAAAGTGGACTAAGGATTAAATTATGAAATTAAATAGTTATATCTTATAGAATATTATAATATTAAACATAAGGATATTTAATTAATGATCTAATTAATTAAATACCTTTGTTTATTAAAGATAATTAATTGAAAAAGTCTAATTATAGAAGTTGAAGATTTAACTAAAAATTAAATTTAAATTAAAAATAATAAAAAATAAATGCATAATCAAAGATAAATTATATTTATTATCAAGTCGTGTGTTTCGAATATGCTAGGAATTTTAATTTAATTAAAATATTAAAAATTGATATTTAAATGGAAAATAGAGTTAAGTGATTTTAATGTTGATTTGCAAATTTTATTAATTAAAAATTTAAATCATGCACTTTTGAATGCATAAGTTTTTGATAAAAATGAAGTTGAACTCAAATTAGGAGTTCAGTTGTGCAAACTTTAGAGGAGTTGATATTTGAGTTAATTATTTTATTATTTTAATAGTTCAGTTCTATTTCTGTGATTTGGAGTTGCATTCTTTCAACTCTAGTTTGTAGTTTTCTATATTATAAGTTTTAGGAGGCCATTTGAGAGATTATTCAATCAAGTTTGAAGAATCCTCTCTATCGAATTTTCGAGTTAAAGAATTTTTATTAAAAGCTTGGAGTTTTTGGAGTTCAAATTTGATCATCATTCTTCATTGTTTTTTAGTGTTGTGATTCAAGGTAGGTTTTCAAATATTTTATCTTTCCATTAAAATAGGAATTTTTGTTTTAAATTTGAATTGTAGAAAAAATGATTTAAAAATGAAATTTGATTAGGTTTTTTAACTTCATGTGAAATTTTACAGAATTTGAATTGAAGATCTAGGAGGGTTTCTAAATTTTAGGGGTTTTGGTTTCAACAAAAATAAAAATACCCTCTTCTCCATTAGGGTTTCTCCATAATGAGTTTTCCCCTTATTAAAATAGAATGTATATTTACCTCCTTGCATGCTTTCTTTAAAAATATATATACTAAAGAGGAATATATATATATAAAAAGAAAATTAAACTAAAAAAAGAGAAGATTTTTTTAAAAATAATAATAATAATAAAATTGTGGGTCGCGCTAGAAGGAAACAACACCACCACAAGATTCATACGAGTGGGGGTCAGTGTTGGTCAACACGCTTCCCCACTATTCATACTTTATTATTAAGGGGGAATGACATAAATTTAAAAGTGCCTTCCTCATTTCCAGCACTTTTAGTATGGAGGGGGGAGGGGAGGTGGGGGCCATGTACCCCACCCCAATACATTTCTTTTATAATATTATTTTTTCTTTTTTAGTTTATGTCGTAGGCTTTTGGAACTATAGGCAACGACCAATTTTTAACTAATGATTAAACTACCTAAGTTTAGCCAATCATTTTTTTAAAATTTTGTTAACAATATCATATTTTGATATTTTATAAAGTAAAGTTAATTTTTTTTACCAAAACAAATTTGAAAAATTAGTTTTCTCAAATTTAATTGGCTAAAAAAATTGAGCCATATGAGCCCTTTGTCGGAAGAAAGTTATTTGACTGATTATATGACTTTGTAAGATCTTGTTTTATACTATATAATATTATAATATATTGAAGTTTTTATATATTCTATTTATTTGTCATATTTTTCCATGAGATTATTATTAATTATATTAATATATTATAAAAATTGTATTATTGTTTTTTTAATTTACTATTTTAATTTTAGTTTCCTTCTTTTATGTATTTCTTATTTCTATATTCTAAAACCATTTTAAGTATTGTATACAACTATTATTTGGATCATTTTGCTACATTATAATAGCTAGTTTAAGTAGTCAATTTAATAATTATTATTATTTTATTTTAATAAATTTGAACACCCATCAAAAACTTATATCACATAATAGCACTTTTAAGGTCTATATAATTTTATATATTTTTATTGAAGGTTTATAATTTTTTAATAATTTACTTATATTTTATTTTTTAACTTATCATCTACACAAATATTGCTTTCCCTTTCTCACTTATGCGATTATTTTTATATATTAATTATATTTCAATAGTGAGCTCACATAAAAATGGGAAAGTTGAGCTATTTTATTTCATTAAAATTTTTAACCATTTTATATTTTTAGGTCAATATAAATTAAGTACTAATCTGTTCTTCTATATTAAAACATAATTTTCAAACATTCCTACCAACATTTTGGCAGGAACTTAGCTTCTCTACAACCTTGGTTAAAAAAGAGTTAACGTGGGTTTATTTTAGTTAAGATATTTTAGAGTAGGGTTCATTTATTATTTGTTTTATTTGTTATTTAAATAAATAATAAATAAATTAGTTTAAAAGTTAGTTGAATTTAGAATTGAATTAAGTTTAGTTTACAAATTAAATTATTTTAAATTAGTTTGTTTAATTTAATTTAACTTATAATATTTAATATATATATATATAAAAATTTAAAAGTTATTTTTTTAATAAAATACATTTAAAAATATATTTGTTTGTAATTAATATTTTATTTAATTAATTATATTTTATTTTAGGTTAGAATATAATTAATTAATTAAGAATTTACTTTTGGGATATATATAACTTAAGATAATTGTAAATTTAATTGGACTTTAATTAAATGTTATCTGGTATGTTTTCTATTGGAGTTTTGTTGTTGTGTTTAATTGCCCATTTGGGTAGAGTAATGTCTTAGGTGGTGCTTTGTCTTTGAGACTTAAATTATTTTATGAGTTTACACTTTTTATGCTTTGGGAATATGTTGTGAAAATTTCATAACCATTTTGATGTCTCGATTGGTTTTTGTGTGGTTGGTTGTATCTATGACGTGATGTTATGTTTCTATTGAGTTTTGATCATTACTCTATTTGACCTTAAAGAGGTGACGACCATTATTGTGTTGAGTCTTAATTAACTTGGTCACCTTGATTCGTCTATGGTAGTTGTACTATGATCTGACTGATGGTCTTTTGATTATATTTTAATCCACGTTTGGAGAGAGATGTTTTTGGATGCTTTTGATTATCATTGATCTTATGATATGGTGGACTGTGAGTATTGGTAATTGATATGTATTGAGATGTCCAATATGGAATGGACAATTTGGATCTTCGCATAGGATGTATTATTCTTATTTATGCTCCAGCACTTGTCTTTGATGAAATTCATGATTTAATGGTTTACAAGAAGTCTTTTATGGTTTTGGTTTTGCCTTCTCTTTAGTTCTTTTGTTGGGAGCATTAGGATAGGTTATCTAAGAGAATAGAAGGAGAGTGGCTTACTTTGGAGGCATTGAAGCCCTAAATTGGTTGTCTTGGTATCCTTTGTAAGTTGACTTAATAACTGATAACATAGTAAATTTATTGAGAGAAAAAATTAATAATATAATTGTGCCTCGCCTATGCCTTGAATGCTAGTACATGCTAGGATGGGAGTGGGAGAAGATGCTTGCCCATCCAAAGAGACGTTGAGGTCTAGCATAGTTAGTTTTCCTTGTCTATACGAAAGGACTATTGATACTGCATAGAGTCACTAGGGGGTTGGGGTTCAAAAAGACTACTAGGGTAACCCTAGAGTTGACTTATGTGATGACACTTCCCTATATGTCTCCTAGGTTCTTACGTTGCATTTGGTACACTTGATTTGTGTCTTGGTCATTTATTATTGATAACCTTGTTACCATTTACTACCATTTTATCCAGTGTACCTTGGCATTAGTGTTGCTTATTTTTTGGTGTTTCCTTGAGTGAGGCCTAGTGTTATCTCCTTAGCACAGTGGGAGTGGACTTTTTGGTTCCACATGGTCGGGTGGTATTGATTCTATTACCATTGAGATCTGACATTTGTGACTTTATACTTGGATGATCCTTGATGTTGCATTTATCTTTTTTTTTTCATTGATTGGAGACTTTCTTATTATTATCATGAGATGTATATCTTGTATTGCATTTTATGTATTGGCTAGAGACATTGATTTATGGAGATGTATATCTTGTATTGCATTTTATGTATTGGCTAGAGATATTGGAAGTTGTATTATGTATGTCATGATGTATCAATTGTACTATATAGATTGTATCTTTGATTACATTTATGTAATGAATGTATATTATTATTCAATTGTAATGAATATGTTAGTGTACCTTATGATTTGTGTTCTTTTTATTATGGTTAAGTAATGGATTAGGAATACTTCAATTTGGGTTTTAAAATGAACCTAATATATATCATGTGATTATGTTATGAATTTCACTTTTTATATTAATTAACTTATACGTAATTCTACGTCATGGAACCCTTGATACTTGTAATCTATAAATGAGTTACATTTATGAGTATGTATTATCTTATGTTATATTGCTTCTGCATTGTTATTCATTTTGAATGTAAACTCTTAAGAAAAAATTATTCTATAAAATTAGTAACATGGTTTAGGTTAATTTCTCTTAGGTTCCCTGGTGGGGCACTACACGACTTGTAGTCAGTTTGGACTGAGCAAATATTGAAAGCTTCTTATGTCTCCCTAAGAGGGGTCAATATGCCCAATGGAACTTTGTGTTATCACAATACGAGTTTAACAAAAAAAAGAGAATGTACATGAATATAATTGCCACATAGTGGTTTTCACCCCCAAGGATAGGATATTGTTATTTTATTGCATAGGCCCAAAGGTGATGAAGATGCACTAAACCTGGATGAGTGGATGTTTTTCTTTATTCAAGTAATTCACAGGGGGTCATATTAGCTGGACTTGGCTAGTTTGATTAGTGATTATTTAAATGAGATGATCACTAGGATCTATTTAAATAAGTTTTTTTACATGTCCTCATATTTCATGTATTTGCTAACGTGTACACAATATTGGGTGGGCCTAGATTTTGTTAAAAACATTGAAGAAGATATCTAAATATATGAGTTGTATCCAAGCCTTAAATTGCAAAATAGGTATTCAAATTACAAGAGAGTCAACAACACATTTACAATGAAGTTGGTAAGGTAAATGCTAGGTCACCCAAAATGAAGAATTTATTGTGAGGTTGTTGCTTTGATACAAATTTATAGTAGTGTCTTCTTACAATTTACAACATTTACATATCTGATAATCGAAGGTTTTGATGACTTCTTTTGGAAATTGTCAAGGTACATCAATGACAGGATTATTATTGTTGAATTGTGTAGACTAATATGTGAAGTGAATAAAAGGTGTAGTGGAAAGGGAAAGATAGGTATCTAATTTCTAATTCATTTGGGAATATACATGTGAAAATCAAACTCAAATGCTTTGAATACGCTTAAAGAAATAGAGAAATATAAAATGGACACTTATAACATTTTCGTTGCATTTTCATCCAAAAGATTTTTCTAAAACGTATTATTTTTTTGGGATCTTATTACTATTATGTGCCATGACTAGAAGACTCCTAGATAGATTGTGAGGATGAACTTGAAGTTAGAAAGAGGAGTTGTTCAAGAATGACGTTAAAGAAAGTAGTTTATTACTACCTCCCAATTGATGTAAGTTTCATTACAGATGATGAGTGTGATATAGTCAATCCTGTATAAAGTACATAAATACAAAGACAACCATTGGAACTGATTGATTAGAATGCACAAAAAGAAGATAATTTGGATAGGAGAACATAGGTAGTTATTAGGAGTAATAAAAAGTAGGTGGTAAAGAAGAAAGACAATGATAAAAAGTGACCATGTCCAAAAACAACCAAACCCTTAGAAGACAATGGCCTTGTAAAATAAATTTGTCTTTTACAACCACTAGTTTGGATACCTCTTGTTCAAGCAATCTAGAATCAAGTGAGAAAGAGGAGAAGAATGGAAAACATAAAAAATATCTTGGAGATCTAGGTTCAAAGGATGCAACAAGTGGCAAGTATCAAGCTCAGTTGTTATTTTTTGTAGAGAATATTGATTACACCCTTCTAGTAAAGAGGACACAATTTTTTAGTTATGATGTAGGGCAAAGTTCTTGTGGAATGTTAGCACTTGGAGATGGAGGTAATATTTTCAACATGTGTTTACTTAGATTTATCCATGGTCGATGATTCTCTTACTTTCCCTACATGGTTAAAAAAATGTTTTAGACAAGAAAAAGAGATATAGGTCAATGGTGGATATAGACGTGGATACAATGGCTAGGTTATTGCAAGATACCCTTGAACCAAAGAAGACTAGGAGAATGTCTAGAATTATTATTGACCCAACCTCCAAGCATGAGTTGTTGGAAATTGTTAATCCTATCAGAGATAAGGATGAAATCTAACTCATAGATTTTGACCTTAGGTTACATAGGGTAGATATGGGTCCACCCAGTGTTGATGACTATAAGTATCACACAACATTTGGTGTGAGTGCATTATCAAAAAACCTTAAACTGGAGGTTAAGAAAAATTTAGTGATGTGAGCACAGTTAAACTCTTTAACCTTGCTTATTCAGTCCATGGTGAACATGAGTGATAAGGTTGCAATGGAAACTATGGGTCTTCCTATTGAAGGGTTGGATCCTAATAAAATTAAAGAACTGAAAAGGTGTCAAGAGGTGATTGTGGTAGTGGATGATTGGATTGGGAAACTTATAATTGATGTAATGGTTTATGTTGGAAACTATATAAGATATTATAGTCTAATTTTCAAGAAAATAAAAATATGGAATGGCAATATGCAGATTGTGAAAAGGGTGAGAATAATTTGTCGATGATTTTACATTATTTATGAGAACTTTTAATGTTGTTTATTGGCCTTTTGCTTAATGAGAAAATAATGAATGATAAAGATGAAAATGAATGTAACACATGGATGGATATGTTGGAATGGAATATCAGTTTAATAGATGCACCTGAAAATGGGATAACAATGGCTCTAGAACAAGGGTAGGAGCACAACCAAAACCTAAAGATTATGACATTGACTTTGTAGGTAGAGTTATTTGAAGTTGATGGTATTACCCTATGTAAGAGAAGTGATGTTCATCATGGTTTTAAGACATCCATAGAGAGAGAATGGTCTCTCGAGAAAGTGAATGTAGAGTCATTAGAGAGATTCAAGAAGTTGGGAACTCATGTTGTGGTGTTCAAAAAAGAAATCAGTGACATGCAAGGTAGAACCATAGAAAATGATCAAATGATAATCAAACATAAGATGCAAGTCAACATGACAATATCATTAATGCAAAGGTTATAACATCAATGGTCTATAAATATATTTAATACAAAGCAAGGATGTTAGCAATGAAAGGAGTCAAGAAGGATGTTGTGTTTGGAGCATGAGATGGGCAAGGCAAAGTGGGGAATGGAGGCATTTTTGTGATCAATTAGATCTTGTTATCCACTGTGAATTGAAAAGAAAAGACAGTTCATAATTTTTTTTATGAAATCATCCTATATTATTGTAAGAATAGAGAAATTGTATTTTGGTTTCAGAGGATTCAAACTTTAAGTTCTAACAACTCTTGAACTTTGGAAATATATGGATTGAAATTTTGTTTTGTAAATGTTTTATGCACTATTGTATTCTATTTTATTTGATATTCATATAATTATGAATGAATTCAAAAAGGTTTCTATGTGGAAGTAAAACACATTGTTTGTTAAATTCGTATGTCAATATTATGTTATAAAAATTGCTTAGTATTGAATTTTTGAGAAAATAATTATTCTGGTAGATACTAGGACTTTGTAATGTTTAGATTTTAATTTCCTAATTCAGTATAGTATAGGTTTTGTTGCAATGATAGTAAGGAAGTAAAATGTGGATTCCCACTTGATATTTGAACAATCCACAAATATTCTATTTCAATTTTAAATGTAAGACCTTTAGATACAAGTGTGAAATTAGACAAGGGATAACATCAAGTCAATTAGATGACAATTTGAATTAGATATGTTTCATTAATATTTGTCAAAATTCAATAAAGCATGGAAAAATATACTTTAGTATGATCCAATAAACATATATTGGAATACGATAATAGGTGTTCATGATCATAATAAACATATCTTGTAAACAACCCTTTTCAAGAAAATTTAAAAGAATTCTTAAAAAATGAGATAAATGGCTCCCCAAAGCCAATTGCTATACGATTAATGTGATCAGAGAAAACCTAACCAGTTAGGAACATGCTTAGACATTCAAACATTAGTTAAACAGCATATCCCTAACATATAGTAAAAACAATTTGCTAAGACACCTTAGATAGAGCTCAATGGGAGCACCCTGTCACTGTTTGATTTGCTCTTGCTTTAGGGATGTGGGTGTTCTCTCAAAACACATGGAGCATGTCCCTGATGCTTTTTAGGATGGATTGGGATAGACTAGATGCCACAAGAACCTCATAGTGGCACAAAATAGGTATAGAACACCTGATTTGCCCCTAAGGCCTCAAGGATCCAAATGATGCTGAAATGAAGATTTGATGCAGGGTTGATTATGCTAGATAGATTTTTATCCAAATGAAAGATGATAATGATATGCTATGCAAAACAATGAAAAAACTAGGTTAATCCATTATTGCTAAGCTATGATGTGTTAGAAAGCTTGAAAAATAATGAAATCTAACAATTAGGATTTAAGCTAATATGATCTAGCTAAAAATGCTCATGATAACAATGCATAAATGATGAAAACTAATCTAATGATTTGATCTTGGAAGAGAGACTATTTATAGGATTTTCTAAGGGCTTGGGTTAGGAAGAGGAGCTAGGGTTTGGGGTTTGGATTGGGGTAGAGTCAAAGGGATAACGATTGACTTTCAAAGGTTGAATGGAACAAGATTAGGCTAAGGGTTTAGGAATTTCTAGAAGAGTCTAGGGGTTCTAGGGATTTCTAGAATATTTCTACGATTTAGGCTTTTAAATAAATGTTAAATTTATTTAAGGAATATGACAATATTTATTAACCAATAATTAATAAATAAGGATTAAATAATTAAATTAGATTTAAATATTTTGGGGATGGGATATCTTAATTAAAAGTGTTTAATTAAACTAGGAGAAGGGATTAACGACATAAAAACTAATTAATTAATTAATTAATTTAATAAATGATGATGTCATCAGGGGTTTTTGAAAAATAAAAATACTTTTATTTTCTAATGGATTTTTAGGTGTCTACATTTTGCCCCTCTTTGATGTGATTCCGCAAGTGGCATGGAGTCAAAGATAAGAAAATAAGATGCCCCAGGCTAGAATTTAGAGGATAAGGGTTGTGCCCCCTCGAGAAAATAACGCAAAGAGGAAACTTTGTGGAATTTTCTTGAAAAGAACAGAGAAGGGAAAGGAGGAGGAAGGAGGGGGAATAAACATACGACCTTCCAAGAGCAAATATGCATGAATGCAACATGATGGTGAGATGCAAGATGCAGGATGAAGCTATATGAAGATGCAAGATGGAAGATTTAATCTATATGATGTTGGATGGGGGATTTAGGGAACTCCAAGTGTTGGATATTTTAGAGAGCACAACCTAGTTTGATATAGCAATGCTAGAGACCTACCAAGGTTATGAAAGAACACAAGGTCTTGTCACCAGCATTGCATATGAATGACACTAAAAACATGCAAAGGGTTTCCCTAGCATCACACATAAAACCCGGAGGAGGCATGGTGGAAATGATGCTAGAGAAACCACAAACACACGACTGACTCACATGCAGAAGCAAAAGATCAAAAGACCTTGCCCCAGATTGTCCTCATTTACTACACACCATGATATAAAGGGTCATGACAACTTTGAGTAGAGGACAATGAGAAGCCGTAAAAGATAAACAAGACCCAAAGGACAAAATCCAAGGTCAACATGATAACTCCAAAGGACATCCTTTTCCAAGGAGAGAGATTGATGGTTGATTGATAGGGGGAGATTAGGTCTAAACATGGCGAAGGATACATTGTCATGGACCCGGTTTGATTGCTTACATCGGATAATACAAAAGGATACATCTGTGTGGACCTGTGATTAGGCTTAGGATGGACAATACAAAAGTATACATCTATGCAGACGCGTGTTGATGGGAAGAATGTGGTGTTTCTGATTGGAAAATGATGGATCAAAGAATAATTGTGGGGATCAAGGATAGTTGACAATTAATGTTGCTGAAGTGTAAGGCTGGATGGGACAAGATTATCTAATCAAATGTTGTTGCAAGACTGACAAGGATATGCACAACAAAAGATGACGATATGTACAAAGGACCGGGAGATATGTACAGGAGCTTAAAAGATTAGCAAAGATCTAGAGGACCAAATGAAATAACAAGTATCTCACACACCTTTTTCCATAGGTAGGATGATTGGGGATGACTGATTGGATTGATGGTGGGAAGATTTGGTCTGAACATGAGGAAGGATACATCGTCACTTCCCTGGTGTGATTGGTGGGAGATTGCAAAGTGTCAAGGATGAGTTGTTGCTTCCTGATGTGGGATTAGATAGGATAGGATTGGATTTGTCAACCTAAGATAGACTAATGATCTTCGAAAGATGGGATTCTTGCCAGTGCATGCCAATCTCTTGCTTGAGATGATGAGGCCTACAAAAACAAGTATATGATTCCCTAGAAAAATTTTATGTCAAAGGGTAGCACTGGGATTGATTCTGATTTAGGATAAGGATTTGATCAACTCAAATGATTGGCATGAAGTGGATGTTGGATGACCAGATAAGGATTCCTATGACAAGAGATAGGTAAGACTCTCAAACCTCAAAAGGACCAAGGAATGATTGTTGAAGCACTTAGCTAGATTGGTCACAATGACACAAGGGTTGACTGACACAAATGATGGGACCTAAAGACACATATATACAAATGAGATTAGGTGGAGCCACAACTGATGCTATGGTACAAGACTCAAGATAGGATGTACAAAGAACCTGGGGATGAAGCTGAAGCTCCAAAGATATGCAAAATGATGCCCCAGTTGGGCTAGAAAGCCAAGATGGACTGATGGTAGATGACGTGTCTCAAAATGACACAAATTTTGGGAAGGACGCATCCCAACGATGATGGTTGGATTGAGATCAATACTTGTAACAAGAATAAGGATGTAATTGAATCGGTTGGCTTGATCTTGGATGTTAGATTATGGATAGCTAGAGGATATGGATAGGATTATCAGATGATGGAAGATTACTGGGAGCATTTAAGATATGGATGAATGACATTGGATTGCATGGGGGTAGCTTATAGCTAGATACCAATGTAGAGGGAAGATAACCAAGTGATGGCGAGATGGAGGAAATGCTTAGGAGATTTCAACAGAGGAATGCTTGGGGATTTGGATGGCAGATTTTCTTGAGGATTGGATAGAGGAATTCTTGGGGATTAGATAGAGGAATGCTTGGGGAGATTGGATGGGAGATTTTCTTGAGGATTGGAAGATGGATGCTGGAGGAACCGTTGAGGGATCTAGATAGAGGAATGCTTAGGATTTGGGTAGAGGATTGCTTGAAGGAGATTGGATGGTGGATTTGGATGAAGGAACTACTGGGAGATTTGGATGGAAGATTTAGGATTTGGAAGATGAAAGATAAGGATTTGGAAGATAGATGTGAGAAAGTCTCCAAGGAATAAGATGCCCCCTGCTTAGGATAGTTCATTCATTTAGAGGCATTAGAATGGGATATGATTGGATGAAAGATATGTCGACAAGAGGATGAGGATATTAGATGGAAGCTAGGAAGAATGGATGTTGAGAGATGCCCAAAAGCACATATACCTAATGGTCTTTGTTTTGTTATCAAGATCCAAAGGAGGATGAAGGAGGTGAGAGACAAATGGGATGGAGGAGATGCTAGATAAGATGTGATAGAAGGGAATGGCCCCCAATTGTAGAAAGGAACTAGGGGGAGCCTACGCATGACACCTATTTTCTAGGTTTTCATCATGGTACTTGTCCAAGGCACTTGAATTGCCAAGTTTTCACGATTGGACGAAGGTTTTTCTCTTTTCTTTTTTCTTTTCGATATTTTTCCCTGATTTTTCCAATTTTTATGGATTGTCTCTGATTTTCTGCTGACTTTGTGCTGATCTTTCATTGATATTCTAATTTGTTTGTTAACTTTTCATTGATATTATGATTTGTTTGCTGACTTTTCACTAATCTTGTGCTAGTCTTCTGATTTGTTGTTAACTTCTTGATTTATTGTTGACCTTCTGATTTGTCTGGATGTTGGTATAGCCTTGTTAGGATGGATGGATTATGTAAAGGCATGGATTATGTAAAGGCATGGATGAGATTGGGGAGATGGGAGATATGGTGGTAGAAAGTGTTTGGTGTTAGATTAGGTGAAATACTAATCTCCTAAGAACACCTGCATGCATAACCCTGTCACATGGAAGAAGCAAAGCACAGAAGCAAGAAAAATCATGGAGGCCAAAAATCCAGAGACATCTTATGGACATGCAAAGAGCAAATTTCTATTATGATCCAATAAGTGAATTATCTAAAAAGAATGTACAAAGGGTTCAACCATATAGGTGAACAATAAAACCCTAAAGCTATAAAGCAAAAAATAAAGCTAGGTTGCACATTATAATTAATAAATATATTAATTATAATGCACCTAAAAGATAGCTTAAGTAAATAGAGTAATAAATGACTTAATTAATTAAACCAAAGTGATTTAATTAATAAGCATAAAGTATGATTACTCTAACACCCCCCCTTAAGCGTAGCTCAAGAGGGAAGCTAACCTAGCACAGCTATGAAAGCAGAAAATGGGTCCCGGCAACAAGGCCTGATCAGGTACCCATAACAAGAAAATAAACTAGATGAAGGAAACAAAGCCTCCAATCTAGGGAATGTCCCAAAGAAAGGAACAAGAAAGAGCATGAAGCATCTCCGAAGCATGAAGCTGCAAACACTGTCAGAAGAAACTGCTGGAACCCCCACTGAAGTGCATGACCAGGTAGAGAAGACAAAGTCTGAAGAGCTGATCAATCAAAGAGGTGACCTCCAAAATAGGAATGAACGAGTGTCTATATAGCAGATGAACCATCTCACCGAAATGCATAGGTGCCTAGCCACTGCATCCGCCTAGTACATAGGAACAAAAACTGAA
Source organism: Chamaecyparis obtusa (assembly GCA_027943335.1). NCBI lineage: Eukaryota > Viridiplantae > Streptophyta > Pinopsida > Cupressales > Cupressaceae > Chamaecyparis > Chamaecyparis obtusa. Next base: position 15,981 of record BSBK01010832.1, read on the forward strand.
TACGTAGATCACTCAACCAAACCAAGGAAGCAATAGAGCCAACAGGTGAACCCCCCCATAATGCTGAACGGGGTGACAGGAACACTGAAATGCAATGCCAGAAACATCTGCAAGAAGAAGAAACAGGAACACCTATGTGCAAAAGAAGGTACAAGCACAGGATAAAGGGCGGTGTCATAGACACAGTCTACATGGGCTAATGTCGTGGAAGGTACGCTCACTTGACAAGATTGGATGCGCCTATAGTGGCAAATGCATCAGAATCCCCCCATGGCACTTTATAACTGAGTGCGTATACAAACAAACACATAGTGTTCAAGATCTCAAAATGCAAAAGCAGGCACTTTATCTCAGTGCATTTACAGAAAAAAGAATGCAATAGAAGAGAAGCATACAATGCTCAGAAGTCAGAAAGAAGAGTGAGCCAGAAGAACAGAAGAGGAGATCCCCGGACCTGTAGAACCAAGCACACCACCAGAGGGCATAAACTGCATAACTCAGAGGAGTGAAAACTTGGAGTAGAATCTGGAAAAAATAACCTCTACCACTGAATAGCACACTGAACCAGCTTTCCGAAAATACCAAGTTTGCTGAAAACTGAGCCCGAATATGAGAGATATAGTGTCCGGAATGCAAAAAGTACCCGTGACTTTGACTGGCAGAAAACCCCTACAAATGGCAAAATCAAACAACCAAACTGAAAAAAACAGAACGGTCTCGGAACCAGCTTTCCGTTGATATCTCGTTTGGCAAAAAATGCCATCGTATGCTCAAGTTACGGCAAAAACAGTGACAGGTGCTCTGGCGGGCACCTGAAAAAGAAAACCTCTGAATTCAACAGCCTGGTGCGAAAAATGGAAGAAGAATCTGGAAAAAAGCTCTGCATATAAAATGACCGTCTCGGAATCATCTTTCCGATGATGTCTCGTTCGCCCACTAACTCCTCCGTATGAGCAAGTTATGCCAAAAAAAACATCAAGTGCTCCAGGAAGGCAAAAAAGTAGTCCTGCCTTCGAAAGCATGGTACGAAAAACGAGGCAAAAAACTCGAAAAGAAACCTCCATAATTGCGTTCATCTCGGAAAGAGCTTTCCGATGATATAAAAAACTCCCAAATACGCCTCCAGATGAAGAAGATATGGCAAAAAAAAGCCCAATTACCCTTAAAAACAGAGCCCTAAAAAAACATGCAAATTTTTTTAAAAAAATTAAAAAGCATGTCCGCTGACGTCATGCTGACATCAGCAGAGGGCCTGGGGGCTGAATCAGGAAACCCCGGGTCATGTGGGGGACCAGGGGCTGGTGCTGGTGCCGGCGGTGGGCGGGCCGGCGGAGCGGAGGGCGCGGGCGCGGGCGGCGGGGGCCGACGGAGCGGAGGCCGCGAAGGGCGGCGGCGGCACGGGCGCGGGCGCGGGCGGCGGCTGGGCGGGCCGCGGAGCGGGGCCGGCTGAGGAGGCCAGCGGGGCGGCGGAGGAGCCAGCGGCGGCTCTGCAGCTGCAAGCGGCTCGGCGGAGGCCGCGGGGTGGCGCCCGGGAGGCCGCCCCGTAAAAAAAATTTTAATAATTTTTTTTGAAAATCGCCGTCTCGGAGTGCGTGCCAGGGCCGTACGACCTTGGTATGCAAAATTTTTTTGCCTCAGATGCCACTGTGTCCAAAATGGACAAGTTTTATATGGATTTAGGGGTTCTTGGGCCTTCCGGACACAATGGTGGTGTCCGTTTTTGCCCAAGGTGAGCCAAATTTTGGCTCCCCCCCAGATCCACAAAAAAAACTCTTGAAACCCTTGAAAACTGCCTGCTTCTGAAACACTTCAACAAAACACGAACAACGAGCAGCAAGATGGCTCTGATACCATGTTAGATTAGGTGAAATACTAATCTCCCAAGAACACCTGCATGCATAACCCTGTCACATGGAAGAAGCAAAGCACAGAAGCAAGAAAAATCATGGAGGCCAAAAATCCAGAGACATCTTATGGACATGCAAAGAGCAAATTTCTATTATGATCCAATAAGTGAATTATCTAAAAAGAATGTACAAAGGGTTCAACCATATAGGTGAACAATAAAACCCTAAAGCTATAAAGCAAAAAATAAAGCTAGGTTGCACATTATAATTAATAAATATATTAATTATAATGCACCTAAAAGATAGCTTAAGTAAATAGAGTAATAAATGACTTAATTAATTAAACCAAAGTGATTTAATTAATAAGCATAAAGTATGATTACTCTAACATTTGGATGGAAGGATGGGAATTGATCATGATAGGGGGATGTTGTTAGGACCAGCATTGGCACATGTTTTAGGGAAGGTGGATGAAGTGGATGGGATGTGGAAGATAGAGGTGGATGTGATGGAGGATTTGCATTAGGAGATTTTGGGACATAGGGACCCAAAATGGATTTAGGAGATGGAGCAGAGGAATGAGTAGCTGGTGGATTGGCAACTTTGGATGCCATTGTTGATATTTATTTTAGATGCATCATATCTTTTTGCTTTGGGATCCACATCATTTTTGCTTTTACTTTGGTGGGCCTTTGTGGCCATTGGGATGTATCAGATTTTTCTTTTTCTTTGCTAGGCCTTTGCGGCCATTGGGATGCTTTGGATTGCTTGATGGGATTTTGCTTTGGTTGAGCATGTCGTTTAGACTGGACATGAAAATCCTTAGATCTTTGTGGATATTTCCCTTTATGCATATTTGATATGGCATCCAAATTGCGAGAAGCATTGGAAGGAATATGAGGAGTTGTGCGGGATGGAGGAAACATGGATGGAGAGATGGAAGGAGGTTGGTAGATAGGATATGTGGGAATGTGCCTTTGTTGATCCTGACTAGGGATGCTTGGATTTTCGATGAGGGATTGAGTAGGATAATATGGGGGATGATATTTTGGGATGTAAGGGCCCAAAATGGATTTGGTATGTGTAGAATATGTGCTGGTGGATTTTGGGACATAGGGACCCAAAATGGATTTAGACGATGAAGGAGGAATGTGATAGGTTTCCTTTGGTTGCAATGATGGAGGAGGAGGAATGGCATTGTATGCTTTGGAGGGATGATGGAAAGATGCGATGGTGGTTTTGGAAGGATGCTTGAATCTGGCTTTAACTATACCAATATTTCTGGAGGAAGTCCCTTCTTCAAGTGTGTGACCAATTCCACATGATTTTGGATGTTTCTTGTCTTGGATGGGCTCTAAATCTCCTTATTCATGAGAGCCTAGGCCTTTGCCTTGATAATTTCATTTCTTGAGCATTTTATCCAAATACAGATACTTCTAGCTTGGAGAATATGATAAACATCCAGTTTCAGGTGTCGTGGTGGAAGATATTGAACTTATTGCTTCTACTTCAAGTGGGCTACATTTGACAAATGTAAGTGGACCAAGAGGATAGAGTGATGGTAGTGGGATAGGTTGGATTGGAGGGTCCTCAAGTGTAGAGGATAAGATGATGGGATCTTGACTAGGATTAGGAGATGGTAACAGATCTTCAGATGGAGGAATCAAGATGATAGGATCTTGGATTGGAGGAATTGGGATTGTAGGATCTTGGATTGGAGGAATTAGGCTGGTGGGATATTGGATTGGAGAAATAGGATCTTGGATTGGAGGTGATGGAAGAAATAGAACATGCAATAGAGGAAGTTAAGGGATAGGATCTTGATTTAGTTCAATGGATGTTTCAACATGCTTTCAGACAAGATCTGGATGTGATGGGATTTGTGTGGATAGAGTGATGGGGGATGTATGGATGGATGCTTCAGATGGAGTGGATGGAAGGATGGGAGATTTTGCAATTGTGATGGCAGGAAGAAGGGTGAACTCTTTAGATGGTTTGGATGAAAGGGTGGGAGATTCTACAACTATGATGGAAGGAAGAAGGGTGAACTCGTGAGCCTCTTTGGATGTGATTTGGATAATTCTTGGAGGAGGAGAAGTGGATGGAGATTGGATGGAGTTAATGCATGAGAATGACTCAATGATGCTAAGAGATGGAATAAGATCAATGAGTGGGGTATATGGAAGAAGGATAACTAATGGGAGAGGTGGATGGGCCTCATCAATGATGGCTTCACATGAAGGATTGAGATGGCATGACTCTTCAGCTTTAGAAGTGATATTTTTTGCTGGCTTCCTTGCGAAACTTCTTGGAGACTTTTGTGATGTAGATTGAGGTGAAGGATTGGAATGTGGAGGAGATGGGGAGCTAGGATAGGCCTCGCATGAAGATGGGATGGAAGATGGAGAACCTCCTTGAGGGGATGATGGTGAAGATGAGGAGTTGGAGGATGGTGGGATTAGATAGTTCATATAGGTAGGTTTTTAGGAAGCTTGTGAACTTGAATGGAATTTTTGGTGAGATAGGGGTGATGGGTTGAGATATGGGATATGAAGCGGATTGGGGGACACATTCTTTTTGTGAAAGGGGATTTGCAGAAATGTAGGTGAGAATGGAAGATGCTAGATTTGAATAGGATATAGCAGATGGTGAATCTAGATAGGATGGGAGATTAGGGTAATGGATTGGAAGACTAGGATTTTGGTTTTGAAATTGTGTTGGAGGATAAGTAGATGAAGGATTTGGATAAAGGATGGGAAGACTAGGATTTTAGTTTTTAAAGTGATTTGGAGGATGAGTAGATGGAGGTTTTAGATAAGGGAAGTAGCGTGAAGTGTTTCTATGGGATGATGGTGATTGGGATATGACCATAGCAGGAGATGGAGGTATGAAGGATGCATATGGAGGATATTTTGGTTTAAGATAGGAAGAAGTCATGGATGGATAGGATAATGGATTTCCCTTGCCAAGGACATGAAAGGGAGTGCTAGTGGATAAGTGTGAAGGAATGATATGATATTTTGGAGGAATGGTTGGATGCTGGAACGTTCTTGGGACAAGCTTGCTAAGATTTTCAAAGTATTTATTGTGATCTATAAGGCTTTCATCATCATTGGGATAGGATGGAGTGGGAGAGTAGAAGTGACAACCAAACTCATCATAATAGATTTGAGACATGTTGAATTGTGGATGAGTTGGATAGGGATGAATAATGAAGATGGATTGGAAGAATAATGCTTAGATTGGTATGACTGACAAGATCAGACTAGGATGACAGGTTTCTGCAAGTTTGGAGGACTTCTGGATTTTGATTGATATTGCAAAGAATTTGATGTATAGGACTCTTCGTTTGTGTATGTTTCAACATATATTTTGTACTGAGTCTAAAACTTTGGAAAAAACATCAAGCATTAACTACCTAAGGGAGGGTGAGTATCCGACTGCTTGCCCACAACTTGATACCTCCTAAAAGGGGATACATATGGTGAGTATCTTAAGGTGATCCAGTAAACCCATTGGATCAATCCTTGCACAAAAATTCTAATACCTTCGGGTGTAGATCAAGTAGCTTCTATTTTATCAAGTTTTTATTTTGATCCATGGAGTCCTCCCAATCGGTTTGTATGTACATGACTCACTTAAGAGCCTAGTTGACCATGCTGAAATTGTAGGGATATTCACTTACCTCGGGCTACCATCAACACGCATCACTTGAGCTTGAGGGGATGTAAGCGAGAGTTTTCTCAGCACTTTATTTATATACCAGGTGGGGAAGGTACCAGTTTGAGGTTGTTCTCCAAAGAGGAAGTGCTTTTCTCTCTAGACATGCCTCTCTAGAAGTAAAACAAGTGAACTTGTCTGAGTTCAAGTGTTTTACGTCATTTAGATTAAGAGGATTTGCAAAATTTGAAACTCCTAGATGTACATCAAGAAGAGTTATTTTACCAATTTGATTTTAAGTGATTTGAAATGAATTCTTGCAAACACATGTGTTTAAGATTTGATTTGTTCTTTTGAAACCAAGAAAGCTTCGAAAATAGATTTTGCAAGTATTTTAGCTTTTGCATTCAAGATTTGTGTCTTTGCCTTTAGGAACTTGATTTGATTTTGAGATGAAATGAAATTTTTTTGATTCCAAATAGGGTATTCAAGATTTTTTTGGCTTTATAATTTAAATAAAAATTACTTTTGATTAGATTGTGATTTCTTTCCTTTAGAAACATTCAAGATTTGGTGCTCTAAATTGCATTTTTAAGCCCAAAATGAGCTTCCTAGATTAATTTGATGCATGAAAACTTAGAAGAAATTAAATATTTTGAAACAAGACACTTTTTAATATCAATAAAATAGATTTATTACTGAATTAGGAAAGTTTAGGAATGTTTAGGAACCAATTAGGAAAGATTAGCAAAGATTTGGTTGATTTTCTTCCTAGTTTGCATGAGACTTTAAAAGAACTTTGAGATATTGAAAATGAAGTTCATTTTAGCTTTTATTGATGAATTAAGTTTGATTTAGGACCATTTATAATTATTTAGGATTTATTTGGAACCCATTAGATTTTAAATGCAAATTTGAAGTTATTTTTAAGCACCCAAAACTTGAAGTGTTCCTAACTTGCATGAATGCACTCTAAAACCCTAGATTTGTTTGAAAGATGTTATTTTTAACAAAAATAAATCCATTAGAAGTGAGTTTTAATGTTTTAATACCAATTAGGAATTACTTGAGTTGATTAGGAATGTTTAGGAAACGTTTAGGAAAGACTTGCAAATTAGTCCCTTAAGGGCACTCAAAATGTTCATTTTAAGCCTGAAAATGAAGTGCTTGATTTCCTAAAATTTCACAAGAGTTCATGAGCCTTAAGGCCTTAGTTATTTGGTGATAATTTTTCCTTCATGCAGTACCTGAAAGTGTTGGATGTTAGAAATTACAAGCTTGAATCCTTAGGATCACTAGGATCCCCAAACAGGCCCAAAAAACTAAGAAAAATCAAGTTTAGGGCCTCAAATGAACTCCTTCCCTCCAATATGTGTTTTGGGGCCTGAAATTGTTTCAAATTAAAGTCTCATATGACAATTTTCAATCTAATATGACAATTGAATGATTCCCATACGATTTTTGGGCCAAAAAGTGCCAAAAATGGCCTAAAAATCACTCAAAATAGGCCCATACGAAAATATACATCATTTAGTATGAGTTTTAGGTGCTTAAAAAACGAAAATTTCCAAAAATAATAAAAAAAGTATGAAAATGTAAGAAAATGCATCCAAGAGGCGTGAAAAATGAGTTTTTTGGCTAAAAAACCCTAAAAAAATATAATTTTGAGGCTTGTGGAGTCCCACCGAGTGTGCCATAATGCGATCAGAGAAAACCTAACCTGTTAGGAACAGGATTAGACATTAAAATATTAGTTAAAAATCATATCCCTAACATATAGTAAAAACAATTTGCTAAAACACCTCAGATAGAGCTCAATAGGAGCACCCTGTCACCGTTCGATTTGCTCTTGCTTTAGGGATGTGGGTGTGATATAAAAAAACATGGAGCATGTAAATAATGATTTTTAGGATGTATTTGGATTGAATAGATACCACAAGAACCCTATAGTGGCACAAAAAAGGTATATAACACCTGATTTTCCCCTAAGGCCTCAAGGATCCAAATGATGCTGAAATGAAGATTTGATGAAAGGATGATTATGATAGATAGATTTTAATCCAAATGAAAGATGATAATTATATGCTATGCAAAAAAATTAAAACAACTAGGTTAATCCATTATTGCTAAGCTATGATGTGTTAGTAAGCTTGAAAAATAATGAAATCTAACAATTAGGATTTAAGCTAATATGATCTAGCTAAAAATGCTCATGATAAAAATGCATAAATGATGCAAAATAATCTAATGATTTGATCTTGGAAGAGAGACTATTTATAGGATTTCCTAAGGGCTTGGGTTAGGAAGAGGAGGTAGGGTTTGGGGTTTGGTTTGGAGTAGAGTCAAAGGGATAAGGATTGACTTTCAAAGGTTGAATGGAACAAGATTAGGATAAGGGTTTAAGAATTTCTAGAAGAGTCTAGGGGTTCTAGGGATTTATAGAAGATTTCTAGGATTTAGGCTTTTAAATAAATGTTAAATTTATTTAAGGAATATGACAATATTTATTAACCAATAATTAATAAATAGGGATTAAATATTTAAATTAGATTTAAATATTTTGGGGATGGGATATCTTAATTAAATGTGTTTAATTAAACTAGGAGGAGGGATTAACAACATAAAAACTAATTAATTAACTAATTTAATAAATGATGATGTCATAAGGGGTTTTCAGAAAATAAAAATACATTTATTGTCTAATGGATTTTTAGGTATCTACATTTACCAACAACCGAAATAATGTTGTTAAAGACATGAAATAAGAAACTATTCATAACACTATATTTTGGTTGAGCTTTGTTTTTGTCACATATCCCAACCATGTGACTTCAATCTTGTGTACTTCCTATGCAAGTATATATTGAAGTTTAGCATTATAAAGTAAATATTATAATTCCAAATAATCATGGCTTCTCAAGCATGAAAGTAACATTGAGAAAAAGAAAATAAGCCTTAAATAATTATGACACTTGTTGCACTCTCTAGTGCTAGTCCTCCACGTTGTGTATCTAGAGGTGCATTGTTTTCCTTTGCCTACTTGACTTGTAAGTTGGTTGTATGTTTTTTGTATCTTGTGTTAACTAGTGTGAGTGACTTTACATCAGGGACTTTAGTTATGTTGATCCTTATTTTACAGTTGGCTAGCTTCTGGTGCCTTTGTAGAAGAATAGGGTGGATATTATGGACCTGATTGTTGAAGTGTGGAACCCAATTTTCTAGGTTTATCAATGTTTACAACATTTTTTCATTGACTTCTTCAACAAATAGTCTTGTGTACATTTTCACTTTGAAACTTTGAGATGCACTAGTACTCACACAATTTATTCCTTGCAAACACATTTTCGTCGAGTATTGATAGATTTTGTTGGAGGCATTAAGGTTCACATAAAAAGTTGTATAAAGTTGATCTTATTTTCGTATCTCATTCCCCAACTAACAAGGTTTTCCATTCAAACATATCTATCCACACTACACACTCAATATTATTTACTTTACTTGTGATTCCTTCATGAATTGAAATGTCTTGGGTATTTTTTAAATGTATTGCAAGTTAGCCTCCAGGGTTGACATGTTGTTGTGTTGTATTTTCACAGTTTGTAGGATGTTATTCCAAAGCTTCATCTTTTCCAAAATGTTAGAAAACATTTTCACACTTTCCACAATGCATGATGAGTCATCCAAGATTAGTTGACTAGCTCATTGATCCACTGCTAAAGTGACCATTTGATTTCTCTTTATTCACTTTTTCATATAAGGTTGAAAGTATGGAATTGGAATATTCACATTTTGATCAAGAGAATGATTGTTAATTTGGAGGGTAGATTAGATAAAACCAAGCAAGATTTTAACCTATTTCTCCAACACTGTGTTCTTTTCATGCTCTTCTTTGATCCTTTTTTCAAGCATATCCATAATTATTTCCATGAGATAAATTTTCCCTTAAAAAATACATGGTCCATATCTACTTTTTAAAGGTGAAATCTTGATCCATGAGGTCCTTATTCACTTTTGTTGATGATCGGGTCTACAATCTCCAAAAATGTACAATCAAAATTTTTCTCGAACACCATTCTAGAGATTCCATTGGCTTTCTTTGTCTCAGGATCATCCTCCAACAACATGACTATAGTGTCAAATTTTGTATCCACTAGTGAACTACATCTCTTGTACATCTTGATGACCTTTATCAACCAAGAGGAATAAGTAATGAAAGGGTATTTAGAAACATTGCTAAAAATATTGGTAGGGAGTGGGATTGGGGATTCAGGAGAATTACAATAAGTTTGCAAAGACATTCAAGAGCTATCAAATATTGTGGTTGGAAGGTTGTCTCAATTTATTTGCTAAGAGATAACAAACTAACTCTTTTTTCCAGCTTTGACAATAGTTGACAAGTCACCAGGAGCAAGACAAACAAGAATAAAACCTGCTTGATGTGCCTCTATGTTTGAAGATGTACCAATCTCTTTCTCAAATGAAATTACGCTTCATACTTCGATCTAGTTGGTTGCCATCTACTCTAGAGTGAAAAATATTTACCTTGAGTGTGGAGGATGAAATTCTTAGGGTTTTTGAAGAATTAGAAGGTTCAAATGTATTCTTCTTTGAACTTGTTTTTTGTTTGTGGACTAAACAATTAGTACATTCTTGTATTTTTTCTATCCATCTTCTTGTTCTAGTGATTACAAGAGAAGTTATGTGTCTTATACTTGTTTCACCATTCTCCAACCATGAAAATTTAGGAAGCCCTACAAGTGGAATATTTTCACAATTGGCATCCACCAAATCTGAACCATCATCGATCAATTCCCTGAGAAAAAATAGAGGTATTTCAAATGGCCTAACTTGATTAAGGGTCATTTTCATGAAATCTCTTTTTTGTACCTCTTCAACATTTGTGCAATCCTGCCAATAATCTTCAAGTTGTGCCCTGTGCAAATGTGATGTGACTTTGGGAAAATATTTCTATATATAAAACCTTTGATATCAAAATGACTTCTCGTCCATATGAATTAAAAATTAAATTTTGACAAAACCTTTTCTATCGCCCTTACAATATCATTGCCCTTGCAAGAAAAGTCTATGAGTGAGATAGGGAACATGTATCTCTTCTTGTTCATTTCATCAACATATTTCACATTAACATTTTCTATCTGATGACACACTTCTAAAAATATAAAATAATCAAAGACATATTTAGGTAATTTACAGGGGGTGTTTTCAAAACCCTGAATTCTTAAATAAGAGAAGTTATCAAACTGAATAAAATAACTACTATATCGGGTTATATGTGTCATAGCTTGCGAGGAGATCCTTTTCTCTAGTGATCCTTGAATCTTTTTTATTACAACCCCAAGAAAGTAGTCATTGAAAATGTGATAGGTCTTCATTACAATTTTCTTCTGTAGTTATAAAAAATTATACTCATAAACATGAGTATCTAAAGAGGGAAGTTCTAGGGCTTGCAAACTAGGCCAAACACTTGGTGTGCTAGCAAGAATGTACATCAACAAGGAGTATGCATGAAAAGAGTTGGTGCATTTCTACCTTGACAAATGTTCATGCATATGATGGCTTATTAGGGCTATCCACTCAATGCATTGATTATTAGTGAATGTAATTATCAGACATTTACACATCCATATAGAAAATTCTTTTTCTTAAACACTAATGACAACATGATGTACTAAGGTAATAATGTCAACTATCTTCTATTTAAAATGCTCTCTTGCAAGGGTGGATGGGAGGTTTGAGTTGTCCTTAAATTTAGTTTTCAACCATTTCAGATGAATTCAATTTAAATACCATTATTCTCTATCATTTAAATAATTCCATCCTCCAACAATAGACGTGTTAACAAATGAATCGTGGTCTAGCAACTTGAGAGCTTCAAGCATAGCTTGAGAGATAATTTTCGTAATTATAGAGCCATTTGATCCACAAATTTCATGTGATTTAGAATGATAGTTCATAGGAATGAACAATCAATTCAAGGCATGACACGACCTTAAGAAAATCCCCAACTCCCAAAAGGCCACTTTCGACAACAGTCTTGGAAAGAGGTGAACCTGATTCTTTTGTCATTATTTTAATGATTTTGGAAGGAGTGACATCTCCTAAATAGGTATCAAACGCATTGGCTAGTTGTTGTGGAAAAAGGTTGACATGATATAGACCGAGGTGTGAAATTCATGTGAAACAATACAACTTAGACAAAACCCTATAACCGTGCTTGCTAGAGAATAAGCAGGTAGGAAATTTATGGTGAGCTTGTCCAATAAATTCAATGGGGTAATTGCTAAATTTATCACATAGAGAAAATGCGTAATAAATGATTAATGTTAATAAAATTAAAAGATTAAATGCAAACAAATATTGAAGGATGACCTGGTTTTACAAGTGGTTAGTTATTCCTTTGTTGGAAAGACATAAATTGTGGTTCGTGGGGTGCTTTTGGAAAATAATAACAAGATTTTGAAGGAATGACAACATTTTAAAAGGCAACATTAAATTTTATTGCTTTTCCACTACAAAAATCTTTCATTAATTTTGAAAAATCATACCATCTTTGTTGCATATATTTCCAGACCCATACCATAATTAATGAATTGAGCAAACAAATTATTTGTAATAACTATGCCTCAAAAACTGAGAAATAGCTTGGATTTGAGAAATTGGTAGTTTTCAGTACTCCTTGATGATGCAAAGGAATGATCCAAAAAATTAAAAAAATTGTCAACTTAGTGATTATAAACATTGAGAGATATTAGATGGTCTACTCTAAAAATAAGTGCTTAAAATCATAGAATTGATTACTCAACAACTTTCTAAATTCCCCAATTACACGATCAAACATCGTACATCTGTGGCGTTCTTTAATCTAGCTGATTACATTCCCAGTCAATACTTAAACTCTCGCTCAATTGACAAAGTTATTTTTTGAACAACTTTCCAAATTGTCCAATTATACAATCAATTATCGGTCTGTATAAACCTTATTGTCAAACTATCGGTCAAAACTTAAACTTAATTTGACTTTGTAACAATGGCCAAGAACTAATGTCCTAAATAAGTATATGTTAAACTTAATTTGACTTTGTAACAATGACCAAGAACTTTTAATATGATATCCAACAACCTTAACATCCATGAAATTACATACACATTGTATTTGTTGATATTACAAAGAAAATGAAACATGCATAATAATTTGCACACAAAATTTTCATAAACTATTGAATAATTCCCAATAGAACATAACGAAAATAGTAGACTACACAATATAACAAGCATTAACAATGTGTCAACCATAAAAAAATTAATGATCATTGTAATTGCATAAACATTTCTTTCACACTATATTAGTTTATATTACAAACAAAATGAAACGTGCATAGTAATTTGGGCACAAAATTTTCATAAACTACCGAATAAATTCCAATAGAACATAATGGAAATAGTAGACTATTCAAACTAAGAAGCATTCACAATGAGTCAACCATTAAAAATGGTTTATGATAATTGAAATTGCATAAATATTTCTTTCATGAATGTCTATCTTTCAGAGGGACTAGTTCAAAACTAAAGAAAAATAGTAATTTAACAACAAACCAAAATGAGAAACTATAACCTAATACTACATCCTCCCTTGTCGATTGGGGGTTTATGTTCCCTCTCACTATCATCTCAAATTGGGCATCTAACATTTCTGCAATCTCTTTTGTCGCCAAAGCTAAAATGACATTTATACATTGTAGGTAGCTTTGTTTACATTTCCAAGCCAAAGTTGTCAATCTAGAAAGGATATCTTGTTGTGGGTCCTCGACAAATTCAATATCAGGTTGAAGCAAAGGAGTAATGCCATTTCCTTGGAAAACCATATTACCAACATCAAATATCTATGAAGGGTAAAAAGTCACTACAACAAAATAAGCAAATATCACCTAAATTAGCACCAAATTTTAGTGCAATTTGGCTCTAAAATGAGCCTCTATGTCGACGAAAAATTCAGTGCCCAATTGCATTGATCACCCAACGTCATAGTTAATGCCCTATTTTGGGTTGGGTTTGGTGCCAACTCTTGTGCCAAAACCTTTCACACACCATTTGTGGCACTAGGAAAAGAAGCGACCAATTATATCTGTTTGACAATGGGTATTGCACTATAAATGACATCAAATTTTGCTTCCAATTATTCTTCATGTTTTTCTTCTTGTTATGCTTTTAGTTTTGCTTCTTACATTACTTCTAGTTGTGCTTATATTATAACATCCTTTGTTTCTTCTAATTTTGCATCCAGTTTTGCTTCCCATTTTGCTTCTAGTTTTTCTTCTATTATAATAACCTTTTTTTTTCTTTTAGTTTTGCTTTAAAATTGGCTTCCTATTTTGATTCCAGTTCTGCTTCCATTATAATGTCATTTATTACTTCTGGGTTTGCTTCCACTTTGGCTTCCCATTTTACTTCCCATTTTGCTTTCACTTTTTCTTCTATTTTTTCTTCATGGTTTGCTTCTATTATAATGTTATTTGTTGGTTCTAATTTTGCTTCAAGGTTTGCTTCCCATTTCGCTTCTAGTTTTGCTTCCATTATAACGTCATTTTTTGCTTCTAGTTTTGATTCACATTTTTCTTTTGGTTTTACTTCTAGGTTTTCTTCCATTATAACTCCCTTTGTTTCTTCATGTTTTGCTTCAACATGTGCTTCCTTGTTTGCTTCCAATGTTGCTTCTATTTTTTCTTCTTGTGTTTATTTCAATTTTGCTTCCATTATCACCATTTGTTGCTTCTAGTTTTGATTCTTGTGTTGCTTCTAGTTTGACACCTATTATGATGCCACTTCTTACTTTGACTGTTGATTTTGATTTTACTTCTTGTGTTTCTTCTAAGTTTTCTCCTGGTTTTGCTTTTGAATTTGCTCCTTTTTTTGCTTCCATTTTGTTCTACCAGTTTTTCTTTTTTACTTCCATCTTTTTCTTTTTCTTTTGTTGCTTCCCATTTTTCTTCTAGGTTTGCTTCCATTTTGACATCTTTTGTTTCTTCTAAAATTGCTTCCATTATTACTCCTTTGTTTTCTACCTAAATTGTCTGCATTTTTTCTTCCTAGATAACACCAAGTTTTGTTTCCAATATTTTTTTTGCTTTGGATTACATTGTTGCTTCATTTTTTACTTCTAAAAATGCTTCTTATTTTACTTCCATTTATTATTAATTTAATATGTTTTATTCCAATCATGAACCAACATTGACACCAAGAAGTTACACATAAATTAATCTATAATCAAATTAAATTTGACATCCATCCTTAGCAACAAATTAAAATCATCATGTACATAATAAATATTCATCCAAAAATCATCAACCATTTTCAATATATATAAATTGACAAGTGAATATTGATAAGATCATCATATATAACTAAAACAAGTGAAAATCCAATATGCCAGTAGATCAAAAACATGTCAAAATGATTCATGTCCAATAATTGACATAAGTCAAAATGATACATGTACAAATGATATAAGTAAAAATGATAAATTATGTAACTGAATATGATACAAGTAAAGATGATACATGTCCAAATGATATAAGTGAAAATGGTACATGTCAAAACACATCAACTCCATAATATGGTACTGCAAGATGTGAAAATGATACATATGATAGTAACCATGAAAAGAGGCATCATGAAAATATATTAGCAATCATCCATAATGTAGTCTATATGATCACGAATGTAAATGGCTACTAGTAGAAACTACCTCATCATCACCATCACCACCACAGTCATCAACATCATGATCATTGACATTATCATCATCTTCATTAGCTCCAGTGTCTTCTATATTTGCATCATCATCATCATCCACTACTGTGTGATATGGACTAGAACAACATTTTATAGATCTGTATCTTGAGGATCATCTTCATCTTCCATAAGACCCAAGTTCTGCAAAAAAAATGTTTTAATAAAAAGTTATTATGTGTTAATCTAATAAAATATTTTTCTATTATATATCTAATATGACAACATAGGAAATGAAACCATAATCATATTACATGAATCAACAACTTAACTGGATTGAAACAGATAACAGAAACATAGTTCTTAGCAAACAAACATGAAGTTACTTTGTTATTCCTTGGCTAGAGGAACAATCATAGAACAAAGTTCCAATGGATGTAGGAACAATTACATAACAAAGTTCCCATTGAACCACAAAAATGTAGGTCATTTTTGTTGTTATCCTGCGTCATGTCTTATGTCGACTTATCTCTCAAGAGTAGACACCACAAAAACCATACCAATTACCATTCCACTCAGCACTAAATCAACTTAAGAGTGTTTTTTAAGGTGAAACTCATACATTTACTTAAATTTAAAAAATTAATTTGGTCAATCCTTGTATCAGTCAAAATTCTCAAAAATAGAATCATAGGGAAAAAAATTTATGCTATTTAAAACACCATAGGGAAAATAAAAGCAAAAGAAATCTTTAAAATTTGCAAATGCTCAAAAAATATTTACATTGTTGAATTTGATAGTTAATTTACAGTGACTTAATAGGGTTTTAGGGTTTTGAGATTTGTTACAGTTGAAAGAAATAAAGATTGAAGAAGTACAATCCACTTTGAAGAAGTTGGGGATTGCATCACATACACACATAAAAGGCCTAGGTCTCAGGGTTTGTAACCTTCTTCTTTCTCTACTTCCAATGTAATTTCGAACTATTTATGACTTTATAATTTTTTTGAAGTTTATGAAATATTGTTCATGGTTCCCCGCACAGTGGGTATTAAAGAACTTGCATTCTTTGTTCTTTTAGTTTTTATGAAGAAGATTGATTTTAAAAGAGACAATTTTTATGAATATTGTTGAATCTAGCCTGGGAAGAAGGCTTCAAAGGCAATTTGTTTTAGTTTTATTGATGTTGGGTATATATATTTGTGAAGTATGCCCAAAATCTAAGGATTATATGAATATTGCATATGGTTGCTTCTCTTTAAGTCATTTTAGTTTAGAGAACTTTTAAATTTTAAAAATTGTTAGTCATTTGCATATGTTCTTGTGTTGTGTCCATTGGTCAACCTATCATATTTTATTTACCCTAGTATATTTGTGGTTAGGGTCTTATTTGATATCAAAGTATTATGGTCATTATTTCATGCTTTTGTCTTAAGACCATATATTTTCATGTGTCCTAGCCTAATACCTTGTGTTTTCTCCTTTCATGGTAACTTACCCCTCATATTTTGCACGTGCTTTAAGTTGTGGTCTTCTAGCAAAAAGTGTTGATGGTTTGGTGATGTCCTAGTCGTACCCTCATTTTTTATTATTAAGGTTAATGGTTGGCGGTTGAGAGACTGTGTGGCAATATTTGGGTTGTAATAAAGTATGTTGTTGCATCCTTGCAACTTGATTACACAGTGAAGACTTATGGCTTGTAGGAAAGCGATGATGAGCCATGTGTCAAAAGTTGAAGATGTTAAAAAGGTAAAATAATATTGTATGTCACATTCTCGTGACATTTTTTGAATGCATTCAATTGGACCCACGAGCCCATGAGTTTATGTTTGTGATGACCATGATGGTTTCTCTCATCCTTGTGATGGTTAGCAGGGAAAACATTTTCTGACTGAGAGCTTGTGAGGAAGAATAAAATGTTATGGTGATGCCTTGTTGTGGCCTCACAACTTGTTTTGTGGGACCCAATTTTGGCCCATGGGGAAGTGAGGAGGTTATGTGTGGAATGAATTTGATGGGTTAACACATTGGTATAGTTTTATATCACAATTTTGTAGGTTTAAACTATAGTTAATGTGGATAGGTCTCGAGGATGCAACAAAGAAAAGGTAACTCATGATGAGTTAGTCACAACTTCATGATAATTTTTGATGAAAATTATTTAAGCTTGTAGTTGTGCAAGGTGGTGACATGTGTCTAGAGAAATGTTGGAGGGAGTGTGTACAATTTGGACAATTCAAATTTAGGTCGAGCTAGTGATTGGTTTCCATGTGTGCTGCTATATGAGCTAGGATTGCCATACTATACAATTCAAGACTTTTTGACTACATTTTGGGGATTGTAGATTGAGGATAGATGGTTTTCATATCATAAGTGAAATCTAATTATATTTACTCCTAAAATATGGTGCAAATTAGAGAATCATTACACCTTGTCACCATTCCTTAAATACAAGATTTTTTGATAACCAAGAATGTTAGCTTGAAAATATTCATAGTTGTGAGCTTCGGTATAGAGATTACTTGAATTAGAAAGTTGTGGCATTCAATTTGAAGCCTGGAGGAATGTTATTTATAAATGACTATGAATGAGATTATGTGAATTATCTGTAGTTTTTCCCTTTTGTTTAGATGAATTTTTGTGTGTTTGTGATGTTGATAGTGAGAATTGTCATGAGTGGCATTATCTATTGCATGAGGTTGAGACTAAGGAAGGCCCTGTTGTAAGAAGTATATAAGGATCATGGGTTGATGTTGCACTTTTTGGTTATAGGGACTTCTTAAATGCTAAGGGTGGTTGGAGGGATTTCCTAACCTAATGGCCCCACTGTCTGTGGTTATTGCCAAATCGGTGGAGTTTGCGAGGGTTTATTAAGTATCTAGTTTCTTAAGGCTAATGCTTTGTTCCTCCCTTGGGGAAGGGATAAGGATTGGGGAATGGTTGGAGGACCTAGTGATGTGGGATTGTCTAAGCCTAGTTCACCCTAGGATCAATTCTCCTACATCTCTTCTAAGAGGGGAGATGGTGAGAATCCTACATTTTCCCCTTCTGTTATTCCAAATTCATCTTACTCCCCTACTCGATATCCAAATTCATATTCTTTCACGTCTTTGTAGTCAAATTCCCCATAGTGTGATAGGGGCATGGCTCACATTAACTCTCCTAGAGGTGAAAGGTATATTGCCTTTATCTTCTCAAGAAAGAGAAGATTCCTCAAAAATAATATATCCATCTTTTTTAGAAGGAAGCTTCTCGCTCATTTCTAATTACTAAATTGAGTCAATCTAAATCAGTTCCTTTTTCACCAAAAAAAAACCTTTCTTTGGTTCCTAAATGAAAGAGGCAGAGAGATAAGCAACTAAAATAGACCAAATAATAACAAAGATTAACGATATTAGAATGCTTTAGTACAACTACATATTTTTTATGTAGGTTGGAAATCATTCTAATCTCTAATGCTACCACTCTAATCATCTTGAATTAGGGTGACACTAATAGGGCAAAGGCTATAGAGGTAGGGTTAGAGGCTGCAAGGGAAGAAGATGAGGCATAGGAACCACCTATATCTTCATGGGAAGAAGTCTTGAAGTTTTCTCCTAATGGGAAGGCTAGTGGAAATCTTGCATTCTGGCATTTTCAGCCTCAATAATGAACCATGGTTGATATTGGTATGGCTCACATGGATGGTTGGTTGATTGAAAGAAATTTCTTTGTCACCATAGCTTCCTTGTATACCATCCAAGTGGTTTGCTTTAGGAAAAGATTGGCACAACAAACTCTATTAGGATATTATCATCTATAACAGATTAATGGCGGTAGAATCCAATCTTTGTTAGTGGGCTGAAGCTTGTTTCATTCCTTAAATATAAAAGGAATTCCAAGGCCATAAAAAAGGGGGTTTTAGTTCTGAAAATTCTCTTTAACTTTGTTGGTATTTTGAAAAATCTAGATAGTTTTGAGCCCATAGTCAAAAAGTTCTCCTAAGGCAATGTTTAGTGCTTCAAAAGAACAGTTTAAAAGGACCCAGGTTCAAATTGTTAGAGTAATATTTAGTTTACTTACTAATTAAATCATATTGATTTAATTAGTTAAGTTATTACTCTTTAGTGCTTAAGCTTTCTCTTAGGTGCATTAATAATTAATTCTTTTATTAATTATTAATGTGCAACTTAGCTTTTTTAGGCTTTAGGGTTTTTTTCACCTTTATAGGTTGAACCTTGTAATTCTTTTTTTATTAACTTGGATCATAATTTTGTTCTCACATTTTGAGTAACTTCTGAGTTTTTCCTTTTGCTTCTTTCTGCTTCTCTCCTGTAACAGGTTATTTGCATGCAGGTATTCTTGGCATTCTATGGATTTGTATTTCTCAAATCCTACATGGTATCAAAGCTCCCCTATTGCTGCCTGTTCTGGTGTTTTTGAAGCAGGTTTTGAGGTTAAGGGTTTCAAGTTTTTGAAGAGTTTTTTATTGGATATGGGAAAATTTTTTTATTGGATGCATTTTGGGCTGAAATTGACCTCACCAATGGATTCAGAGGATCGTTCAGATGAATTTTGATATAAAATTTGACCACCTTTGGGTACCAGAGCAATTTGTGACAATTTTTTATGGAACCAGGGTTGTACGAACTTGACACGCTTCTCGAGGTGTGAGACACTGAGATTTGAGCGCAGAGGGTACGAAGGTGGATTTTTTCTACATAGGCAGTTTTGACTGCTTAGTGGGTGATTTTCGATGCCGCAAGGGGTTTTTTTGAAAATTTTGAAAATTTCAGCATTTTCAAAATCCGTGCCACTACAAAAAACTGGCACCCATTTTTGAGAAATTTTGGCATACAGTATTGAAAATCGAAGTGTGATATATTGTTGGAAAGCTCTTTCCAAGCCTGATCCAACCATGCTGGTTTCATATTCAAAATTTTCCATTTGATCAGTTGTTTTTGGCGTCAAAGTGGAGGCTTTTGAAAATTAGGTTTTTTCCTTGTTTTTTTGTGCTTACATACTTATTTGAAGTGTACGGGAGATAGTATAATATTTTGTGGGGGGGTGCAAATTCTCTTTCTGTCATTTATTTCAAAGAGACCCTTCTACTTCTGTCTACTTTCTCTCAATGGCAGACTCTTCTGTCGCCCGACTTACACCTCACAACTATCACACTTGGAAAGGATAGATGACCCGATTGCTTATGGCAAAAGGGTTATGGTCATGCCTCGATGAGGCTCAGCCAGTTCTACAGTGGCCTTATGAGGTTCTTATGCAGAGAAATAGGATGGATGAGGCAATGGGTCTCATTGCAATGAATATTTCAGATGGGTTGTTGTTCCACCTAGATGGTTTGACCACACCCAGGGATATGTGGAACAAGTTTTCCACCTTGTTTGGCACAATGAATCAGTTCAAGGTTCTCTAGATAGATGTAGAGTTCACCTCCTTGGTACCTGAATCATTCACCAGCATTGAGGACTTCTTGATGAAGTTCAAGTCTCTTCATTCTATTTTACAGGTTGCTGGAAAGATGAAGTCAAATGATGAGTGTATCTTTCTGATACTATCAAAGCTTCACGGTCCTTATCAGATTTTCACTTCTACCTTCTACTCCACTATGGATGCACTGGGTGCACGACATGTTATGCCCTCTTTTGAGACCTTCTGTGATAGGTTGACTCATGAGTAGTCCAAGCTCAATCAGATGGATTCTCTTACAGGTTCACAGTCACAGGCATTGCTTGCCAAGACACCTTAGGATACACAGAAGCAGGAGCTAAAGCAGATATCTGATTCCTCTTCTCAACACTCTACTGGCCCACCATCTTCTTCTAAGAAGGAGAAACAGAAGACTGAGAGCCCTACATGTTCCTATTGTCAGAAGGGGCCTCATGATGAGTCACATTATTTTCAGAAGAGATTTGATGGCTATGAGAAACAAATTGCCGATTTGCAAGCTCTTCTTCAGAAGAGCACTGTTTCCTCTCTATCCTCTTCTACCTCACGGGGGTATGCTTTTAAGTCTTCTACCTCATCTTCGACATCTGGATAGGATTTTGGATAGGGTCATGCATTACAGGCTTCCATTGCATCCCCTTCATAGGTCCCTTGGATACTGGATTCAGGTGCTTCTCACCATATGACATCTTCTCCAGAGATCTTCTCTTCTCTTGAGGCTTCTCCTATTCCTCACATTCTCATGGGGAATAACACTGTTATGCCAATCTATGGGAAAGGTTCTATAGGAATTCAAGATGACACATTCAATGATGTATTGTATGTTCCATCCCTATCTACAAACCTTTTCTAAATTTATTAGATTACACTCAGTGGGTCAGGGAAGATAGTTGAGTTCACAGTAGATTCAATCTTCATCCGGGATAGTGTGACATGAGGCATTATTGCTACAGGGATAGTTGATCATTCCACCTGTCTCTACACCTTCTCACACTTTGGTCCACCATCTCCATTGTTGGAGCATAGCTCTTCTCTTTCGTGAGAGCATCATGTGGTGCAGTTAGGTCGCTTGAACCTTTGTATTGTTCCTGAGATCACTGCTATGACTGCCACACCACATCCTATTGAGGTCTTTTCACTTTAGCATGATTCTTCTTTAGCACTGCATGACCCTCCAGCTCCATTCATCGAGCCACTAGGTGCACTTGTTGAGGATTCTACAGAGGAAATTCATCTCCTCTTTCATGACAGTGTCAGCACACCTATCACACCACCTACATTGGGGATTCCCTTTTAGGATCCTCGTGTTTTCTCCTTTGAGCATCAGTTAGGCCTTCCAGTTTCACATCTCATTCAGGGGTTTCCTTGTTTCATGCCTTTTTTTCTTCTACATTGGAGTTCCATTGGTTCGATCATTTCCACACAGGTTCCATCATTCTGGGGGGGCTTTGGTGTCTCTTCCCTCTCTCATGGGGGGGCTGGTTGTACTTATGGTTTTGAGAGAGTCTCTTGAGCCATTTCTTTTTTTTTCTTTTTTCTATCTCTTTTTGGAGAGGGGTGTTTCCCACTAGGTTTTCTCCTTTGCCTCCGGTTTATAGAGATTTCCTTGTATTGGGTACCTGATCAGGCCTTGTTGCTGGGACCCATTTCCTACTTTCATAGTTGTGCTAGGTTAGCTTACCCCCTACACTTAGCTTAAGGGGGGGTGTTAGAGTAATATTTAGTTTACTTACTAATTAAATCATATTGATTTAATTAGTTAAGTTATTACTCTTTCGTGCTTAATCTTTCTCTTAGGTGCATTAATAATTAATTCTTTTATTAATTATTAATGTGCAACCTAGCTTTTTTAGGCTTTAGGGTTTTGTTCACCTTTATAGGTTAAACCTTGTAATTCTTTTTTTATTAACTTGGATCATAATTTTGCTCTCACATTTTGAGTAACTTTTGAGTTTTTCCTTTTGCTTCTTTCTGCTTCTCTCCTGTAACAATTTATTTGCATGCAGGTATTCTTGGCGTTCTGTGGATTTGTATCTCTCAAATCCTACACAAATGCATATAACAAAGGGCCCATTGAATTTCACGGGATGGCACTTAGGACATGTGTTCCTCGCATTTCATTTGGCATATACAGTTGGTCACAACTCTCAGAATTCAGTTCTGATAAGTTTCGGAGATACCCAGTTGAAGGGCAGTGCTCAAATCTACACTTTGTATTCTGTCCGGTTTTCATTGAATGGCCAACTTTGGAGGTTTGCATCTGACACATGGTTAATGGTCATGACAAAAGGAATGTTGCATCATATTGTATGCATGAGAGTGTGTCTGCATGCCCGTTTTTAGGTTCCTAAGGGTTTGTATGATTAGTTTACCAGGGCACTTCTGATTGCATTTTATTTAGTTTTCCTAAATGTGGGAATGCAGTTTTGAAGTAGCCTACTTTGAGGTCGTGCAACTTGTACCCCATTAATAATCAGGAGGAATTGAAGGTTGATTCATAATATAGACGTGGACATGTCTCCCCTCGATAATTTTTAGATCATGACTAATCCGATTGATTACTTTGCTTGATCAACTCCAAGCCCAGTTTATGCATTTTTACTATGTTTCATTTCAGGATGTTTTGGAGGCATGACTTTGAAGATTATTTCTGGATAGCCAGTTGATCATCCGGTGAAACTAATCAAAGCCTTGTTTTATACATATGAGAGAGATCATTTATCCAGGGTTTCAAACCATGAAGGTTTCATTTGATCGGATTGCAAGATTAAACAAAAGGTGTTCAATAATGATGAAAAGTGCGGATAAAATAACTTTGCAAAGTAGCCATTTTCATAAATTCATAGCTTTTGGTCCGATGCTTGTCTCCAGTTGAGGGTTATTTTTTTTCATTCCTTGCATATGAATTTTCTACCATAACAGATGGCATGCTCTTAGCTCATCATTTGATATTTCTAATCCATCTCCTTCCGAGGCAATTTACAGTGATTCCAGTTTGTGTTTGCCGACAATTCTAAACATGCGTTTTCAAGTTTTAAAATCTCCTGCCTCATTCGTCTTTAGGTGAAGCCTTCTGATAGGGTGATTATATGCACTACAAGGTTTGTGTTTGCCAAGTTTCAATGTTCAATGATATGTTTGACTAGTCTTTTAATGGCGTGATTGGAGGCATTTTATTCAAATTTGCTGATTGGCAAAGTAGTAGAGGTTGAAGTTTTTAAAGGTTTCTAGTTGTTTGGATTGGATCCAGTTGCAGACGCCAATCGTTCTAGATCATTTTTAAGGCCAATTGTTTGAATTCAAAAAAATTTAGGCCAGACCCACTTGGGGCCTAGCCTGCCTCATTTTCTAAAAGCCTTGCAACCTATTTTTAGGACGGAGTTTGAAATTCATCATTACATGTTGAAACAAAGATCTTGTCAGATATTATAGTTGAATTTGTTATGATAGATATGCATACATAATCTGGAAGTACACGGAGTGTATATTTCTTTAACACAATTATTATCTCTTTGGTTGTGGAAGTATTGAATGTTTGGAAATCACAGGAATTGCGGATCCCTCAAGCCGGAACCTCAGTTTCAAGCTTTATCCATGTTACGCCAAGGCCACATTTGATCATGTTTTACAAAATATTGGCATATGCTTCCTTATGCCGTGCATGTTTTCCCCTTCCACCATACATTTGTCTTCACTAGTAGTGCGTGTGCCTTATCTTATTATTACACATGCCTTCCTGTTTCACTGTG
Source organism: Chamaecyparis obtusa (assembly GCA_027943335.1). Lineage (NCBI taxonomy): Eukaryota > Viridiplantae > Streptophyta > Pinopsida > Cupressales > Cupressaceae > Chamaecyparis > Chamaecyparis obtusa. The sequence continues at coordinate 40,426 of BSBK01010832.1, forward strand.
CTTGATCCTTCATTTTTAAAATATGTATACTTCCATGTAACACTCCAATCTTTTTATGATTGCTCTCCTATTGGGTCATACTTCTCTGTTGTGTGATGTGTGTTTTTTGTAATGTTGTGTACACAAAGAAAGTGTTTCCATTACTTTGCTAATTCAAATGCCTCATCTTGCTTACCATACGCCCACTTTTTTCCCCTTCCTTATTTGTTGTACAGACACACTAGATGATCAAGATGCTATACACACAGAATGAAGAGAATATTGTGCACACCGAGCTGTTGTATTTGCACAACATTTAGCAGACACACCAAATGAGAGGAGGTTGCGCACATGAGAGAGGAGGCTGCGTAGGCTTCCATGAAAGGCTTGCGTGAGCCTCCAGGTAGGTTTCTATTTGCAGCATAGGGGAATGGAGAGAAAGGCTTGCGTGTGCCCTCCTTTTGAGTATTGTTTGCAAAGAAAAGGGGTGTATGGGGCAAACAATGCCCAATCAATAAACAAAATACAAAGAAGAAATATGTAGACTATGAGTTGGATATTAAGCTTGCAGGCCCCCAAAAAAAGGGGTAGCTGCGTGTAAGCATGGACGTGCTAGGCAGCTAGAGAAAGGGGTTTTTATGTGGTAATTTATTCCACATTCAAAGGGATTGATGTCAGCAAGGTAGTTAAAAACAAATGCACTCAAGGTATTAGTAAAGAAGTAAAGAAGAGGGCCATGTGTGTGGGGCCTCTCAGGTCTGCATGTGGGCCTGGCCAGCTAGTGCACACCAAGTATATTTTGAGCTAAAATTTAAAAATTTAATGAGGGATTTATCCCACATTCACCGTGTAGAGAGAAAGTGAATTATTTATAAGCTTAAACACACAATATATTGTTGTCTAAGAATGGACACCTTGTCGGAGGTTGCTCATGCACGCGCATGGATCGAGGTAGCCAGTTGGCAGGTGACGAGGATAATGACTTGGTGAGTGGGTCCCACACGGAAGGTAAGAAAATTTTGATGAGACTTGGAGTGTGTAGATAGGTGCCTTGAGATGTGTGCCCAAAGATCAACGGACATCATTGCCCCCCAAAGATGAAGGTGCTCGGAGGTTAACCATTACGGGACAACGACATGGTGACATGTGGCACCTAATGACATGGCAATGAGGAAATAGTCAGTGACAAATGGATCAGTGAGCCAATGAGAACGTGGCACTTGGCGGTAGATGGTGATAAAGCAGTGATGAAGTGTTCAAATAGACAGCCAACCGACCACCTCGAGATGCATGCCGAAAGATCTGACGGCTGGCGCTGTTCCAGAAAGAGAAAGATGTGTGAAGGTTACCTTTGTGGGGCAGTGACTACTGCCATGTGGCAAGGTAATGAGGTGGAGGTAAGGTTGCAAATGGATACATGAGCAAATCACAAATTGACATGTGGCACAAGTGTATTGCAGAGGTTTGACATGGCGATGAGGTGGTCGGTCGACCCAATTAGGTATTGCCATGTGGCATATGGGGGCCCACTTCAAAATTAAAATCTTTACACAAAGATTTAAAAAATTGTTAAAGTTTCAACTATATAACAAATTCGAAATTCAGAGGTTGCACTTGCTCGTGAAAATAAAAAATGCCTGCAACACTTATTTTTTTATCAGAATATATGAATATTATATGTTTTCGGAATTGACACAAAATGAGGATTGCAATGGCGGTGTTGAAAATCAGATTTGATCAAGTGGGAATGAGCAGTAATGGACTTTGTATTCCGAGATCAGATTTGGGTAAGGAAAAGATATTTTGCAGAGATATGTTCTAGAATAAAATTGTATCAGATTTTTCTGAGATATTTTTGATAGTCTTAGGGTTGATTGTGTTTCCCTAATTATGCCCTAAAATGGTCCTTAGCTTGTTGCAATCCTATATAAGGATTTCCAAGACCATTTTACAGAGGCTGCTAGTTTTCTGGTTCACAATGTTACATCCTGAACCTTCAGTCAAGGAGTAGGGCATGTTTTGTCCAATTTGTATCAAAACAGAGTAGAAAGTTGCAGATCTTTTGCATATTGTCTCAGTGGCTTTGAATCTTCAAGCAAGGTGTATACAGAGGCTTAGATCCTCATTCTTAATTCAAGTTTTCAGTTCCATTTCTCTCCATCTGTGTCAAGTTTTATGGGTTTCGAATGTTCTGATTCTTTGTATGGAGTTTATCTATGCATGTGTTATCTGTCTTCAGTTTTGGTTTTAATCAGATTAAATTATGCTCTAAATGAAATACAAATTCATGGGGTTTGCACAGGGATTTCTGTAAGCAGTATGGTTTTGGGTATTTGTATTTATGACTTGGATCTTTGATGAAATGATAGTAATCAGTCTTTGTATTCTATAGTGCACTAGATGATCTGCCCAATGGATAAAGCACTGATTTGAAACAAGTAAACTCTATGCTGATGTATGTCTGGTTTGAATGTGTTGTATTCTGCAAAATTTAAATCAAATCCTTTCTATCATTTCAATTTTATGTTGTGTGGTATCAGTTTCACCATAGCAATGGAGAGTCAATGAATGAGTGGTTATCATTTAGTACTTTCTTACTATTATTTACTTTGTTCAATCCAATTCTGGTGTTGTAAAAAGTGTTTTATTTACTGGATTAGGTGCACCCACCTTGGTTCTGTAGAGCCAAAAGTGCAGATGATAGTCTTGTCCCTATAGTTGGTCTAGTTACCTACAAATCTCCTCATATTTGGAATTGACCATTCCCAAAATCAGTCTTAGCTATATTGGTATCTCATGGAGTGTAAAATCTTTTCAAAAACCAACAAAATGGCGACTCTACTGGGGAAATTATAATCATGAGTAAATAATGCAGGTTCCAAGTTGAGTTGGACTCTTAGCCTGCTTATTTTAATCAGTTGATATCTCTAGGGTTATAAATCAGTTAAAAATAATGCGGGTACGAGTAGAGCTAGACTCTTGGCTGACTTATTTATCTATCCAGTGGTTTCCATTGAAATGTATAAGAGTTAGTTTTAAAAGGTTTCAAATCATCTCACCCAGTTGTGAGTGGTGACTCTGAGGTTTTTGTTTGATCAATGCATATAATGATATATTTTTAGTCCTGATAAACAATTTCTATACCCTGTTGAAGTTTGTTGTGTTGATGGAAAGAGATACAAAAAGAGTTTTCAACGGTTAAGGTGTTTGTCCTCTTCAAGGAGGTGGTGACTCTACAATTGTTTAAGCAAAGCAAGCTTCAGATTTAGAGGCTTTCCATTCAGCAAGTTGAGTTTCAACTTCAACACTTCCAAGTATTTTTGATCTTCATGTGTTTCTCCATAAGATCAGTTGTAAGGTATTTTGTTCCCTATTAAGTGATTCAACACCGATAAGAAGGGAAGAGTAACATAGACAGTTTCATGATTCCATGTTGAATATCTTGTCATGAAACTTTAAGTTTACTGTCACAGAGGTTTAAATGTTTTGGTATACCTCTTGTAAAGACAGAAGAAGATGAACGGTTCCCATCTTGTTTCAAATCGAATGGATAATCAACAAATAGGCCAGCCTAGAAAGTTTTGTTTTATCAAGTTGGATAGAGTTTTAAATTGTGCTCATGTTCTAGGATTCCCCAATTCTTTCCCTATTGAGCTCATTGATTTAATCCTAGTATTTGATGATCAGTCAGATTCAACATTAGAACATGTTCTAGCATTCTTCGGATTTGTTGTAAAAAAATAGGTTTATGAGGAGGATGTTAGTATGATTTTTTTTGGGAGATCCCTCAAAGGGGTTGCAGCTGATTGGAACTTGAGTTTACCCCCAAAATGTGTCTCCTCATTGACTGATTTCAAATGGTTGTTCTTAAAAGAATTTGTTGATGATAGTGAGTGAAATATGTTAGTAAAGGATCATCAGCAAGAAAATAATATGAACAGTATTTCAGAACAACCTATGTTTAATGATGAGAATGTTTCTCAGAATGATGAAATTATATCAGAAGAACATTCAGATTGTATTAGTGATAAAAGACCAAAATCATTGTATGATAGGTCTTCCACTGATTCAAAGATGTTTGAATTTGAAAATGAAAAATATTTGAGTGAAGATTCTGATGAAGATATTAAGGATGAGTTGTCTCTGGATTTGTGTGAACCAATTCATGAAAATATTCAGGAATGCAGTTCTAATGATTCCAAGATTCACTTTGATTATGATTTTGTACCAAGTAAGGAGGTGTGTTTTTCTAGTAATAAAAATGATGAGGATTTTGATATGAACAATGCAAGTGCTTCTGGTCATGAAGAGATGATGCAAATAGATGAGTTAGGTTCTCCTTTTCTTAGTAGTAACAAGATCTCTGATTTATTGACAGCTAAATATAATAAGTGTACACATCTATCTAATCAGAAAATGTTAGGCCCTATTGATTTTTGTTTTGATACTAAAAAATAATGTAGAGGATTTGTATAAGTATGAATCCTTTGGTGAGAATGATCAAGGTATGAGTTCTTGTGGTGATCATGAGTTGACTGCAGATACAAAATCAGATTATGGGGATATGGTAGAAGGGTTTCCTTGTGAGCAACTCTATGAAAATAAATATGATGATGTTATTTCCTTTTGTGCCAATGATGCTGACAGTGAGGTCAGTGAATGTCAAGATGTTGGAGAAGAGTCTATAGTTGATAACGCTTCTATTAAGTTTGTAGACATTTCTTTCTATTAGCATAAGAGAACGGTCTTCTTGTCTCAATATAAGAAAGATTTTTGCAAACAACAAAGAGACATATATGATGCAGATGAAAGTTGTTGTAGTGATGGCTTTGTACAAGATGATATAAGCCAGGATTTTGCAGCCCTTGTTCCAAACAAAAAAGATGTTTGCAACATCAAACAAGAGACCGAAGAAAATGAACATGAAATCCAATATCCACTAAGCAGTGAAGAAATCTCAACATTCTTGGTTGTTGATTTTAAGAGGTATGCCTCAAATGTGGATTTTACTTTGCAATATCCAGTTGACATATGTTTTGACACTGATAATGAGGCATGTGTTCAAAATGATGAAGATAATGATTCATGTTTGCATGAAATTCCCTCATTTTGTGACTAAGAAGAAGATAAAGAAGACCATGACAATGTTTTATCTTGTCATTTAGATTTTGGGAATGAACAAGTTTCTTGTTCATTCTTTCTTTCTTCTTTTGATGAATTTGATAGTGGTTGTGATAGTATTGAGGACAATGTCTTTAATAATAGGGGCAATAAATATCTTGATGAAAATGATGGTATGGATCAGTTGTCCTTATGTCACAATGTTTGTGAAAAAAGTTTGCACTTGGTTCATAATTCAGATTGTGAGTACATCCTAGAGGAACTAAGTCACTCAATGGCTAAAGTATCCCATAAAGATAAAACTAAGGATTTAGTTCATTCTCAACTAGGTGAGTCCCTAGTAATGCATATGGATCAATACAATTTATCTTTTAATGCATTATTAGATGAATGTTATGTTTCCAGTCCTCAAGAAGAAGTAAAGGATGTTCCATATTTATTGGAATATGAGAATAAGGATAGTTGTGACTGGAAGAATGTGGGCTATAACAGATACATAATTATTTTTCAGCTCAGGAATGTTCACATATGTAGGCAGTGAAAAAGTCATGATATTTTCAGATTGCTTGTTTCATATGGGGATGAAAATCATTTGTTTGACAGAGGTAAACAATGATTTTAGTTTTGAGGCTTTGAGCCTTTGAAAGTGATGTATATATTGTACAGTTGCTTTCTTAAAGTTGTGTTGTTTGTTTCTTTCAGCAAGGGTCCCTATTTTTGAAAGAGAGAAAGAAGTCAGTTTTCATTTTTGAGTGGTCTGCTATACCAAAGATTCTGGATTCTCTACATGCCCGCAAGGGGCATGCATCCCCAACTAGAGCCACTGTTGGTACTCTAAAAAATCTAGATAGTTTTGAGCCCATAGTCAGAAAGTTCTCCTAAGGCAATGTTTAGTGCTTCAAAAGAACAGTTTAAAAGGACCCAGGTTCAAATGCATATAACAAAGGGCTTGTTGATTTTTATGGGATGACACTTGGGACATGTCTTGCTTGCATTTCATTTGGCATATATAGTTGGTCACAACTCCCAAAATTTAGTTTTGATAATTTTTGTAGATACCCATTTGAAGGGCAGTGCTCAAATCTGCACTTTGTATTCTGTCCGATTTTCATTGAATGGCCAACTTTAGAGGTTTGCAACTGACACCTCGTTAACGGTCATGATGAAAGGAATGTTGCATCATATTTTATGCATGAGAGTGTGTCTCCATGCCCATTTTTAGGTTCCTAAGGGTTTGTATGATCAATTTACCAGGGCACTTTTGATTGCATTTTATTCAATTTTCCTGAATGTGGGAATGCAGTTTTGAAGTAGCCTACTTTTGAGGTTGTGCAATTTGTACCCCATCAATAATCAGGAGGAATTGAAGGTTGATTCATAATATAGACATGGAAATGTCTCCCCTCAATAAGTTTCAGATCATGACTAATCCGATTGATTACTTTGCTTGATCAACTCCAAGCCCAATTTATGCATTTTTACTATGTTTCAGTTCAGGATGTTCTGGAGGCACGACTTTGAAGATTATTTTTGGATAGCAAGTTGATCATCCAGTGAAACTAATCAAAGCCTTATTTTATACATATGAGAAAGATCATTTATCCAGGGTTTCAAACCATGAAGGTTTCATTTGATCGGATTGCAAGATTAGACAAAAGGTGTTCAATAATGATGAAAAGTGCAGATAAAATAACTTTGCAAAGTAGCCATTTTCATAAATTCATTGCTTTTGGTTAGATCCTTGTCTCCAGTGGAGGGTTGTTTTTTTAATTCCTTGCATATGAGTTTTCTACCAGAATAGATGGCGTACACTCAGCTCATCATTTGATATTTTTAATCCATCTCCTTCTGAGGCAGTTTACAGTGATTTCAGTTTGTGTTTGCCGAGATTTTTGAACAGGCATTTTCAAGTTTTAAAATCTCCTGCCTCATTTGTCTTTAGGCAAAGCCCTTTGATAGGGTGATTATATGCACTACAAGGTTCGTGTCTGCCAAGTTTCAACGTTCAGTGATATGTTTTGACTAGTCTTTTAATGCGTGATTGGAGGCATTTTATTCAAATTTGCTGACTGGCAAAGTAGTAGAAGTTGAAGTTTTTAAAGGTTTCTAGTTGTTCGGATTGGATCCAGTTGTAGACGCCAATCATTCTAGATCATTTTCAAGGCTGATTGTTTGAATTCAAAATTTTTTAGGCCAGACCCACTTAGGGACCAGCCTGCCTCATTTTCTAAAAGCCTTGTAGCCTATTTTTAGGACGGAGTTTGAAATTCATCATTACATGTTGAAACAAAGATGTTGTCAAATATTATAGTTGAATTTGTTATGATAGATATGCATACGTAATCTGGAAGTACACAGAGTGTATATTTATTTAACATAATTCTTATCTCTTTGGTTGTGGAAGTATTAAATGTTTGGAGATCACAGGAATTGGGGATCCCTTGAGTTGGAACCTCGATTTCAAGCTTTATCCGTGTTATGCCAAGGCCACATTTGATCATGTTTTACAAAATATTGGCATATGCTTCCTTATGTCGTGCATGTTTTCCCCATCCATCATACACTTGTCTTCACCAGCAGTGTGTGTGCCTTATCTTGTTATTACACATGCCTTACTGTTTCATTGTGCTTGATCCTTCATTTTCTAAATATTTATACTTCCATGTAACACTCCAATCTTTTTATGATTGCTCTCCTATTGGCTCATACTTCTCTGTTGTGTGATGTGTGCTTTTTGTAATGCTGCATACACAAAGAAAGTATTGCCATTACTTTGATGATTCAAATGCCTCATCCTGCTTACCATACGCCCCCCTTTTTTCCCTTTCCTTATTTGTTGTACAGACACACTAGATGATCAAGATGTTGTGCGCACAGAATGAAGAGAATATTGTGCACACCAAGCTGTTGTGTTTGCACAACATTTAGCAGACACACCAAATGAGAGGAGGCTACACACATGAGAGAGAAGGTTGTGTTGGCTTCAATGAAAGGCTTTCGTGAGCCTCCAGGTAGGTTTCTATTTGTAGCATAGGGGAATGGAGAGAAAGGCTTGTGTGTGCCCTCCTTTTGAGTATTGTTTGCAAAGAAAATGGGCATATGGGGCAAGCAATGCCCAGTCAATAAACAAAATACAAAGAAGAAATGTGCAGACTATGTGTTGGATATTAAGCTTGCAGGCCCAAACAAAAAGAGGCAGTTGCGTGCAAGCATGGACGTGCTGGACAGCCAGAGAAAGGGGTTTTTATGTGGTAATTTATCTCACATTCAAAGGGATTAGTGTCAACAAGGTAGTTAAAAACAAATGCACTCAAGGTATTAGTAAAGACGTAAAGAAGAGGGCCATGTGTGTGGGGCCTCTTAGGTCTACGTGTGGGCCCAACTAGCTGGTGTACACCAAGTATATTTTGAGCTAAAATTTAATAATTTAATGAGGGATTTATCCCACATTCACTGTGCAGAGAGAAAATGAATTATTTATAAGTTTAAACACACAATATATTGTTGTCTAAGAATGGATGCCCAGTTAGAGGTTGCTCATGCACGCACATGGATTGAGGTAACCAGTTGGTAGGTGATGAGGATAATGACTTGGTGAGCGGGTCCTACATGAAAGGTAAGAAAATTTTGACAAGACTTGGAGTGTGTAGATAGGTGCCTCGAGATGTGTGCCTAAAGATCAACAGACATCGTTGCCCTGCAAAGACGAAGGTGCCCAGAGGTTAACCATTGCGGGACAATGACAAGGCAACATGTGGCACCTGGTGACATGGCAATGAGGACATAGTAAGTGACAAATGTATCAGCGAGCCAATGAGAATGTGACACTTGGTGGTAGATGGTAACAAAGAAATGACAAAGCGTTCAAATAGATAGCCGACTGACCACTTCAAGATGCGTGTCAAAAGATCTAACAACTGACGTTGTTCCAAAAAGAGAAAGATGTGCAAAGGTTACCTCTGCGGGGTAGCGATATGCTTCCATGTGGCAAGGTGATGAGGTGGAAGTAAGGTTGCAAATGGATACATGAGTGAATCACAAATTGACACGTGGCACAAGTGTATTGCAGAGGTTTGACATGGCGATGAGGTGGTCGGTCGACCCAATCAGGTTGTGCCATGTGGCATATGGGGGCCCACTTCAAAATTAAAATCTTTGCACAAAGATTTAAAAAATTGGTAAAGTTTCAACTATATAACAAATTCAAAATTCAGAGATTGCACTTGCTCATGAAAATAAAAAATGCCTACAGGACTTATTTTTTATCAGAATATATGAGTATTATATGTTTTCAGAATCGACACAAAATGAGGATTGCAATGGCAGCGTTGAAAATCAGATTTGATCAAGTGGGAATGAGTAGCAATGGACTTTGTATTCTGAGATTAGATTTGGGTAAGGAAAAGATATTTTGCAGAGATATGTTCTAGAATAAAATTGTATCATATTTGTCTGAGATATTTTTGATAGTCTTAGGGTTGACTGTGTTGCCCTAATTTTTCCCTAAAATGGTCCTTAGCTTGTTGCAATCCTATATAAGGATTTCCAAGACCATTTTACAGAGGCTGCTGGTTTTTTGGTTCACAAGGTTACATCTTGAACCTTCAGTCAAGGAGTAGGGCATGTTTTGTCCAGTTTGTATCAAAACAGAGTAGAAAGTTGCAAATCTTTTGCATATTGTCTCAGTGGCTTTGAATCTTCAAGAAAGGTGTATATAGAGGCTTAGATCCTCATTCTTAATTTAAGTTTTCAGTTCCATTTCTCTCCATCCATGTCAAGTTTTATGGGTTTTGAATGTTTTGATTCTTTGTATGGAGTTTATCTATGCATGTTTTATATGTCTTCAGTTTTGGTTTTAATCAGATTAAATTATGCTCTAAATGAAATACAAATTCATGGGGTTTGCACAAAGATTTCTATAAGCAGTATGGTTCTGGGTATTTGTATTTATGACTTGGATCTTTGATGAAATTACAATAATTAGTCTTTGTATTCTATAGTGCACTAGATGATCTGCCCAATGGATAAGGCACTGATCTGAAACAAGTAAACTCTATGCTAATGTATGTCTGGTTGGAATGTGTTATATTATGCAAAATTTAAATCAAATCCTCTATCCTTTCAGTTTTATGTTGTGTGGTATCAGTTTCACCATAGCAATGGAGAGTCAATGAATGACTGGTTATCATTTAGTACTTTCTTGCTATTATCTTCTTTGTTCAATCCAGTCCTAGTGTTGTAAAGAGTGTTTCATTTACTGGATTAGGTGCACCCGCCTTGGTTTTGCAGATCCAAAAGTGTAGAGGGCAGTCTTGTCCCTATAGTTGGTCTAGTTACCTACAGATCTCCCTATATTTGGAATTGACCATTCCCAAAATCAGTCTTAGGTATATTGGTATCTCATGGAGTGTAAAATATTTTCAAGAACCAACAAACTTGTAACTAGGATAGTGTTTAGTTTCAGGTTGTTGAAGGTGAATGTAATTTTGAGATAGTGTAATCTCATGAGTAGTGTTACTAGTTTGTGGAATTAAAACTGCTAATGTCATAAAGTTGTATCCAACTTTATATACTTAAATCATATGAATTCAATACATTAAAGATGGTTGACTTTGTCTCTGCAATTTTCTTGTGGGTGTGATATTTTTTCATGGGTCTCTCTCAAGGAGAGAGTTAAATTTCTTTGTGCAGATAATAATGATTTTCAATGTGTGAAATAGATTGTTGAATTAGACCTTTATTATAACATGAGTGAGCTTGTTAATTTAAGAACTAAAATATTCAAAATCCACTAGTTAAGTTTCATTTATTCATAGGATCTCTATCATGGATTTAGTTTCACTATGTAGCTCGAGATTGGGCACTAGACTGTTGAGAGCCTTGGAGGGTTTTCAAATTTAAAATCAAATTAATCAACTATGTTGTTCCTTTCTATTCTTTGATTTTATATTTAATTTATATGCATTGTTGTATCTCCATGGTTCTTAGAAAAATGTAGAGGATGCATTTAAAAGTATCTGTATAACACTCTTTCATGATTTTGAGAATGAGATATATAATTTATTGTTCTCATTGTTTGTTAAAGAAAATGGGATTACTTATTCAAGTGATGAAATAAAATCCCCGTCTACATAAAATCTAAGAATTACCCACATTTGAAGGTTTGTATATGGCAATTAGAATGAACCTATCATATGTATAGACTTAGAATAAGGAATAACCTCCTAATTCCTATGTAGCTCGAAGTGAAGAAGGTTGCCCAAGCCTTGTCAGTTGGTTTTTTCTTGTCCTGCTAGAATAATCCCCAACACACTACTCATTTACACCTTTTATAGCCTTTTGGAAATTAAAAATCTCTTATTGTTCTATCACTCCTTGGCCATCTTAAATTGTCAATCACAAGAAAATGCTATGATATAATTATTTTGAGACATATATATTCTACTACCACTACTAGATCACTGCAACCCCCAGCCAAAAAGGCATAAGACAAATATCTAGTGGAGCTTACTTTTTCAAATAATCCAAATAAACATTAACTTCTAGGAACACTAAATGGTACCCTTCCATCAACCTCATGGGATTCGTAAAAAACATAGTGGCTCTAGTTAGAAGGTTGTATGGGGAGAAGGATGCTTCTCATTTTCAATAATCCTAAGTCTCACTACTACATATGTTGCTCAAACAAGGGACAATTTTAAACTAGGTAGTTATTTTGTCACTCACTGTATGCAATGAAATAATGAGAGTCAAGTCTTGTATAGTGGGAACAAATCCAAAATTCTATACCACCTCTTACTTGTGCTATATTTTTTGTGAAGCTAATAAATTCTTTGGGGATGAATTGGACATGGAGCATCCCATGTCATTTTGCCCATGTTTATTACTAGGACTGATGGGAACACAAATATGCATCCAAATATGACCACATTTATGACCGATTCTTTGCTACCTTCCATGAGCTTCTATTTGAGAAAAGGGTCCCCAGGCCATCTGAAGACATGATCAGAATCTTGGAGAACTGAAAAGATTGCTCCCTATATGATTTGTTAACACATAGGAAGATCTATGGCAGCACAAAGGCACCCCATAATTTTCCCAAGCATGTACCTAACATGTTGTTGATCAAGAAATTTCATGTCATAATACACTCTTGATATTTAATGAAGCCATGGAAGCAATGGTAATGGATGCAGATGATATGATCTAGTGGCTATAGCTATAACTAGGGTCGCCATAACACAAGCAAATGAATCAAACATCCTTAAAATGAGATGAGAAATTGGTGTAGGAGCACTTACTCATTTGGATGCCTCACGAAGGCTTTTTTAATTGACATTGTTTTAGTGTTTTGTCAATGTCTCATAAGGTCCTAAAGACCATTTAGAATTAGTTCAAATCTTTTTGTAAGGAAATTGATGTCATTTAACTCATGTAGACCTATAAGGTCATGATTGGGTCAAACATGGTCAAACCACTCAAAGTGTGTTCAAAATGAGTGGAAATGGTAATTGGACTCATATTGTCCATTTTCACATGTATTAGGGATATGAATCAAGTTTTGAGTTAGTTTTTTAAGCAGGGCAAAAAAATTTTAAAAGTTGTATTAACAACTTTTACAACTTTCTAGTGCAAAAGTGCAATTTTCAAATCTCAATGGTCACCCATTCAAAAATTAGTTAATGACCATTGGGGATAGGCTGATTTATGTTTACAAGGCCTCTTCTCATCAAGGCACACATTGTTCTTAATATTTGAAAAAGTTTAATACAAATTTTGCTTTGTTCTACTACTTTATAACTATTTTTTTCATGTTTCAGAGAGTTGTACGAACTTGTACTATACTCTCACACCCTACAACTCACATTGATAGAAAGAGGGGAGAATATAGTTTGATATTCAATTGGTTTGAACATTTTTCATAAAATTTTGAAGGATTTATTTCCATTTCTTTCAAGGTGGGTCTGAAACCCTCACCAACTAGGGTTTGAACATTTGAATGCTTGTAAAACTCCATTCCACCGTAGGAAAAATATAAATCCTAGTGGAAACATAGTGCCTAGGGACCCTTTTAAGATTCATCTAATTGTAGAGAAAGAGGTGGAGTTTGGAGAGATAAAATGGAAGCCCTAGGCCTGACATTTGTTATGTGACAAGCTTGTGTGACCATGAATACAAATTTAGAGTTTGAGACAAATTTGAGGGGTTTAGGTGCCTAAAACCCATGGAATATTATTTTTGGTGTAGAATTGCATCTATTTGTATAATTGTACAAGGAATTGTCAAGGGTTTTCAAGTACTTGCTTTAGAAAACATGGCTAATTGTGCCCTCAAAACTGATTGCATGCCTATTTTGCCTTTGGTGTCCCAAAACAACATATGGGAGTTTGTAGATATGTCATATAACTATAAAAAGTGTATTTAAAAGTGTTCTTTGTTTATGCATAAGGATAGGGGTTGAATAATTAAATCCCAAAAACTAGTCAGATAGGGCTATTAGGCCTAGTTGCCATGTATGAAAGAAGTGCGAATAAAACTTGTCAAGTGGTCTTGCAAGGTATTTGATTGGGTTTATGGGGATACAAGGAATTAATTAAGACAATGATAAAATTTTGAGGAGAACCATTTCATGTCAGGCACAAGGTTGGCTATAGGAGCCTTTTTTAGGATGTCTAATGGGAACAATGAGAGAATCCCATTTGAGGAGTCACCTTTGAGACTTTCTTGAGTTTTTTATTGTGTTCTTGTCTTCTAAATAAGTCCTTTGCATCATACATGGAAGGGCATAATAAGGAAATTGAGAACTTGAAACATCAAGTGGAATACTAAAAGGCTACAAGGTATGGCATAGGTGATTTCATGGAATGCACATTAGAAATCCATGATGACTTGACCTCGGTGCAAAAGGTGTTATACAAGGATGTGTTATATTTATAGGATGCATACTAACATGAATCAAAACATTATTACATGTTAAAATAATGGCATCATAATGAGGAAGGATAACAAAGATGCACATAGATCAATTAGTAGAATGAGAACATGGATTCAAGGAAGCATTCCTTGAGATACCAAGGAAGAACTCCTTGAGATGCCATGTTTGGGATAAAAAGAAGATAAATCAAATCAACATGGTACTAATTACTCAAACATTAAAACTCATAATTTAAATGAGGATACTTAAGAGATATTTAAATTCCATGGTCATTAATTAAAAGACGCCCTGAAAATAAGGCATGAATGTCACCCACTGCCCTTTAAGGCAAACAATATTTTTTTCCTCAACATGGAATAATGGGACAATTGAGTGGGATCTAGGACCAACATAGAGGCACTTTAGAACTCATCCTACACATCAATAAATAACTCACGAGAAGAAATGCAAATTGACATATTAGCACAACAATATCCAGCTAAATTATTGAAATTTTACTATTGGTACCTCGTTCTCCATCTAGATTACAAAATTGGTCTACTTTTTTCTTTGTAACATTTCCTTTTCAAATTGTGTTCGATTTTGGCCATATTTCTCCTCTTGTCAAAACATGACACATGGACTAGTTAAAATAATTAATATGCAATCATTTACTTTTTCCTAAGAAATAAAAAATACCTTTTAACATATTAAATATACTTACAAATGTACAGATTAAGGCCTGTAAACCTTTCTAGCCACTACGATGTGTGGCACGAAGTTTTACAAGCCTAGCCTTGGAGGCCTTGTTCTGAAACATATACTAATTCAATTAAACTATGCACAAATAATATTGAAGAATCATTTAATAATTTTCTATAATCTTATGAGCAAATTCAAATACCTGTGTACTCTACTCACCTTACTTCCTCTATGCCTCAGACTTCTTATATACTTTTACAAGCTCTTTCCATAATTTCACAATTACATCAATTAGCATTTTTTTGAACCTTAGCTAGGGAGGGATTTTTTGTATCTTCTTTGTTTGGTTGCACCAAAATAACTTGTAGTTTTGAGACATTCATAGCTTTATCTTTTTTATAGACCAAACTTTGCCAAATTTAATCTCTGTGTCCCAGATAACTTCTTTTTGCAGGTGTGTGGGTATCTTTGAGAATGAAAATGTATATGGTCTTTGAACTATTGAATACATGCTTTCTTCAAGCTATTCACAAACATTTTTCCAACATCTTTCATTCACACTTCCCTTGAAATTGCACTGTATTCTAACTTAGTATTGTAGCTACCAATGGAAGATGAAAAGCATGGCATGCTCAAAGAATTTTGTGTCCCAGGAGTGGTTGGGACATTAGAAGTCTATGTTCCATGTTCCACAATCTTAGAGTTTACTATTATTGAATTCCTCCTTGATCTTATGCTCGATTTAGGAGTGGTTGGGGAATTATTTGATTCCCTTTGACACACTTGATTTGGTTGCAATGTTTTAGGGTCTTTACTAGATTATTTTTCTATGTATCTAAAAAGCTTTATCAAGTCCACCCCATCTAGTTTGTTCATTGACTCTTCCCCCAATACAATATCCAATGCCCATTATACTTTGTTAGTCTCATGTCCCTATATATATAATAAATAAATTTCTTCTTTTAAATTTAGAAATAAAAAACTAAAAACTAAAAACCAAAGAAACAATGGAAACATTTACAAATCTATAAATTAATAATGTATTACCACATTGTGGCTAGAGTCTGCTCCCTTCCCTCTATTTCTTGACATTTTGAGGTGACCAGGGGAAATTATTTTCATCTAGTATGTCGAGGCAAATAGAGTACACATTGCCATGCATGAAATTTTTTGTCCACTTTGTGGTATGAAAGCAAGCCACCAATCAAAGAAATTAATATAAATGGGCGATTTAAAAGAAATGGGTTATTCATGAGCAAGCTTTACCTTGATGAATGAATGAATGATTTTAATTATGTCTATAAGACCAAATAGTGTAAGGGACCAAAAGACCACAACCTCAAGAAATTTCCATTTCCAATCTTCTGTTATGAATTTTAACCAAAAAATGAGCAGTTTGGTTGATATTATCTTCTTCAAATAAATTGCACATGTTGTTAGCCTTCAAGATTATTTTTTAATGAGCCCTAATATTGTCATAAGATGCACATTTTGTGAGAAAGTGTGATTCATTGAAACCCTATGATGGAATGAATAATGCAAAAATAAGACCACCAAATAACCCAAATCAATTGAAGCTTGACCATTCTCTACTAAGTGGAATCCCTTTTCTACAAATCTACTACTAAATATTCTATCTAAAATATCTTTATATAGATGAAAATTGAACCAAAAAGAAAAACATACCTAGTTTTCATGTTTGTTACAAAATAAGGGGTTTGATTTATATCCATCTATCCTCTACTCTTTATCTCCCAAAAAAATTAAATTAGGCGACCAAACACTGTAAACACTGTTAATCCTATGATGTATCTCGCAACAAAATAAAAGAAGGTGACCAAACTGAAAAATAAAAGATCAACAAGAGAAACCTAACAAATGAAAAATAATTGAAATAGAAAATCAGAGCGACATAGGGTGGTAAGTTTAACGCAGGTGGAAATTTTTATTTTTATTTTTAGTTCATTAGTGGGCACTATAGTGAATGTTTCCCATGAATTTAATGCAATTATTTAAAATTTGAAAAATTCAAAATGTTTAACACTGCAATGGTTTTTCATGTTTAACGATGTAGTGGTTGACACCAACTTCAATGTTGACTTTGACCCAGAAATGTAATCTATTTGGAATGCTAAAGTCAACATTACGTCCGTCTATTTCTACATCGATTTTAAACCTTAAATGGAGCCTATTTGGTGGAGCAAAAGGTGGTGTAAAGTGTGCCTAATTCAATGCCTAATTTTGATTTGAATTTGTGGTCATCTTGAAATCATAAGATTTGAGCTCTAGTTTATTTTAACATTCGAAATTGATTTTTATTTAATTTTTTTTCTTTAAATTTTGTGTACGGTTCAGATTCTATTTATTATAGAGTTCAATTTGGTTTAATATTAGGGATAGGGTCTTATGTGGTTTAATATTCAATTAGTTTTAGGGTTACAATTCAATTTATTCTATTGTTACGATTAGCATTCAATTTGGTTTAGTGTTAGTTTTAGTTTATAATTTGGTTTACAATCAGGGTTCAATTTGGTTTAGTCTTGGCTTTAGGGTATTGTAGACACCTAAAAATCCTTTAGGAAATAAAGTATTTTTATTTTCTGAAAAATCCCTGATGACATCATCATTTATTAATTAATTAATTATTTAATTAATTAATTTATTTTTATGTCATTAAATCCCTTTTTCTTAATTAAAAATATTTAATTAAGAAATCCCTCCCAAAAATGTTTAAATCTTATTTAAACATTAATCCCCTATTTATTAATTATTTTAATTAATAAATTGACCAAAAATCCCCCAAAAAAATAATTAATTTATTTTTTGACCAAAACTTGGCCAATTTTCTTAAGACCACTAACCTCTTCCAAAATCTTCTAATCCCTTCTTAATTTCGATTAAAAGGCTAATCCCATCTTTTCTAACCCTAATCTCAACTCAAAATATTTAATTAAGATTAAATATTTAATTTTCATATTTATTGAAAATATTTCAATAAATTTTCCCAAACTTAAGCTTTTGGAATGATTAAACTTTTATTCCATAAAACCTAGGAGAATTCTAGACTCTTCTAGAAACTTCTCAACCCAACCTCTTCACCCATCCTAATCCTAAAATCCCCTAATCCTAATCCTAATCCCCTTTCTAATCTTGTCACATTCCATTAGCAAAAGGTTTACCAAAACTTATGCTAACCTTCTCTTAGTCATCCTCCTTAGTCAACAAAGATGGCCACCTCTTGGCCACCTCTTGCAAATGCATTTAAGGATGCATTTAAGCCTTCCTTATCTTTCTTACATGCATTCATTATGCATTTAAGACCTTCTTATCCCTTCCTTGCCACCTCTTGGCCTTGGGCACATTTACCAAATTGTGCACATGCCCTCAAACTTTCAACTCAATCCTCCCTTGACACTTGTTAGGACACTTGTCCTTGACTCAACCCTAACCTTAGCCCTAACTCTGACTCATCCTTTTTAACCAAGCCCTTCCCTTTTCCTATAAATACCCTCACTTCCTAAGGCAAATCATCTTTCAACTCTCAAACTCAATAGCAAAGTTATAATGCCATTTTCATTCTAGCATAAGCATAAACTCATCATTTTAGATCATTTTCAAGCTTAAATCACATTTAAATTAGCTTAATTGGATTAACATAGATTCATTTCTTGTTTAATCAATCTTAGTTCATCTTTTAGCTTTGCATATTTGTGTGTTCTTGAGGCCTTTGAGGCAAAATAGGTTCCTCATACCTATTTTGTGTCATTTTGGGTCTTCTTGATCCTCAAATCATCCTATTTGCATGCTCCAAGTGCTTGAGTTTGCACACCCACATCCATTTATATCCAAGCATATCAAACGGTGCATGGGCGCATCCGTTTTAGGCTTAAACTGAGGTGGCTTTGATTTTAGTTTGTTTACCATTAAATTTGATTTGATAATATGCTATGATGTTTGTTTGTCTTTGGCCTTCAAAACAGGTTTAGGTGCACGCTCAAATCCTAGTCTACATTCTGGCACGCCCGGTGGGACCCACTTCACGGGTTCTTTGCAAACATTCTGATGAGTTTTAGACCATTTTCAAATTTTTCAAAGCTTATAGGTGGACGTAGCACTTAGATCCATTCTTCTTCTTCTTGTCTATATTCTTCTTCCTCTTCTTGTCTATATTCTTCTTCTATTCCGTCTCCTTTCTTCTTCTTCTTCTAGCAAGGAGGTCATGGCCATTTTTTTTTCAAAAATAATAATAAAATCCATAAGGAAGCAAAATCATACACACCTTATTTTAGTGCTTAAAATGAACCCCCAAATCATTCTTGAATGCATTAAGGACTAAAATTTGCAAAATTTGTTCTAACAAACAAAACAAAAAAATTAATCAAGGCATTTGCATCCTTGCAACATCAAGGATTTTTAACAATGCATTCATGCAAAGTAGGAATGATCATATCTTTTTGGGCATAAAAAGAACATCAAATCTGCATTCAAACGAGTCAAAAAAAAATCTTGAATGAAGCTAAAAGGAAGAACTTAGGTCCTAAAGCATCATTTTCCATTTGAAAAGCAAACACAATCTTGAATGCCTTAAAGATCAAAACAAAGCTTTTTTGAAAAGTTCTTAATCAACACGCACACTCAATATTGAATGCCCAAGTCAAAAAACTTGCAAACGCTCAATTTACTTTTTGGAGAAAGGAACAAATCAAAATCTAATCACGAGTGTCTTCATTTCAAAGTTCAAACATCACTTAATCAAATTTGGGAAAATGAACAAAATCTGCTTGATGTGCATGTAGGAGTTTTTCAATTCTTGCATAATCCTTGTTAGAGTAAGCAATGTGGAACATTTGAACTTGGACAAGTTCACCTGTTCTACTTTTAGCGAGGCCTGTCCAAGGAGAAGCGCTTCCTCCTCGGAGAACGACCTCAAACCGGTATCCCCTCTGGCCGGTATACAAATAAGTGAAGTCCAAAAGAATCACTTATATCTCCTAATCGCCGGGCGTTCGTGCCAAACACGTGTCTGGGGATGGTAAACATTCCTCTCCCCCAGCATTATTGGCAAGGCTCTTAAGTGAGTCACGGATGATCAGCAAAACCGGGTATGGAGACACCACGGAACTATTAAAAACTTGATAAAATAGAGGCTACCCTATCTACATCCGAAAGTATCAAAATCCTTGTGCAAGGACCGATTCCAAGGGGTTTACCGGGTCGCCTCAAGATTACTCACCATTTGTATTCCCTTCTGGGAGATACCAAGCTGTGGGCAAGCGATTTTGATACTCACCTTCCTTAGGTAGATCTGTTTGAAGTGCTTGATAGTCAAAGACTTCGTGAAAACACTTGTTGAAACATACACTTTCAAAGCTTTGTCAGAGTCAGTTGTCTTTGTTTGTATCCCACAGGGTTGCTTTGTCCCTTGCGGAGATTGCTTTGACTTTAACTTTTGCCATTGGAAACCTTTGCCTCAAAATCAGAAGCCTCTTTTCCAAAGTGATGCCCAGCAAGAGCAAACATCCTAAAGCGAAGTTGCCCAAATCCCAAGCCTATCAAGAGCAAAAAGTTGCCAAGAAGAACACCAAGACCTATCAATCCATTATCCAAGCAACCCAAGCAGAGGAAAAATCCCAAGCCAGACTTGAGAACATTGCCCATAACGCCCGTATCAAACAGGTCACCTTCCGTTTCCGAGTTAACCATCACTTTGTCAACCTTGAGCCAGAAGATTAGCCAAATCCTTGTTCATGTCTTGTTCCATCTTCAGATCTTGAAATCTTGTCTCAAACACCCTTGCATCTTAGTTTCATTCTAGCTTTCATCTTTGCATCATTAATCAAAACCTTAGTTGCATTTGCATTCATCCTCCTACCAGCATTTTAGAATCAGTCCTTGTCATTTGCACTTGCATCATCCTTTTAGAGCATTGTCCCTTCACCCTTCAAAACCTTTTCCACCAGCATTCCCCCCATTAGCTTTCCATATCTTTCCAGCAGATCCATCATCTTTTGTTCCAAATCTAGAGATCCACCAACACTTAGTGTTCTACCTTTTGAGTTGTTCCTATCCTATATCCAAGATCAGAGACCATCATCCTCTTTTTTGACACAACGTGTTGTCATAAAGAAATCAAACCTTGTCCTTGCATAGCCATCATCTCGAGCAAGAGATTGGAGTGCATTGATAAGAAACTTGTTGACCGAAGATCATCAGTCTATCTTAGGTTGACCCCATCATATCTCTGATCCTCCATTTGGGAAAAATAGCAGCTCATTTGTTGACCGCTCAGTAATCTTTCACCAGCTTTCCACCAGCAACCTATCTTTCCTCCACCGTCTAGATCCATATCCGTTCCATCCAGCTTCCATCATCACCATCTTGATCCCTATCTTTGCATTTGCATCTTAGAAGTCATCATCTTTAGAAGTTCATCAACTTTGCATCCATCAACATCTTTTAGCCAAACATCTTGCATACATTTAGCACTTGCATCTCGATGCCTGTTGAGACCAGATCTCAGAAAAGAAGAAGAATGAATCCTTATCCACCAACAACCTCATCCGGTCCAAAAATTTTCACCAATGCCATGATGACCTACAATCCCCACATCCAAGCCAGTAACCCATGTGAAGATCCAAACATCCCTTCATCCCCCTTGGCAAACCAAGCATTTGTAAATCCTCCAGAAAGCCCACCAGCGACCAATGCCCTTGTACCGCAACATCAGCAAAGCACATTTGCCCACTATCTGCCAGAAAGTACCTCCATCCCACCATCTCTCTATCCACGCATCCCCATCAAAACTATCCAAGTTCCAGCACAAGCGTATTCTCCGTTTGTCCAATCATTTCCCGATCCTATCATGCAAACACCCCAAGAGCTTTCCACCATTCCCCTTTTCTTGCAAGGAAGCCTCGCCAGTCCCACAACACAAGTTGCAGCGCCATCCGCTCCATCTCCTACCCCTTTTGCTTCATCATCTGCTATGGCTGCCCAAGCCCAAATCCAAACCCAAAGTCAGCTTCCACCTCTCACACAAGCTTTTACACCGCCGCCATCTGCAAGTCAAGCAATGCCTTTCACCATCAAAGGAGCACCGTCACCCTTCACCCCCAAGCACCCGTACCTTCTTCTTTAGGGTTAGCGCAATCGCTTCCCATTCCAACCTCATCTTTCTCTTGGGTGTTTCCTTCATTTTCCTCCTCACAAGCATCCGCTCAACCACAACCTTAACAAGCTCCTTTCTCTCAAACATCATTCGTGTCCCAAGCTCCTGTTGCTCCTACCATTCCATCATCCGCTGCAGTGCACCCTAACACAAGCTCTTAGTGGGGCCTTACACAAGAAGAAATGAAGGCATGGGGGATCCCATCTCAATCCCCTACATCTATGGTTGCAAGTCAACAAACCGCCTTCGCCCAAGCAGCACAGCAGCAACTACCCCAACCACCGCCGGCTTCAAGCTATTCGTCCCAAATCCCAAATACCTTCCAGCAAGTTCCACCACCTCAACAGCCAACTTTCCCCAGCTATCTTACCCCATCACCCTTTGCTTCTAGCTTCCCCACATCTGTTCCACCTCTAAGTAACGCAGGCATGCACCCAGCTTATATCAGCCAAACCCAAAGCCAACCTCAGCAACTACCACCATCATACCCGCAAGAAGCATC
This sequence comes from Chamaecyparis obtusa, assembly GCA_027943335.1. Lineage (NCBI taxonomy): Eukaryota > Viridiplantae > Streptophyta > Pinopsida > Cupressales > Cupressaceae > Chamaecyparis > Chamaecyparis obtusa. The sequence goes on from BSBK01010832.1 coordinate 62,812, forward strand.
ATTCCAACAGCCTCCCCCACAGCAACCACATGTCCCCTTTCAGCAAACAACCATCATTCCTCAACAACAGCAAGTCCCTTGCTATCAGCCTCAGCAACAAAACCCTATCATCCCCCAGCAACAACAAGTTCCCACCCATCAGTTACAACAGCAAGTTCCAAATGTCCAATATCAGCAAGCAGTCCCACAACAACCGCCAGTTCAACAACAGCAAGCAGCCCAACAACATCAAGCGGTTCCATATCATTTACCACAATATCCCCCTATGCCACACCAGCAATATCCCCAGCAACCATTGCCCCAAAATCAGTTCCAACCCATTTATCCACAGCAAGCGCCATATCCAATTCCACAACTTCCATCACAAGCAGAAGTCCCAGTTCCCTCGCCACTCAATGCTGAGTGGGAAGTAATGAAAAATGCTCTAAAGGAGCTACAAAGTGGAACAAAGAATAAAACATACAAGTTCGAAGAGGTGTGCTCATATCCCTTCGATCGGTCTATAGCAACTATCCCTTTCCCCAAGCATTTTGAGATGCCCAAGTTCGACAAGTATCGGGGGAAAGGAGATCTAGTAAATCATATCAAAGAGTTCTACATGACATGCCAAGAAGTGGCTTACAGTGATAACTATCTCCTGCGCCTGTTTCTCAAGAGCTTGGGAGGAACTGCTGTTGAGTGGTTTTACAAAATACCACATGGGACAATAAAAACCTTTGCTGAACTCTCTGAGAAGTTCATCACACACTATGCCCATAATGTGGAGAATGAGTTATCCTTGCTAGACCTATGCAACTCAAAGCAAAAAGACGGAGAAAGCCTTACAGAATACTTGCAAAGATGGTAGAATCTTACAACCAGGTTATCATATCAGCCGCCAGAGAAGCATCTAACAAAGATCTTCATTGATAACCTGCATCCAAAGCTATCCCATCACATGCGAATGAACTGTCTCCAGACATACCAAGACATCAAGAGCAAAGGCATAGGCATCGAGAAAGCTCTCCTAGACGAAGGCACTATTCGTCACTTCAAGGATGATTCCAAGAACAAACCCAACAATGATAAATCTCGTTACTGGAATCGTAACAAGAATATTGTTACAGATGGAGCCACTGACACTAAGAATGTACAATTCATTGTGGCTAGTCCTACACTAGCTCAAACATACCAACCGCCACAAGCGCCCATCTATTAGCAACCACCAGCTCCCGCATATCAAGCACCTATTTATCAGCAGCCTCCTCAAGCTCATCAACCACCTGTGCAACAGTATCAACAGCAATACCAATAGCAACAGCCAGCACGTTAAGGCAATCCTGTTAACACAGTTAACGTTGCCCCAAGGTAGAACAAGCCCAACAATCAGAACAATCCAAAGAGGACTTTCACACCTTTGGGTGAGCCTCTGGATCAGATCTTTTATCGGCTAGCCAAAGCAAATATGATCACATATCCGCCCATCCCACAGAAGGATGACAACGTACCAAAGTCTGATTGGTATAAAGAAAATGAATACTGTGATTACCATCGTGTGAAGGGGCACACAACATTGAAGTGCATGTGGCTTAAGAACTACATCTAGGATCTCATTGATCGCAAGGAGATCCAGGTCGATGCACCAGCTCAAGCTTCACCCAACGCCAGTTTGCAAATATATCAAAATGTGTTCCCTCAACACGATGCCAGGAAGAATCAAGCCAGCGCCAATCAGCCCCAAAATCATGGCAAAGGCAAGAAAGAAGATCACACAGCGGCCTACATCAACTATGACAAGTATGTCGGATGCATAACTCAAGTTGAGCCCATCCAAGATGAGCCCACCATCAATACCATCCACGTCAGAGGGCCGGATCGACAATGTGCTGCAACTACCCGCAGTGGTAGGATAACTGTTGCCGGTGCTCCTCCGAGATCAGCTGCTCCTCCAAGGCCAACGTCTACTGCATCCACAGCACAGTCTAACACCAGGCCAGCATCAAATGCACGCGCAACATAGCATAATGCACCAAGTGCACAATACAATATCATAGAGCATCTTGGGAACATGCCAGCCCAAATATCTATCTTGGATTTGCTCCGCACATCACCCATCCATCAGGAGATCCTGGACAAAGCTCTAAAAGAAGGCCATGTCCCCACGGACATTAACACAACTCAGTTTGAAACTCTTGTGGGACACCTATCAGCAGCATGTGCCTTATCCTTCAAAGAATCTGATATACCAGATGTCGCTCCTGACCATACTCTCCCTCTCCGCATTGCCGTCATGGTCAGAGACTTTGCCATCAAACGGGTTTTAATAGATAATGGCTCAGCCCTCAACTTGTGCACATTAAAATTCATCAAGAAGATCGGGTTCACGGAGGCCGACATACAACATGAGATGATCACCATCAAAGCATATGATAACTTGGAGCGTACCTCTGAAGGTACTATCACCTTGCCTATCCAGCTAGGCCCAGCAATGCAAGATACTGTCTGCCACGTTGTTGATCTCGACCTACCATTTAATATTCTTCTCGGCCGCCCATGGATCCATTCCATTAGGGCTGTACCATCTACTTACCATCAGTGCATCAAGTTTCCACATCAAGGCACTGAGGTTACCATCCACGCTGATCCTAACCCCTTCGCATACTGCCGTGCGATGGAAGCATCTTTCCCTCATTCTACTCATTGTCCTGGAACTGATATTGGTACTTCTATTGCTAGTTCATCCCGATCCCATCGCGATCCAGAGACCATCCTCTCTTCCACCTTATCATCCGTCAAGATCAACAACCAGGGTTGTGGTGAATACAGCCTCAGTGATGCATTTGCTGTAGGGGCTCTTCCACGTGATCCACATACTCAAGGACGCCCAAGTTGTCAAAACAAGCCTGTTGAGGAACATTATAAGCTCAAGCAAATCAGAAACATGACTTTTGAGTCTCATGGTACCATCAACAGCAAAGAGATAGATCCAGATATTAACAAATGGTTATACAAAGATCCCCCATCACGTGACACACAACTTCTTGAGTACTTCAAAGAGAAATATCCAATCCCCTACAAGAATGTCACAGAACAATATAACTATCAAGGTGGTGGTCTAGGACCACAAGAGGACAGAAATTTGTTTCCTATCATACCATCTCAGAATCTAGAACAACAAGGACTTGGCTTTAATACCCCTCGCCTGCTTGAACAAGAGCCCAATACCACAACTGCGGGCACTAACATGACCAACGTGAACTTTTCGAATAGCCAGGATGACCTTGTGAAAATCAAAGACATCCCCGAAGAGAAAGACATCCGATCCTACGACGATACCTTTGCTGACGACACCCTCCTGGGGACTTCTGTTCTCCAACAACTCTCCATTAACCTCATAGATCTTCCCCTCACAAACCCTGACCTCATAGATTGGGACCAACCAAGCATCACACACATTGATGAGTTCCAAAGCGCACAAGCACTCCTAGAATTCATGGGGGCATCAGATCCAGCAAGCAAACAGGATCCAACATCAACCTCTGTCTATCAACTTCACCCAGAAGGATATTTTGGGGAAGAGGCAAGCTTTAGTCACAAAAATGAAATAGCAAGAGAACATCATGAGTCTTTATGTGAAAACCCCCTTGGGGCACATTCTGATTCCAAAATAGTAAAAATAAAGGGCGTATCTTCTAGTGAAAACCTGGCAATTCAGGCGCTAGAAGATGAAGCCTTGCCTCTTCCCCCTATCCAAGATTATAGACCAGAGCAGTCGCCGATCATCATAGAGGAAACCAAGCCAATCAACTTGGGAACAGAAGAATGTCCAAGGATCACCTACATTGCAGTCAACCTAACAGAAGGAGAAGAAATGGCTCTCAGTGCCTTGCTCAAGGAATCCATCATCAACTTTGCATGGTCATACGCCCACATGCCTGGGCTTGATCCAAACCTTGTTGTTCATCATCTATCAGTAGATCCAAACATCAAGCCAGTGAAGCAGAAGCTAAGAAAAATGCATCCAAAGGTAGCATTGCTCGTCAAAGCAGAGCTTGAGAAGCTCCTTCAAGCTAAGATCATCAGAGCAATAGATTATTCAGAGTGGATCTCTAACATGGTGCCAGTCACAAAGCCTTCTGGTGACATCAAAATCTGTACTGATTTCAGGGACTTGAACAAGGCATGCCCTAAGGATGACTTCCCATTGCCAAACATAGACATGCTTGTAGACCTCACAGCGGGTCATGAGATGTTATCATTAATGGATGGCTTTTCAGGCTACAACCAAATTCATATAGCAAAAGCAGATCAACATAAAATAGCATTCACAAACCCATGGGGTACCTTTTGCTACAACATGATGCCATTTGGGCTAAAGAATGCAGGAGCAACATATCAGCGAGCAATGATAGCCATTTTCCATGACATGATCCACAAGATCCTTGAGGACTATGTGGACGATATCCTTGCAAAATCCAAAACAAGAGACGAGCACCTCAACATCCTAGAGCGTGTATTTGATCGTCTGAATCATTATGGCTTAAAGCTTAATCCTAAGAAATGTGTCTTTGGTGTTACATTTGGCAAGCTTCTAGGTTTCATCGTCTCTAGACGAGGCATAGAGATCGATCCTAAAAAGGTAAAAGCAATAACGGAGATGCCTCCACCAAGAAATCTCAAACAGCTCAGAAGCCTACAGGGCAAGCTTCAATCAGTTCGGCGATTCATCTCTCAACTAGCAGACAAGTGCCAACCCTTCTCACATCTCTTATGCAAAGACACCAACTTCAAGTGGGATCCCATATGTCAAAGAAGCTTTGATAAGCTCAAAGAGTATCTAGCTAACGCTCCGATCCTTGTACCACCAGTTCCAGGATTCCCACTCATCCTTTACATCTCAACAACAGCTACAACACTAGGGGCACTCCTAGCACAACATGATGTTGAAAACAAAGAACGAGCTGTCTACTACATCAGTCGCACTCTTGTTGGCTATGAGCTTAACTATTCACCCATGGAGAAAGCATGCCTAGCAGTGGTCTTTGCCACTCAAAAACTTAGACATTACATGCTTAGCCACACAATCAAGCTCATATCAAAGGTGGACCTTCTTAAGTATCTGTTATCAAGGACAACCCTCACAGGCCGTATGGCAAAATGGGTCATGTTACTCAGCGAATTTGACATTCAGTATGTAGATCGCAAAGCAATCAAAGGGCAAGTCATTGCCGATCAACTAGCAGAAGCACCACTGGTGGATGCCTATCCACTAATCATGGAATTCCCCGATGAACATCTGTGCATGATTGAAGAGCAGCCCATGTGGAAACTATACTTTGATGGTTCCAACACATCCCATAGCTCTGGGGCAGGAATCCTATTCGTCACACCTCAAGGTGACTATATTCCAAAATCATTCAAGTTGGGATTCCCCTGTACCAACAACATTGCAGAATATGAGGCACTCATCTTAGGTCTCAAAACAGCTATCCAATGGAACATCACAGAACTACAAGTCTTTGGAGATTCACAGCTCATTATCAAGCAAGTCCTTGATGAGTATCAGACAAAGGATGACAAATTGCTACCCTACAAGCAACTGGTGGATAAACTGAAAGAGCATTTCCTACATCTACAATTCAATCAGATCCCAAGGCTTCAAAACAAAGCAGTAGATGCAATGGCAACCATCGGATCCTTATTGGAAATCCCACGTGATGCAACACAATATGAATTTCTAGTCGAGCAACTACACTTGCCAGCTTATGAGAACACCGATGCAAACATGGTGTGTGTCTTGGTTGGTCCCCAATCCCCATGGTACCATGACATCCATGCATATCTAAAAAATGGTATCATATCTCCCCATCTCACCAATAACCAACTCCAAAACCTTATTCGCAGAGCTTCCCGCTACACTCTTGTAGCCAACACCCTATATCATCGCAGGTATCACAATGTCCTATCTAGATGTTTAGATTCAAACAAGGCCGTCCTGGCCTTACAAGAAGTTCACGCTGGAATTTGCGGTGCCCACACGAGTGGCATGGTTCTAGCAAAGCAGCTGCTTAGAGTTGGATATTATTGGCCAACAATGGAACATGATGCGTGTGAATTTGTCAAGAAATGTCTCCCATGTCAACAGCATGCCAATTTGATACATGCACCAGCACAGGATCTACAGCCTATTGCACCACCATGGCCTTTTTCATGTTGGGGCCTCGACCTCGTTGGCTTGATCACCCCCCTCTCTTCGGATGGACACAAGTATATCATAACAGCCACAGAGTACTTTACCAAATGGGTTGAAGCGATTCTGCTCACCCTTACTACTGGCATCCAAATATCCAAGTTCATCCTCTACCATATCATTTGCCGCTTCAGCATACCATCTACCATTTTCATAGACCATGGCACACCTTTTGAAAACCAGCATGTGGATGATCTGTGTGCCAGGCTCCACATCCATCACCGTTTCTCTAGTCCATATTTCCCTCAAGGAAACGGCCAAGCTGAGGCAACCAATAAAACTATCTTGAAAATCCTCAAGAAGGTTGTCAATGATTCTGGTCGTGACTGGCACCTCCAAATCAATCCTGCCCTTTGGGCCTACCGCACTTCTTATCGCACTCCCACAGGCACCACCCCATACTCTCTTGTATATGGTGCTGAAGCTGTTCTACCGATCGAGGTTGAGCTCCCATCCTTGCGCGTCTCCATGAAGAACTATACAACTGATGAAGACTATCATGTGGCCCGGCTCACACAGCTAGATCTGCTAGATGAAAAGAGACAGCAAGCTTACGATCACCTGGTGGCATACCAAAATCGACTCAAAAGAAGTTATAACAAAAAGGTCCATCCTAGACAATTCCAGGTCGGTGACATGGTCCTTAAAGAAAATCAGAAGGTCCTAGCAAATAGAGAAAAGAAAGGCAAGTTTGAGCCTACTTGGTTGGGCCCCTATGTTGTCACCACATCCTTCGGCTCGGGAGCCTATCAGCTATCAACACCAGAAGGTGAGCCCTTGAATGATCCTATCAACATCATCCATCTAAAGAGGTTCTATGCTTGAACCTGATCCTGCATATATCAAAAAATCCAAAAGTATTCAAAAAAGCAAAAAAAGCAAAAAAAAAGCAAAAAAGCAAAAAAGAAAAGAGAAAGAGAAAATAATCGTCCAAACGGTGAAAACTTGGCAATTCAAGCGCCTTGGACAAGTATGTTGGTGAAAACCTGGTAAACAGGCGCCAACATAGTAAACTGGGCTATTTATCTATTCAGTTGTCCTTTCAGCTACCGTCCTCTTCCTCCATCCATAACAGATCTCCCAGCAGTTCCATCTCCCCTATCCTCCAAGCATTCGGCTTCCATCTTCCTCCAACCCATCTGCAATCCATATCCTATTCCAAAGCTTTGTACCATATCTTGTACCATATCCCTTTCCCTTTCCTGTACAGCGCTTTCCTCCCTGTATTTATCCTTCTTGTCTTCGTCCTAGTGAGAGTCCCGCCGAGTGTGATCTTCCTATCCCCAATCCTGAGCTTCTGTACATATCCCTTGTGCATATCATTCCTCCTTGTTGTACATAACCTTTGTCCGTCCTGCAGCAGCATTTGATCAAATATCTTGTCCCATCCCCAGCCTCAGAAAATTTGTAGTCCCACTCAGGCCTTGTGCTTCAGCAACATCAATTGATGACTTATCCTTGCTCATCCTGATTATTCCTTGAACTTCAGCTTTTTGCCAGCGAACAACTACACTTATTCTCTCACCAACCCATGGGTCCTTGAGGATATATCGTTCCTCCTGTCTGACCTAATCTTCCATCCTGGTCCTTGAGGATATATCGTTCCTCCTGTCCGACCAATCTTCCCACCATCAATCAAACCTAATCTCTCTCCTTGGCAAAGGATGTCTTTTTGGAGTTATCATTTTGATCTTGGATTTTTTGTCCTTTGGGTCTTGTTAATCTTTTTGGCTTCTCTTTATCCCACTAGGGTCACCACGATTCTTTATATCACGGTGTGCTGCGTGTGCGGATAATCTGGGGCAAGGTCTTTTGATCTTTCGCTTCTGCCTGTGAGTCAGTTGTGTGTTTGTGGTTCCTTCAGCATCGGATCCGCCATGTCACCTCTGCGCTTCATGTGTGATGTTGGGGCAACCCTGTGTGTTTGTTTAGCGTCAGTCCTCGTCAGTCCTCTGCGATGTTGTTGACAGGCCTCGTGATCCTAGTATCTTTGGCAGGTCTCTAACATAGCTATATTAAATCTAGGTTGTGCACTCCCGTTTGCACTTGGAGCTATCTGGTCCCTTGCATTTATCATATAGATTAATCTTGCATCTTTACATATAGCTGCATCTTGCATCTTGCATTTCCATCTCATCTTGCATTCACCCATCTTTGCTCTTGGAAGCTTGGTAATTTATCCCCCCTGCTTCCTTAGTCGTTCCTTCTCTGTTTCCTTTCGAGAAAATTCCACAATGTTTACTCCTTGCGTTATTTTCTCGAGGGGGCACAATCCCTTATTCCTCTAAATTCTAGCCTGGGGCATCTTATTTTCTTGTCTTTGAAGCCATGCCACTTGCGGCATCGCATCAAAGAGGGGCAAAATGTAGACACCTAAAAATCCTTTAGAAAATAAAGTATTTTTATTTTCTGAAAAATCCCTGATGACATCATCATTTATTAATTAATTAATTATTTAATTAATTAATTTATTTTTATGTCATTAAATCCCTTTTTCTTAATTAAAAATATTTAATTAAGAAATCCCTCCCAAAAATGTTTAAATCTTATTTAAACATTAATCCCCTATTTATTAATTATTTTAATTAATAAATTGACCAAAAATCCCCCAAAAAAATAATTAATTTATTTTTTGACCAAAACTTGGCCAATTTTCTTAAGACCACTAACCTCTTCCAAAATCTTCTAATCCCTTCTTAATTTCGATTAAAAGGCTAATCCCATCTTTTCTAACCCTAATCTCAACTCAAAATATTTAATTAAGATTAAATATTTAATTTTCATATTTATTGAAAATATTTCAATAAATTTTCCCAAACTTAAGCTTTTGGAATGAATAAACTTTTATTCCATAAAGCCTAGGAGAATTCTAGACTCTTCTAGAAACTTCTCAACCCAACCTCTTCACCCATCCTAATCCTAAAATCCCCTAATCCTAATCCTAATCCCCTTTCTAATCTTGTCACATTCCATTAGCAAAAGGTTTACCAAAACTTATGCTAACCTCCTCTTAGTCATCCTCCTTAGTCAACAAAGATGGCCACCTCTTGGCCACCTCTTGCAAATGCATTTAAGGATGCATTTAAGCCTTCCTTATCTTTCTTACATGCATTCATTATGCATTTAAGACCTTCTTATCCCTTCCTTGCCACCTCTTGGCCTTGGGCACATTTACCAAATTGTGCACATGCCCTCAAACTTTCAACTCAATCCTCCCTTGACACTTGTCAGGACACTTGTCCTTGACTCAACCCTAACCTTAGCCCTAACTCTGACTCATCCTTTTTAACCAAGCCCTTCCCTTTTCCTATAAATACCCTCACTTCCTAAGGCAAATCATCTTTCAACTCTCAAACTCAATAGCAAAGTTATAATGCCATTTTCATTCTAGCATAAGCATAAACTCATCATTTTAGATCATTTTCAAGCTTAAATCACATTTAAATTAGCTTAATTGGAT
>BSBK01010832.1:77500-453926 GCA_027943335.1 Chamaecyparis obtusa
ATTAGTTTTATGATCAGGTTTGAAATTTCTTTAGGGTTTTGATTACAATTCATTTTGGTTTAGGTTTAGGGTTTATATTTTTTTATTGCTAGGGAACTATGCTTCAAGTTTTGAAGTGTTAGGGGTGGGGTATAATTTGGATTGGGGTTTGGATTTAGCTTTGTCTACTATTAGGTTTCAGATTTATTTTGGTTTATTTTTAGTTATAGGGTTAATATTTTTGTTTAAATATTATAATTACTATTAGAGTAATAAGTTTTTAGCTTATTAATTAAATTATATTGATTTAATTATTAAGTCACTTATTGTCTCTTTCTACTTAAGCTAAACTTTAGGCATATAATAATTAATTATTTTATTAATTATTATCATGCAACCTAGGTTTGTTCACCCTTTTAGGGTTTTAGATCTCCTTTGTATTCTTTACATCATTCAACACAATGATATTTCATTGCGATTGCTGCAACTTTTGTTTTTGCACACCAAGGATGTCTCCTCTTTCATGGATCCTTATGTTCAGGCCTCTCTCTCTCTCTCTCTCTCTCTCTTTCTATGACAGGTGTTTGCATGCAGGTGTTCTTGGGAGCTACCAATTGTTTACTCATCAACTCTAATATGGTATCAGAGCTTCAAATCTATTTTCCCCTTTTCCTCTTCTTGAGATATTTGGTCGTGTTCATCAGATCTACATTTTCAAAGGGTTTTCTGTTGGATCTGGGGGGACCTCTCTTTCTAGTCATCTTGGCCTCAAACAAACCTCACAGTTGCGTTCAGAGCACCAAAGAATCCTAATTTATGGAATTTTTTTTTTTGCAACTAGTCTCAATATAGATCCCATGGAAATCACTATTTTTTGGAGCACTTTGGGCTCAAACAGACCTCACCGTTGAGCTCGCAACATCTAAGAACTCCCATTTTGATATAAGGCACGTTTGATTTGGACAAGTTGTCCCTTTGAGGCAAAAAATTTTGTGTACCAGGGACATACAAACCTAGCACACACTTCGAGGCAATATGTGAATTAATTTTTTTACCTGGTAGGGCGTGCCACCAGGGTGCCACCATCGGTGGCCACCGTAGGTAGTTGTGGTAATCGACAGGCAGCCCATGGTTCGCTGCGATCACCACACAGTGACTGCAATGTGACTGCCGCAGTCACCACTAGGGTTAACCTGTGGTGACCGATAGTTAAATTGCCAGTCATGGTGGTAACTATCAGGTTGACCGCGGTTAACCATTATTGCAGCCTCCAATTTTGTAGGACCAATGTCACATGACCAACCAGAGGACCAAGTGCCAACCCTTTGACTTCTAGTCGCTTGGTCACCCGCGTGACCAGGGGCCAATTTTTTTGGTTCCGGGAGCCTATTGTGTTTTTGCGGTGGATGATCATATGACCATCAAATTTAAGCTTGTAGACTGCTGACATCAGCACATGTCATCATCATTCAGACATGTTGGGCCCATCAACATACTTGTGGTTTTTTGCTCATAACTTCAACATATAGTGTCAAAATTAGGCAAAGAAGATATTGTCTGAAAGATATTTTTGAAATCAATCCAGATTTGGAGGTTTGAATTTTTGAGTTTTCTTTTTTGATTGTGTTTTTTATTGTCAAAGCCAGAAGTTCAATTTTATACTCTGGGAGCTCTATCTTGTGCATTTGGACTCTGTTTTGGGAAAATGATATATCATTGGAAAGATTGTTCTGAGACCTTTCTAGTGCTGTGAGTCATTTTTGTAGATTCTGCTCCAGGTATATTTTATTTATTTTCTTGCATTTTTACAATTTGGTGGATATCTTGGATGTTTCAGGTCCTGGGATCTCTTCCCTTTGAGGGATGGCTCATCTTTGGTTGTTCTTCTTGTTTCAACAACCTTTGCTCTTCTTTGAGAAGTGTATAATTCACTTTGTAGCATTCTTTTATGCACACGCACTGAGATAAAGTGCCACTCTATTGCATGTATGGGATCTTGCACATGTTCATGCTCTTTGTACTCACACTCCATTATAAAGTGCCATGAGGGGTTTAATGTTTACCTTTGTTTTCCATCTACTTTTTTCACGTGAGTGTTCCTCCAATGACATTAGCCTCAGGTATCTCTATTTGTATTTGTACTCTCTTTGCACCTTTGATGTTCCTGATTCTTCTTCATCATGCAGTTCATATTGGGCGTTCTTTTTAGTGTACCTATCATTACTCCCTTGTTAGCATTATGGGGGTTTCTTCTGTTGGTTCTTCTGCTTCCTTAGTTCAATAGTGTGAGTTATGTATTTAGTATTTGATCTTATGTACTAGGTGGATGCAGTTGCTGGGTACCTATGTATTCCAGTGAGATCGATCATTTACCATATAGACACTCTTGTCTTTCCTATTTTCGGAAGCACTCTTCCAACTTTGATTGATAAGCTCTTCAAACTTTTGGTGTTTTTATGCCATCTGTATCTTTGAGTTCAGGTGTTTGCCTTTGTTTGCCTCCTGATTCGAGTAGTGTCATTTGAGGGCACTCATGTAGATTACAGTATTTTGTATCTTTGACTTCAATTTTTTGCCTTTGTTGGCCTCCTAATTCGAGTAGTGTCATTTGAGGGCACTCATGCAGATTACAATCCTCTACCTGGTCATATTTCAGTGGAGGATCCTCAGATCAGCAGTTACTTCTTGACAGTGTTTGCAACTTCTTTCTTTAGTGATGTTCTACATGTTCATCCTTGTTCCTATTTTCTAGAACATTCCTAGTTTTGGAGGCTTCTTCAGTCCTTTAGACTAGTCTTCGTCTCTTTTTGGAGTAGAGTTTTTCCCATGTGATTTTCTCTATTTATCCTCTTTTACAGAGACTCTCTTTTGTAATTGGGTACATGATCAGGCCTTTTTTTGTTGGGATCCATTTGCTTTCAATAGTTCTTTCTAGGTTTTTAGCTTCTCCCAAAGTTTATCTTAAGGGGGGGTGTTAGAGTAATAAGTTGTTAGCTTATTAATTAAATCATATTGATTTAATTGTTAACTCACTTATTATCTCTTTCTACTCAAGCTAAAATTTAGGCATATAATAATTAATTGTTTTATTAATTATTATCATGCAACCTAGGTTTGTTCACCCTTTTAGGGTTTTAAATCTCCTTTGGTATTCTTTACATCATTCAACAAAATAATATTTCAAATTGTGATTGCTGCAAATTTTGTTTTTGCACGTCAAGGATGTCTCCTATTTCATGGATCCTTGCGTTCAGGCCTATTTAACTTCTTGCCTCTCTCTCTCTATATATATATGTGATAAGTGTTTGCGTGTAGGTGTTCTTGGGAGTTGTGGGTTGTTTACTCATCAACTCCAATAATTACATTAGGTACAAAGTTAAGGTTGGTATTTATTTAAGCTTATGGAGTGAGGTTTGAGTTCAATAATGTTTAATCTTATGTTTTAAAAGGCTAAGGATTTGATTTGATTCTATGTCCTCTTGATTTATTTGGATTAAAAGAAAAACACAAATTTGAGAATTGTTAGGTTTAATTTCTTATACTGTTTGATTAGGTTTAGGGTTGGGGTTGGGATTCAATTTACTTTAGTGTTCAAATAGGCTTAGTGTTAGGGTTCAATTTGTTCTAGTGTAAGGTTGGGGTAAATTTAGGGTTAGGGTTAGTGTTTAATTTGGTTTGATGTTGAATTAGTTTTATGATTAGGTTTGAAATTTCTTTATGGTTTTGATTACAATTCATTCTAGTTTAGGTTTAGGCTTTATTTTTGTTTATTGTTAGGGAACTAAGTTTCAAGTTTTTAAGTGGTAGGGGTGGGGTGTAATTTGGGTTGGGGTTTGGATTTAGCTTTTTCTATTATTAGGTTTAAGATTCATTTTGGTTTATTTTTAGTTATAGGATTAATATTTTGTTTAAAGATTATAATTACATTAGGCTCAAAGTTAAGATTGGTATTTATATAAGATTATGGAGTGAGGTTTGAGTTCAATAATGTTTAAGGTTATATTTTAGAAGGGTTAGGATTTGATTTTATTCTATGTCACGTTGATTTGTTTGGATTAAAAGAACAACACAAATTTGACAATTGTTAGGTTTAATTTCTTATACTATTTGATCAAGTTTAGGGTTAGGGTTCAATTTACTTTATTGTTCAAATAGGCTTAGTGTTAGGGTTCAATTTGTTCTGGTGTAATGTTAAGGTAAAATTTGGGTTGGGGTTATTGTTTAATTTGGTTTGATGTTCAATTAGTTTTATGATTAGGTTTGAACTTTCTTTAAGTTTTTTTATTATAATTCATTATAGTTTAGGTTTAGGTTTATTTTTGTTTATTGTTAGGGAACCAAGTTTCAAGTTTTTAAGTGTTAGAGGCGGGTTTTAATTTGTTTTTGGGTTTGGATTTAGCTTTATCTACCATTAGGTTTAAGATTAATTTTAGTTTATTTTTAGTTATAGGATTAATATTTTTATTTAAAGATTATAATTACATTAGGCACAAAGTTAAGATTGGTATATATTTAATCTTATGGAGTGAGGTTTGAGTTCAATAATGTTTAAGGTTATGTTTTAAAAGGGTTAGGATTTGATTTGATTCATGTCCTATTGATTTGTTTGGATTAAAATAACAACACAAATTTGACAATCTGTTGACATGACTTTTTTGCACGTTGCATGCCAACATGGTTTATGAGATGTCACTGAGTATCAAGATACCAACCAACTCCGCCTGGAAGAGTTTACCAGGGAAACAAGTCCCCCTAGCTCTCAAGCACCTAGTAGTTGGGTCACGATGTTGTTGGAATATCTGAGTTGGACAAGTGACTATATATTTCAAGGGCTTGATTGTTAACTTATCAATTGTCAAAAGGTGCAAAGTCTCATGGGTTTCTCTGTAAGTAATCATAGTTAATAGTAAAACAAATAGGAAAAAATAGTTTAGGGGACAATGAATAAATCTATCTATATCCACTTCTAAAAGCTTAAACATCAACAATGTTGAAGTAAATTATAACCTACTCAACACATACATGGTTAGAAACCATTAAACATATGCAAGTCATAAGAAGATCCATTCTTAACTATCCATACACTCCAAATATCAGAAACCTTAAGTAAATGACATAATGCCATTAAAATAGAACAATCTCACCAGGTCTGAAATAAGAAGCAAAAGAGAGTGAAGCACAAACAAATATCTTCATTCCATTACTAGTTTACAATGGGACCAACATCACTGGTTCAATCATACATCTCCAAGGGAGCATCCATTACAACTACTAAAGAAAGCATGAAAGTAAACTGCGACTATTGCTATTGCACCATGGACTTCAAAATCATTCAATTTTGCCAACCCTTTGAAGGTCCTTCTTCCTCGTATATATAGACAACTTGTACCTACATCGGGATTTACATATCTACATTATTTACATCACTTTTTACATTTTTCAATTATTTACACTTTGTACAAGTTGTACATTATCAGTATTTACAAACTCAAAAAGCGGGAGAAATAAGGTGGGAAGTTAGAAGAAAGGAGGAAATCTAAAGGCTCAATTCCCAAAAGAGGATAACCAAGCATATGGATCATGCCATGTTAGGACCACATCATTCCCAAGCCACCCACCCTGCTGAATTGAGATGGCTCTTGGTCTGGAATCATTAGGTGGCACTTGTGATCTTCATCACCAATTTATGCATGGGGTAGTGAAGAAAGACCTGCATTAACTTCTTTAACTTCCCATCACATCATGCCAAGATGTTCTATCATACCTCTTTTCCATATCATCTCCCTTCTAATAACAGTGGTTGGTTTGCCTTGAGATGAGTCATAATTCTTCTCAATACAAGTCAAAGAATAAAGAATTTAAGAGCTATGAGATCTAGAATTCTGGGATCCAAGACACTAAAGAGTGAAATAACATGAACCCAAGAAACCAGGGATCCAAAATTTGGAATCCCAAAAACTTCTAAAGAATTAAAGAATCTTGTAGAGGGGAAGGATCCTTATTTAGTAGGCCTCTTTTATTTGTATCTTGATACTTTTCTAGGAGGCCCTCAAGTGACTCTTGATCCATCTCATTATACAATTTATCCTAACCCTTCTTCTACAATATCTCGGGTCTCTGTGACAACATTCTTCATCTCAACCACTAACCCACTGATCTCATGACATTCAAGTGTGAGTCTCGTGATTCCTTTCATAATATTTACATCAAAATATTTGGGTGACCGGTATCTACTCTCTTCCTGCTCATCAAATTGGATGAGCAAAGAATCAATTGGTGTAAACCCCTCAATAGTTCTATGATTTTCCAATGCGTCAGATTGAATGAATAAAGAATAATCACTGATAAGTTGCTGGATAGTGGTAGAGTGGGTGCAAATTAACTCTATCATGGGCCTCAAAGTCTTTATTTTAAATCAAAGTTGTTGGTAGAATATCATTGAGGCATCTTAAAGACACCTATCTAGAATTCTAGATGCATTCACCTCATCCTCCCCGAGTTCTAATATCTCCTCTAGTATCTTCTTCTACTCAATAATCAAGTACATCTCCATATGTCCCCTGATATTTAATGAGTTATCTTTTAGATTTTCTATATTTCCTTCCTGAGTATCCTGTACTTGTCCTCCAGTTGGGGCGTCATTGGATGGAGGCTCTTTGGACTTTGATGGTACCTGTTCTCCCTAATTAATAGTTATACTTTCTACTTGGTTCGGGGGATGATTTTTTGCTTGTCTAAGGATAAGTGAAGGTGTAGGAGGAGCTTGAGGACTATGAGCTATTGGGGTTATGGTTTCCCTAGTGGGTCTGATTTCCCCTTGCCTAGATTTTTATTTTTTATCCTTCCTTTCCTCTTTAGCCTTTTTTGGCCTTCATCCTTCTTTAACCTGCTTTCATGGTGCAGATGTGTACATCATTATCTCTTTTATTTTTTGCCTCAACCTTTCATTTGGCCTCTTCTTCAGCCTTGGAACTTTCTTCAAACCCTTGATTTTGTCAAGATTCATCTTCTTTTGCCTTATTTTTTGCTTCTTTGACTCTTCTATTTTCTTCTTTCCAGAGCCTTTCTTCTTCTTGGGGCTTAGCATGTTTCTCCCTTTGGAGCTTCTCTACTTCATTTGCCTCTTGGAAAAGGTGATCCTAGTCTTCAATGGTGAGGATATCATTGATATTCACCATGGAGGGGTTGTCTAAGTCTAGTATATCCAGATCTTGTTTTGTAGGTAGATTTGTTTTCCCCTCTATTTCCAACTCTAGACTATTAGGTATCTATACAACTATCCTATGCCCCCCCTTTCTCTTTGCATGGGAACGTAGTCCTTCCACAACCTCATCTACATGTTCATCTTCTACTATTGGTTCAACAAAATTGAGCCTAGGCTTGGTTGAGGTCATGGCTGCACTCTCTAGTGTCACTGTATTTAGTGGCTTGACCCCTAATCCAGTTGTTAATTCAATGGATGCTGCACAAGATAGACTCCAAGATTTCTCCATTTGTGCCCCCAACTGCCCCAAAATTCACTCCATTAGAGCACTCTTCTGAGGGATTGATTTCTTGTGGTACTCACCTTCGACTTACCTAGGGTTTCTCTTTTTTATCCTTCAGCTGCGGGTCCATAAATCGCATTATCTCCCAAGGGTAGATTAATCCACACACTCTTCAAGCATACCCTATCAAAATAGGAATGAATTTATTTAATTATATTATCGATGCTATCTTTAAGTGTCAAAATTGCTGAGATATCCCAATCCATTGGAGCGAGTCTCTTCTTATCCCAACCCTTTGCAAAAAAAAAAGGCCCTTGACTACACCTATGTCAGAAAAATTCTTGGGAAAAGACCCGAATCTTAGAGCCTCCATCAGACCTTTGGTCATCTAGGAAAAATACCTCCACCACACATCATAGTCATCCTAGAAATTTTCCCAATAATCTTCTATATGGGGGAAATGACCCACTATTCCCCGAGCAATTGCCTCTAAATTTTATCTTTGGGATCATAATTACCATGCTCTAGGTAAAACTTATCTAAATTGAGTCCTTTTAGCTCTGCTTCAGCCTCTTTGGTGGTGTTCAAGGAACAAGTATATACCCTACAAGTGACCGCAAACTGCACCATTGTTATATTCTTGATGCTAAACAAATGGTGAACCTCCAGGACCTGATTAAAAAATTCTAACAAAATTATTTTGTCACTACAACAATGGGGGAGAAAAAATGGCTTTTTTTGAAAATCCAAAGACCTGGATATACACATGTTACCAAAATTGCATAAAATATGATCCCCAACTATCTACTAGAGCCATTGCATTTGTGGAAAGTCAAAATCCTGCATTGGTAGTCACAAAATATATTCTATTCTATAAAAAATAATCATTGACCTGACACCAAGAAACAAAATAGGCTTCAAAATTAATTTGTGGGTAGTGTTCCCAACATAGTTTATTTCTCGCATCCATCCCTAGTGTGTCCATCATTTGTAAACCTTTAAACCTCAGTGATTGGCCAACTAGAATCCAAACCACATAAGATGTCATGTTGAAAACCACATTAGGTTTGTCTCCCCCCAGTTGAGTTTGTATCCATGTTAGTTGATGGTTGATGTGGTTGGAGATGATCATTGGCCAAATAAAATGCACACTTCTCATGCTGGCCCCAAACAAAAAGTAGTACATCAAAGAATTGAACTCCTTAGCGGATAGTTCTGTAAAGATATGACAAAGTGTGTAGATAGCAAGTTGAACAGGCTAAATGAAATCCTTTCACAAGATGGTAGAGGAAATTTTATTGATGTCCTTTTGGGGTGTTCTCATCCAATTAGAATTTAAATACCACCTTGCTGCATCCACATTATTACTGTATTCCTTCATCATCATTTCCTGTGTCATGATTTTCTATTGGTTGCAAGTGAGGATCTTGAGTATGAGGGCGATGGTGTTAGCATCAAAGAAGGCCAGGGGATCTCTGAAAGGAAGTAAAATGGCTCAAATCACTAGGTTTTAGTGGTTGGATAGCACTATGATTAACTCCAGACATTACATGAAGTAAGGAAAGTAATCCACCTGGAAGAGGCTGGATGTGGCAAGACTGTTGGAGAGGACGTTGCTCTTTTCTTCTCGAGCACTGTTGTCAAACCAGAAGGTTTGTATGTCATCCTAGTCACCAATGTTGGTGTCCGCGATGTCCCAAACTAAGCTCTCCATCTTGGACCCGTAAAGGACCCCGTGGCTGATGTATGTCATAGAGAGTGAGAGCTTCTTCGATTTTCTTTCTACCCTTGATTTTCTTCCAGAGGGGGCATATGGTATAGCCTCTTGAGTGTTGCCAATAGATGATGTTGGTGATGCCATTGATGCTATTTTTCACTTTTGTTTCCTGCATCACCATACATTAATCAATAATCATCACCGAAAAAGCTACCCTAGTTATTAAATTATAACATTATTTTTCAGGTCTGGGTTTCAGGATTCCATGGTGGATATTCACATTCATTATAAACATTGGAGGGGAATGAAAAATCCTAGAATATGAAGTCCAGAGCCTCTTTTTAAATATTCACTTAACTAGAATCTCAAGAACACCATTTCTGAGAGAGTGAAAAAGACACTTTCCATAGGGGATGGAAACCTGAATCCCGAAACTCAAAGAAAAGAGATCACTTCTAAACTTACCAAGGTAACTTTTGACTTAGCCAAATTTGAAGGTCCTACATTTTCATACCAAGGGCTAAATCATGGGTTTTATTTGAATCTTAGCCACGTGAAAGTGACTGGGAAGTTGGATACCCAAGTCATGGCATTATCACCAAATAATGGATAATAAGGCACGATGCCTTTAATGTTGTGGCACAAAATCATGGTGAAATGTATTCTGCCAGCTAATGGTGCAGGAGCATACCTAGGCTAACCTCCATGCTTAGTAGTTTTTAGCTTGTACTTGACTCTAGCCAAGTCAAGAAGAGTAGATTAGTTTGTTTGAAGACCTTAGAAGGTCATTTTATATGTAGGCTAAGTGATTTAGTCACTAGGACTAAGGTCACACAAATAGCTAATGTTAGTAGTTTTAATTCTTAGTGTTAATAGTTAGAGATTGAGTCTTTAATGTGTCTTAGGCACATAAATGTTGTTAATGGATGTTATAAAGATGCCTTAGGGTCATTAAGTGAGTTGGTTCCTCAAAATCTAGTGAGGATAGAGATCCTAAGAAATAGGATCATGGCATAGAGAAAGTTTCCAAATGTTGTAAAAAAGTTGTCATGACAACATTTGCAATTATTGCAAATGTTGCATGCAACTCGGTTATCCTTGGATTCCCTTGAGTTTAGGAGATGGTGATCAGCCAACATGCCCTAAAATGAAGGAGATGACATCTACTATTATTAAAGACTCAAATCTAGAGGACACATGATGCATTTTAATAGTTTTGAGTTTGAGAATAGAGCTCTGCAACATTGTTACCAGGAATATCCCAAGCTTATGTGATAGCAGTCATATCTAATGGTTTGAAAGTGCTAAGTTAATGATTTCATAGTGTTCTTTAGGATATTTGAATACTTTTTCATTTGATAAGAAAGGTGTTTTGAGTAGTTTTAGTTCGTCGGTTAAATTGTTTTAGTTCTAGAGTTCTCACTGGTCCCACTCTGACCAGTCCAAGCATTCATGGCTTCCCCATGAAATATAGCAATGGGAAAAACCTAAGGGTAGATGGAAATTCTAGGGGAGTCATTAGTGTACATATTTTTAGGATTAGGAGTTGTCAAATTTTGGAGAGCTATTTTTAATGCTAGGCCCTAAGCGAGAAGACATAGCCCGATTAGAGGTCTAGGTTGTGAAAGATTGAAGATATATTGTAGGGTATGAAGGTAAAATATGATTCCAGGACTTTTTATGGAAGTTTTTCATCATATCTTAACATCCTATGAAGATTGGGTTCATACCAATCATTTACATTATGTTTTGAGCAAGATTTCTACTAGGACATAGTCAGTCCTAGAAAGTAGGTCAATTAGCTCCGTTTGCCCTAGTTTGTAGGAAGGAGGTGTATAGAGGCTTCCATGACCTAAAAGTTGTAGAATATTTACTAAGAGCCAAAAGGGTATCTGAATCCCCAATTGTTTTTAGAAGTTGTTTGAAAAAGTTTGAAAAGAAAGGCCAAAAGCCTCTACAAAAGGGTACAAGGATTAGGCCTATTTTTGAGGTCTCTAAATGATGAACTATTAAAGCTGGTAAGAGTATGATTCAAGATCCTTCTAAAATGGATCAAATTGGAAAGGTTATGAATGTTTTCAAGATGGAGAACACCCCTGCAATGAAGATTGGAGTTGGTGAAGAATTGGCACTTAGAGCTTTCTAAATGAGTGAGGAGGATTGAACTATCTATAAGGTGTTAGTCTTCTAAGGTGAAGCACAAGAGTTAAGTACTCTTAGAGAAGATTTAGGATTGGTGTTAGTTAATCATCTAAATCAATCAGGACCTAGAGGAGACTAGGTTCCTAGAAGAGACTAGCTAGGTCTCTTAGATGCAGTGCAAGCAAGCCTTGGAACACTCACATCAGCTAACTTCTGATAAGGAAAAAGATTACAAAGCTGCACTTTCCATTGTTAAAAATTTAAGAACTAGAGACATTGGAATACATCTTAATGGCTTTGGGAATTCCATGTAGGAATTAAATAGATAATAATGGGAATGGACAACAAAAATAGACCCATCTTTACATTAAAACTTGAACTCCAAACCATGGTGACAAAACTTCACGTAACCTGAGATTGCATAAAAAAATAGAGCCTAAGGCTAAAAAAACCAACCTCAGAAACATGACATGCAGAGAGCTAAGAACTCACCACAACTAGAGCACAAAATGACAAAACTACCCTAAAAAGTAGGAGACCCTAAATTAAGTTAAGGGTCATGGATAATTTCAACGAAATTCATCCTTGTTTTCTACCACCCAAGGTTGAAAACTAAAATAAATAAAATGAAACCTACAACAAAACTGAAATGAAGCAACATACCTACACTACCAAAAACAACACACAGGGCTGAAGGCGTCAGTGAAAGGAAAAACAAAGAAAATAAACAAGACTCTAAAACTAACAACCCTATTTATAGAGACACAATACTCACAATGAGTTGCAAAGGGAAACTACTTACAACAAAACCCACGAGGTCAACAACTATTTACAACTAACAACACAAGCTATTTACAAACTCACAGTAGAAAAACCATATTTACAATGACAACAAAAGAATTAACAAAGGAAAGGAACCAACTTGAAAATAGGCACATAAAAGGTAAAGAGCGAGCACTTATTTAAAAAACCCAATTGAATTCTCCTTCTCAAACACCTTGCAAATACAACTCAAATGCACTCAAAAACTCAGAGGTACTTAGAAGGTAAGGGCTCACAATCACTTCTCAAAGAATGTAATTAATTGCTTGGTAAATGTAAAAATGAGGCGGTAAAAGCCTTATAAGGATGATCATTACATGAGGATTAATTACGATAAGGTCATTAATTAAAAGCATTTAGTACATGCACATTTTCCAATGGAACCAAATACGACTCATTAAATGCAATCCTTCTGGGTCATGGGGATCCAATCCCCCTCGTGCTTGAAAGCGGTGAGAAAAAAACAAGACACGCTAAACCTAGTTCCAATGTTGCGGGAAATAGAAATTCGAGGTCCAGAACCCCAAAGAAACAAAAATGAAAACAAAATGAAGCAGGAAAAAAAGGAAAAACAAAGCAAAAAGGGGAAAAGAAGAAAATGGGATCTGACACTATGTGAGACAAAATGTAGGGATGGAAACACAAAGCATAAGATAATCATTAGGTTTAATTTCTTATACTATTTGATTAGGTTTAGGATTAGGGTTCAATTTAATTTAGTGTTCAAATAGGCTTAGTGTTAGGGTTCAATTTGTTCTAGTGTAAGGTTAGGGTAAATTTTTGGTTAGGGTTAGTGTTTAATATTGTTTGATGTTCAATTAGTTTTATGATTAGGTTTGAGATTGCTTTAGAGTTTTGATTACAGTTCATTTTGGTTTAGGTTTAGAGTTTATTTTTTATTATTGTTAGGGATCTAAGTTTCAAGTTTTTAAGTATTAGAGGCAGGGTTTAATTTGGTTTGGGGGTTTCATTTAGCTTTGTATACTATTAGGTTTAAGATTAATTTTGGTTTATTTTTAGTTATAGGATTAATATTTTTGTTTAAAGATTGTAATTACATTAGGCTCAAAGTTAATATTGGTATTTATTTTATCTTATGGAGTGAGGTTTGAGTTCAATAATGTTTAAGGTTATATTTTAAAAGGGTTAGGATTTGATTTGATTCTATGTCATGTTGATTTGTTTGGATTAAAAGAACGTCACAAATTTGACACTTGCTAAGTTTAATTTCTTATATTATTTGATTAGGTTTAGGGTTAGGGTTCAATTTACTTTAGTGTTTAAATAGGCTTAGTGTTAGGGTTCAAGTTGTTCTAGTGTAAGGTTAGGGTAAATTATGGGTTAGGGTTAGTATTTAATTTGATTTTATGTTAAATTGGTTTTATGATTATGTTTGAACTTGCTTTAGGGTTTTGATTACAATTCATTATGGTTTAGGTTTAGGGATTAATTGTGTTTATTATTAGGGAACTAAGTTTCAAGTTTTTAAGTGTTAGAGGTGGGGTTTAATTTGGTTTGGGGTTTGGATTTAGCTTTGTCTACTATTAGGTCTAAGATTCATTTTGGTTTATTTTTAGTTATAGGATTAATATTTTTATTTAAAGATTATAATTACATTAGGCTCAAAGTTAAGATTGGTATTTATTTAATCTTATGGAGTGAGGTTTCAGCTCAATAATATTTAAGGTTATGTTTTAAAGGGTTAAGATTTTATTTGATTCTATATCATCTTGATTTGTTTGGATTTGGGTTGAACTTTCTTTAAGGTTACAATCATAATTCAATTTGGTTTGCTTTTAGGGTTTATTTTTGTTTATTGTTAGGGAGCTAAGTGAGAGGAGAATATTTTAATAAAAATATTAACTAGCATCAATTTTAAAAATTTACAACTCTATAAAATGAACATTTAGAAAAAAATCATTATTGGTGGCTTCATAAAATTATTTCGCTCCTTTATTTTCCACAAAATTTTCCATCCAAGTTTTTACCGACAGATTAATTTGTGTATGGAAATAAACAAGTGAACCAGTGTAAGAGGCTTCTTAAAAATATGCAACATAATTGAATTTACATGGGGCCACCAACTCCACATTGTCATTATTGTGTATTACAGGATCTAGAGGAGACCATGGAGAGAGGAAGAGGATGACATAGAGCTACTAAATTGCAAAGATGAAAGTGTGTGGCAATAGAGGTAAGTAGAGGAGATAAATTTTCATTTTTGTCCATGAGGCCTTTGAGGTCAAACTTATTGGTTGAAAATACATAGGAATGGTAATTAAATATGATTCTATATCAAGGGAAAAGTTTGAAAATTAGCATGGCCAAAACATAATATCAATATGTCATATATATGACTAAAGTGAGGTTTTGTGTTGGATAACATATTCATCAAAATGATATCATTTATTGTGTTGTGTAATATAGGAGCTAGACGAGGCCATGACAATAAATCATGTCATATCAAATGAGGACACAATAGATGAAGCAAGACATTAGGTATTCATATTTTGACTTAAGAATAAATGATTTGATGGCATTTTGTGATACATCCATCTTTTTTCACATAATGCTTGAAATTTATAATGTAAAATATCAAATCTTGATATAAATTAATGCATGTTGTTGATTATTTTAGATGGAGATTGGAGAAAATGAAGAGTCTAAGTGTTCAAATAGCAAAAGGACAAGATATTTATGTGGATGTAGACCTAAAATTATTAGGTCATGTAAATGATGGTTGGTAGAAGAGGATAAGAAAATAGATTTTGCAGACACAACAATTGATTACACTGAAGAAGAGGTTGCTCGGGACTATAGTACATGGGATGAATACTTTGAGAAAATTGTTGTTTGTGGATGTTTTGTATGTCATGGAAATAGAAAAATCAAATGAGAAATTGCACAAAGACATTTCATATTTGATGAGCTTCCATTTGGTAGTATGCATATTACAATCGATTCAAATCCAATAGGAATTGTGGTAAGAAATTTTCTAAATTGATATAAATAACATGTATACTTTGTTTAAACATTGTTCTATATTATTTAAACAACTAATTTTTTTCTTAATGAATATTTGCAGGAAAATTTTCTTGGTTTAAATTATCCCGGATCACTAACTTCCAGTCTAGAGGATAATGATAATTTATCAAATGATATAGCTAACAAAAATATGTGCCAATATACCAACTTAGTAGATGAGGAATTGATGAAAACAAGTAACATAACAAGAGTCAGTTTAAGATGCATAATTTTCTTAAAGACATGGGGAAGGTGGACTACATATCTTATGAGAATAAATGTGATGGTGATGATGACTTTCCCCTAAGTTTGAGATCAATTTACAAAGATACATTTGATTGTTGACTGTATTGCACTTGGTCTAGTAATCAACAACTACCTAGAGTGTACATGGTGTTTCAATTTTAGGGATACAACTAAATGATGTGACCCTCTAAGATTCATGGAGAGATTATAGGCCTCTTTATTTTCCAAAATGTACATGTAGGATATAAACATAGAAACAATTTATAACAAACCACTAGGAGATTAATGCCATATTATGGTCCATCATATGATAGTGGTGAATGGAGAAGGATACCATAATATAATCCTAGCATGTTAGAATATGGTATAAATTTGAATATGTATACACATCATATCCAATTAGAAAGTGGAAAATATATTAATAGAGGTCATCTTATGTATATAGATTGAGGGATTTATCAATAGTAGTAAGGGAAGGGACCCTGCTATAAGACCGAATTGTCAATTTGCTGAGGTTATAAATGATAAAGATGGAGATATGGAAAGAGAGGTCAATAGATTGATAATGGTTGAGGCTATTATGGACCTTACCATTGGGGATGAGTTATTGATTGAGTACCCCTTCTTAAAATGCACTCCTGTGTGAACTAAAAGGGAATAAATAGGTCTCCCTAAGGATGTTAATAAGGGAAGAAGACCAATGAATAATAAATGAGTGTGGATTGATGTTTTATAAACTATGTTGTGAAAATTGTGCTTTATTTAAATTATTTTACAACAAAGGTACTCTATAAAATAATTTTTTTTTGTATTACATATAAAGTGACCAAAAAAGATATACACTTGAGATTTTATTGTGTGTCTTCTTGTAGAGCAAGTTATACCATAGTTACATAACGTATTCAAAATTACTTTAGATCTAATACAAAAAAACACGGATAAGAGAAAGCTAGCAAAAAGGATTTGTAACAACAATCTAGAATAAGCCTAAAATAAAGTGTCTCTATATATATCATCTCCTCTTCTCTCAATCCAAGCGATCCAAAAAACTCCACTTTTCATCCACATGAGGACACAGTCATCTCTGATTATTTTTGTGTAGGGATGCACAACTCTTTCAACAACTAGTCTAGGTGGTGTTGTTGCTACTACATGAATAGAAGGACGTGTTGTTGCTATAGATATAATAGGAAGATGAGCTTCTATAGGTGGGATGACCATTGAAGGAACCATAGAAATAGGAGGAACAACCAAGGGAGGGGAAGCTAATACATGTGGTGGACTATCATTTTTCCTTTTGTTTTGTTCTTCCTGATTCCTGAGTTTTGCCATAAAATTTTGGAGTGAAGTCTCAAATTGATTCCTTTCTAGAGTGGCTTTTTTCCATGTATAACCATTAGATATTTCTTCTCAGATGATGTTTATTTTCACACCTTGCAAAAAACTCTCAAGTTTTCTCCTAGAAAGCCTCAAGGTGATGGTAACCATAAAATAAATGTCAAAGTATGCAAATCTCCTTAGAGACTCATTAAGGGATCTAGAAACACCATTAAAGATATTGTTATTCCTAATTTTTCATATAGAATACAAGATATCAATTGATAAAACATAAAAGAAGGTATAGAATTATCTTTTTAGGCCCAAAATATTACCCATCACAACTTTAGATACAAAGAAATTATTATTCATAGGTAAGAAAAAAATCCCCCATATCTCTTTTGCAACCATATAGTTAAAGAAAAGAAGCATGAAAATATTAGGAATTCTACAAACTGGACAAATATTGAGTTCACCATTGTATATGCTAAATGTGGGGCTCTAGTTTAGCCATAAACTTCAACATAGTCATTATTCATCAGATACATAAAAGAATGAATGTGGGATCATTCATCCTGCATGCCTGGATGATTCGACCTGTTACCTCCTATCTAGGTAGGGTTTTGAGTAGCTCTCAGAATAGAGAGTCCAACAACCATAGACTAGCTCTAGAATGGAGGATTTAAGCTAACATGCAAATGCAATTATTCTAGAATTGAAAGTAAAATATTAATCTAGAGTAATGAGAAATGAGTATTAATCTAAGAACAATGAAAGTAAACTAAATTAAGATGAAATGCATTGTTAATCTAAGAATGATATTAATCTAGAAATGCTATTAAGATATCAAAACAATGAAAAGCTTGAATGCACACAATTTGAGGTAATAGTTCAACAGAGGTTTGATACTCAAAAGTTGCATCCTCCTGAATAAGAAACAAGAGGGTTCTTTTATAGAATCCCAAACTCAATCGATGGTCAAGATTGAATGAGATGAATGGTGGAGATCGAAAGGAAGCTTAGTTCAGAATGGTAAGTTTCCTGTAGAGAGACAGTCAACTATTTTTCTTTTGAGTGAGTGGAGCAGTTAACTGGCTTGTTGCATGTTTGGATTTCCAGTTAACTCAAAGTTTCCCTTTCTGAACTGAGGTGAGGATTTTGGAGAGAATATTTGATTAAATAAATATAATATGACCTCATAAATGAACTTTCTCAGTTATTTGAATAATTAAATTTAATTATTGAAATGAGGATATTTAATTAAAACCAAATATCATTTAATTCCTTTTTATGTGATTTAGCTAAAAGGGATGGATTTAATTTAATTAAAGTTCTAGGACTTTATAATTAAATTAATCAATCATTAGGTTTATTTAGCTAATTATAGTCGATATTTAGGAATTAAATATAACATGTGATTGATGCATATTTAGGGTTTTCTGCATTTGACACTAAGTCAAGTAGGGTCAATTACGAAGACATAATTACCTAGGACAATAGGACTTTGATGATTCAAAAAGATTGATAAAATGAGACTAAATGTAACAAAATTGGTTAGGGTCGCAAGATGCCAATTTTGGGGTATTACATTTTTCCCCTCTTTGAATTGATGCGTGAGTAGCGCATTGATTCAAAGAATAGTCTGATGTGATGATTGGTGAGAGTTTTAGGATTATCTCCAGAATGGAGCTTAACCCTCAGAAGTCTAGGTTAGGTTTCCAAGACACCGGTTAATTTATCACCTTTTATAAGACTATCCCCAGAACGAGGCTCAATCTTCAGGAGTCAGGGTTAGATTTCCCCAATACCCATATATTGGATGATAATTGATACAAATTTTAGCACTATCTCCAGAATGAAGCTTAGTCTTATGAAATCTAGGTTAGATTGCCTAGATACCAATTAGAAAGAGCTTTTGAGAGCCATCTTCAGAACAAAGCTTGACTTTCAGGGATCAAGGTTAGATTGCCCCGATACCTAGTAGTGAGATTTCTAGAACCATCTCTAGAATGAAGCTCGATCCCCAGGGATTTAATTTAGATTTCTTAGATACCTAATAGTGAGATGACAAGATGTAAGGAACAAAAATTCCCCTAGTGATTCGAGATGCCCCTAGCGACGAGGACTTGTGAATTCAGATTACATTGATTTGAGAATTGATTCAGTGATTCAATGATGTAATCATATTGCCCCCTCGGGAGTGGAATTGAAAGATGACACATCATAAAGATGATTGACCTCAATAGGTTACAAATATAGAGAGGATCAAATGTCTGGAAGAATTCAGAATAGATTATGGAAGATTCGAGAAGATTTGGAAGCGATTAGGAGTGATTTCAAGGTCCGTTTGATCAAGTTTGACTAAGGTTGACTAGAGTTGACTTTTGATGAAAATGTTGAAGATGTTGAGAAAATGTTGATGTGAGATTAGTTTGAGAAGAAAATGATGTCAGAAGGTCAACTGCACAAGCGTCCGATCATGTCAGTCTCAAAAATTTTAAAACATAATTTTGAGCTATATAGAAGTGTCAGATTTTGATTTCGATCCCAAAAATAGATTCAGAGTGATCGATTTAGCCAAGGGTGAAATTTTCACGCAAAATGGAGCACTTTTGAAAATTAGGTCAAAACCTATATAAGGCCCAAAAGGGTCATTTCAAATCATTTGAAACATTTGACTTTTGGTGAATAGAGCTCTGAGCGAAAATGGTGGGAGTCCCCATGAGATCACATTGGTTTGAGCATTTGAGACATCACAGTTGAGTGTCGATGTATGATGCACCCATAAGTAGTTGAGAACTTTGCCTGCATTTCAAATTTTACACGCTTTGATAGATTTAGGCTTCTTTAGCACATTTTTAGATTTCAACTCGCAGGTTCTCACATGAGAAAAGAGTTTCTTCAGGTGGGTCAGTGAAGATCCTCATGTGAAAAAGTGTAGTAAAGCACTTTCTCGCGGGAGCCTCTCCATAGGCTCGCACGCGAGATACCCAAAATTTGTGTGGGAAACCCTTGAAAAGGAAGTTTCCTCACGCAACCTCATAGGGAAACTTGCATCATTGTGAAACTTCACGCGAGACCCATTAATCCTCACGCAAGATTATGCCTGAAAGGCAAACCTTCACACCAGAAAAAGGGGTAGCTTGAGAACCTTGCGAGTTGATTTTGCGTTGAATGAGCCAAGTAGATCGTCTGATAGCCATGTTTAGGATAGTTGCATAAATTTCAAATTCTATTTTGCATTGATTGGCAGAATGATTTTGGTCGAGTACTGATCATGTGCTGTCGTATGCATTGCAGGTTGATTTCCCAGATATTGTGTTCCGGTCCCATCATGTAGTGATTGGTGAGCTGGTGAGACAGTTAGATGATGGAGAGACAACTCATATAGATGCATTAGTTCTGACACATCTCCATGACGTACTTGACATTCAGGTGAATCATGGTCTCTTGGGTGCATTGGTCAAGGATTTCCATTTAGAGATGAACACCTTCCATCTTCCACAAGGCGAGATGACAGTGATGCCCGAGGATATATACAAGATACTACAGATACCATTCCATGAGCCACGTGTGGAGTATGATGTGCAGTCTCAAGTAGGGACTGCTACATTGAGAGAGATATTTTAGGATGATCTCGTCATGGGTCGGGTGATCCCTTGGGAGGAGTTGATCAGATATTATGGTCTTGAGCACAAATTGGTCATAGTTCTAGCAGCATTCCTAGGCTTCTACCTGATGCCAGATCGAGGACAACACATACTAGAGTGCAGATGGGGCTGGATGCTACAAAGGATGTTAGGGCAGCCCATTCACTATGGATGGGGTCAGTGCATGTTGGCCCACATGTATCATGAGATGCATGGGATTGTGTATAGGGAGGTGAGGAGCATGGAAACAAGAGTCTTTGTGTTACATGTATGGGCCTGGGAGCATCTCCCGATATGCAGGCCAGTTTTTGATGATACATGACAGCCTCTCGAACCATACATTTACAAGTATGGAGGTCAGATGACTTAGCTCATGCTGGGTAAGACAAAGTAGTGGAGGGAACAACTCGATGACATGGTTGTCATAGTATGGTGGCCATGGAGAGATATAGAGTTCTGGGATGATGCCAGGACTCAGCTTAGTTATATGTTGTGCTCATGAGTTATGATCGACCATGTTATTGCAGTCATTGAGTGGTTTCCTCTTACATGGGTGTGGCAGCAGTTCGGCCAACCACATGATATATCTTAGGAGTATTGTTCATATTCTTACTTTGACGATGAGGTGAATAAGGGCTGGTCAACTAGATTAGATCCCGGGTGCTTGATGATCGATGCTAGAGTAGTACCCGCCTGATGGGATTACATGGTCAGGGTGGCAGATGGCGGTATGATACTAGCATACCGAGATTACCTAGCTAGCCATCCACTCCCCCACTTCAATGATCATATAGGGATGAGGATACTAGCATAGGTGGTACAGTAGAGGCACCCTAGCAATAGATGGCTCAACAAAAGACACCTAGATAGAGGACTACATAGATAACCATCCCTGCATGATGAATGAGGATAGATCCAAGTGCTGGTGGTAGCAGATCATAGGAGAGAGTCTCGTGAAAAAGGACAGATGAGCCACTATTGCAGTAGCTAGAGATAGAGGCACATGTACATGACGATGATGAGGATATGCTAGATTAGGCTACACAGGGTCCCATTCCAAGAGACACAGTATCAAAGCTACAGGAGGTGCTGTAGAGGAGTTGAGAGAGAGTGTAGACTACTCAGAGGCAATTAGGAGACCTCCATATAGAGGTTGCTGTCAGGGACACCCGACTGGAAGATAGAGACCAGGAGGTCAGGAAGTTGCGGGAGGAGTTAACGAGGGCTCAGGTGGAGACTCAATATGAGGTTACATAGGCATCATACTATTATGCAACATATATTAGTGTGGTACCTGATATAGCAGAGCAAGTGCTCAGATTTTCTGAGTATGCATGAGCTCTTGATGTTCCACAAGTGCCTCCTCGAGCTGACATGCCGCCTCCTCCACCTCCTCCTGGGGGGGAAGGCTACAGCTAGAGTGATTAGCATTGATTTTGATTTAGTGTAGCATGATGTATCTAATACGTAGGCATCCTTGTATTATACCATTCTTTTGATAGACTGTGTTCGAGTAGCACCCATTTTGTATACTAATACTTCAATTTATATATAAGAGCACGATTCTTGGTATCATTATATGTGTCATATTTTCTTTGAATGTTTATGCCTTATGAGATGATTTTTCCCCTAATGAGTAGATGTAAAATATATGATATGTATGAGTATGTAGATGAATATGCACAAGTTTTATGTTATGTATGTATGCAATGTAAATACTTTCCATTATGGATGAATGAGATGTAAATGGTTTCTTTTATGTATGGATGAGATGCATATGTGTATATGTAGATGTAGATATAAATTTATGCAAATGATTTATGATAATGCACCTTTGTGAATGTGATATGTAAATGCAATGTATATGGTACTAATCATCTCATGCAAGATATTACAATGTATGATAGGTACTAACCAAATGAACTTTCTTGGAGATCGAGAGTGAAAATCAAAAACTTGTGCAGTCATGATGAAGTCAAGATGTGAGATGAGAACCCTCAGCATATAAATTTAGGAGAATTCAATGAAATGATCATCGAACACTATCGCAATGCAAATCTAGAATGAAAATGCAAGCCTAAACTAGATGCAATCCCTAGTACTCGGTTGTTGGACCCGTGAGATAAATTTCATCACAGAGCTTTTGTTATAGGATGGTCACAAGATGTCACACAACCCTCATTGACATTGCAATCATGAGAATATGTATATGACATCATTCTTAGATTTTTTGGAATGAGGTGTAAGCATTAAGGCACAAGAAGCCAGAATGACCAAAACACATATTCCTTTTGATTTAGCAAGTGAACATAAGCATCAAAGCACAATTGATAAGATGATCAAAATGTTTCTTGCATGAAAACACAACAGACACACGAGAGTTCCTTCTTTTGCTAAGTGATTGAGAAGTATCCCGAGGATGCTCGTAATGACCCTTACGTTCACTTCACAGGATGAGCATTGATATTTCACTTGTAGAAAAAAGAAGTGACTCAAACAGACAAGGAGAAGAACCAACCTCACCAAAGTTTCCATATAAAAGGAGTCGAGGTACACATGGCCATCTAACATGAGATAGGGGCTCTCATAGTAAGCACCCCTCTTATATGGATCATGTGGATCATTGGAACTAAACCAACAAACATAAAGAAAAGAAAATGATCATGCCACCAGTCTTCGCATCTCTCGGTCAAGATAGACATCTTGGAGTTTCTCGAGGAGGAATGATAAAGAGAAAAAGAAAGCACACAAAAGAAAAAAAAGCTTAGCATGTCTTAGAGAGTTTCAAATTTAGTTTAAGAAGATTGATATTAGATCGAACACATGTCATTTGTGAGAAGTCTCATTAGTACGGTGATAGTAGATAGATGTAGTGAGAACCACTAGTGACTGACGTGAGGGAGATCCTCACAGAGAGAGATCTGAGTGATAGCTAGGCATCAGTAGGCAGACACAGTGAGAATAATTGGTGACTCATGCAAGAAATATCCTCAAGGAGAGAGATCTCAATGATAGCTAGGTATCAGTAGGTAGACACAGTGAGAACCACTGGTGACTAATGTGAGAGAGATATCCAAAAGTGACAGGACAATACCCCCTAGACTTAGGAAGGTTGTCCCTAGAGTATGACCAGTTTCAATCCATGTAGATTCGAGAAGAGTCTCAAAGGTAACTAAGATCAAGTACATGAGCAAGAAAACTTAAAGCAGGAAAATGGGAAAGAAAAGAGCAATTGTACAGAGCCAAGTGGTGTTGCGATAGGTATGGAATTACAGAATAAGAGGTGCCTGTTTACCAAGTTTTCACCATCTTGGTAGAAAAATATTTATTTTTACTACCATGACACCTGTTTGCCAAGTTTTCATCAATGGCACATTTTTTCTTTTTTCAATTTTTTTGTATTTTTGTATTTTTGATTTTTTTTTTTATTATCAAGGTGTCGATTTACCAGGTTTTCACCAGGATAATAGATTTTTTTAGGACATTTTGCAATTTTTTAGTATTTTTTCAAAGTTTATGTACATGGAGCATTCTTAAGATGTCTCAACTATAGAATCATTTCAAGTGCAAAGTGTTGATCAACTCCTTAAGCTGTTCTCCTTCAGTGGTGGAGAGTTGATAGGTTCCAGATCCAAACACTGTAGTAACAATATACGAACCAAGCCAATTCGACTCAAAATTTCCTTTCTAGATTTGTTGCTGTTGATTCTTAGGGTTCTCTCTTAAGATGAGATCACCCACTTGGAAGTCCCTTGGTCTAACTTTCTTATTATAACTCTTGGACATCCTCTTCTGATATGCTTGAGGGTGATTGAATGCCACTTGCCGATGTTCATCCAATAGTTCTAGCTCTTGTAGCTGAGATATTCTATTATCATCATCAATGATGAGGCCCTTTAGAGAGACTCGTAAAGTAGGAATCTCAACCTTAATCGATAGCACAATATCCACTCTATAAACCAAAGCAAAGGGTGTGGCCCCTTTCGGTGTCTGTATACTTGTGTGGTAAGCCCATAGAGCCAAATTGATCTAGAGATGCCAATCTCATCTAGATTTGTGAATTGTGCGATGCAAGATCTTAAGGATCACCTTGTTTGATGCTTCCACCTATCCATTACCCTGGGGATAATAGATGGAAGACCAGTGCTACATGATCTTGAACTTAGAGGATAGCTCTTTCAAATCCTTATTCTTAAACTGCCCCCCATTGTCAATGATTATTGAGGAGGGTACACCATACCTACAGATGATGTAATTCAATATGAACATGGCTATAGATTTTCCACTGGCTATGGTCAGAGGTACTACCTCGACCTACTTAGTGAAATACTTTGTAGCAGTGATGATGAACTTGTGTCCATTCAATGAAGAAGGATGAATTTGACCCACCAAATCAAATGCCCATTGCTAAAATGGCCAGAAAGTGATGAACGAAATAAGCTCCTTGGTGGGAGCGTGAATAATATTTCCATGTAGTTGACACTGTTTGCAAGACTTGGCATACTGCATAGCTTCCTTTTCCATATCTGGCCAATAGTAACCAGTTATAATAAGCTTACAGGCCAGTGTTAGGCCATTTGAGTGAGCTCCACAGATGCCTTCAAGCACCTCAACTAACACACACTTAGACTTGTCAAGTTCTAAACACCTAAGGAGGGTACCGTCTAGACCTTGCCTATATAAGTCATTAGATATGATGACATACTATGAAGCATGATAGATTATATGATGTTTCTCATTCCAGGTGTAAGTATATGGAACAATCTGGTCACATAGGTAGGAGTAGATGTGATGGTAGCAGGATGAATCATGTCCAATGACTGAATAGATCATCCAAGATTTAGGGGCATCATAGGCTGGGTAGAGTAACATTTCCATGAGGAATTCATGTCGAAAGTCATTCTCTGGCATCTATAGCATAGAAGCAAGAGTAGCCATTGCATCAGCCACTTTGTTGTCTGCCCTTGGAATCTGTTGGAAGGTGATATGTGCAAAGTACTTTCTTAGATCATCGACCATCTATTTGTAGGGCACCAATTTGTCATCCTTTGTCTGATAGATGTCATTAACCTGATTGATGACCAGTTATGAGTCTCCGAAGACTTTGAGTTCATCCACTTGCCATTTGATGGCTATCTTCATACTATTGATCAAAGCTTCGTACTCAGTGATGTTGTTTGTACAAGGAAACAACATCTTGTATGCTTTGGGTAAAGAGTACCTTTATGGCATGATGAATAGTATCCCAACACCTGACCCCTGCTAGGTGAAGGATCCATCAAAGAACATGATCCATGATTGATGTGTGAGAAGCATTATGGACTCATCTAGGAATTCGATGCTCAATGGTTGATGATCTATGAGAGGTGCCTCTGCCAACTGATATGTGATTGCCTGCCCTTTGATAGTTTTCTTTCTACATACTTGATGTAAAATTTTCCAGTCTACCTGTGAGGGCATCTTTACTGTGCAAGTATTTTAATGGATCAATCTTTGCAATGAGACATTTAGTGTGAGTGAGCATGTAGTGTCATAGTTTCTATGAAGAAAACACCACTACTATGCAAGCCTTCTCTATGACAAAGTAGTTCACTTCATATTCGACCAGTGTCCTATTGATGTAGTAAATAGCTCTTTCCTTGTTATTATGATCTTCTTGAGCTAATAGGACACCCAGTAACATATCTGTAGTAGATATGTAAAGAATGAGTGGCTTCCCAAGAATAGGAGGCATCCGTATTGGTGGATTCACAAGATACTACTTGATCTATGTGAGCCCTTTATCACAATCTTCATCCCATTTGTAAGTCAAACCTTTGTGTAAAGTATTGGTGAAGGGCTGTGACTTGTCGGCTAGTTGTGAGATGAAGCGTAGGATATATCGCAATCAACCCTGAACTCCTCTCATCTGATTGATGTTGCACGGTGGAGGCATTTTGATGATGGCTTGGACTTTCTCAGGATCCACTTCAATACCCTTTGTGAAGATGATGTATCCAAGTAGCTTTCCAGATGTAACTCCAAATGCACACTTTTTTGGGTTGAGCCTCAGACTGAGCTATTCCATTCGATCTAGTATAGGACCTAGATCTATGAGATATACCTTCCATTGCATGCTCATAGCTAAGGTGTCATCCACATAGTCTTCCATCATCTTATGTATCATGTCATGAAAGATAGTGCTGACAACTCTTTGTCAATATGTGGCTTCAACATTTTAAAGTCCGAAGGGCATGACATTCCAACAGAAAGTTCCCCAAGCACATGTGAAGGAAGTCTTCTCTTGATCTTCTGGTGTGATCTTTATCTAGTTGTAGCCAGAGAAGCTATCCATCAGTGAGTACATTTCATAACCAACCGTCATGTCCACAATCATGTCAATGTTGGGTAACAAAAAGTCATCTTTAGGACATGCCTTGTTCAAGTCCTAGAAATCTGTGTAGACTTAGATATATTTGTCATGTTTAGATACAGGAACGATGTTGGAAATCCATTCCGCATAGTCAATTTCTCTAATGAAGCCAGCTTTGAGAAGTTTTTCCAATTCAGCCTTGAATAGTAATGCCACATGTAGATACATCTTACAGAGATTTTGTTTAACAAGCTTAACACCTGGTGCAATGGACAAGTGATGCATGATCAGATTAGGGTCCAATCTAGGCATGTTAGAATATGTCCAGGCAAAATTGATTTTCTTGCTCCGAAAGAAACTGATGAATTCCTCTTTCTCTTCTGTAGATAATGACTATGCCAAATGAATGATCTGAGGTTTAGCTTACGTGGCCAAGTTCATAGGTTGAGTTGGCTCAATCAGTATTGATGAACTTTCTTGAAAATGGCTTGGAAGCCTATCAAGTATCCCATCCTCGGGTGCCTCAGAGAGGTTTTCACCCTCATATACATCTTTTATTTTTTATTTTTTCAGCTCTAATATTACCACAATGTGGTTTTCACCATCAGAGCACCTATTCTTTTTTCTTTTAATTTTGTGACTAAGATACTTGATATCAGCCTCAGTCATCTTGACACTATCTTCACTGGTGGAGGACGTTACTAGTTCGACAATGTTAAGGTAGCAGGAAAGAGTGTAATCATTTTGGAATGTAAGGACTTCACTGAATGGGGAGGAAGAGTTCTAGTTTATGAGCTCGAGATGGTGGAGTGGAAGAGAAGTGATAGGTTCTAGTGCATTCACGGTATAATCATCAAAAGCATAGACAAGCAAGTCAATACCTAAAGTGATCTCATCCAGAGATGCGTTTGAATTCATTTGGATCCTCACATCTGTAGTAGAGGGTATGTTATCACACTTGATTATCCTAACACTAGACCCTTCACCTACTTTTAGAAGGTATTCATATATATGCATAGTATCTACATCCTTTTTAGAGGTCCCATCAAATAGAGAATCAAACTCATACTCATGCAAGTCAGTAATGCTTGAGATAGGTACTCCATCACAACTTGCTGTACCATCTGACTCTTGTTCATCTCTTGCAACATTGATGGTTTGTTGGATTTATTCCTATTTGAATAGCTCTCAGAAAGGTGATGACATGTACAATTCATGCTAATAGTTAGGATGAGCAGTTTGCATTTTCCTTAATTGCTCGTATGTCAGTGGAGTAACTGAGGTGGTGTCATCAGAGTCACTGTCAATCTCTACCTTACAGACACGTGGTATAAGATGATCTGACTCTACAAAGAGTGTGACAATATCTAGAGGAATAGGATAAGGAAAGGTATCCTCATCAGAGCCGTCCTCTGAGTTTTTGGCTGTAGTAGTGTCTTCAGGTTCCGGTTGGTATTCTGGCTCTGGTACAAATTTGTTAATCCCTAAATGAAATAGGATCTTCTTGAAGCCTAAACCAACAATGTCCCTTGTTCATCGTCCTGTAGCTTCAAGTGGTTTAAACAATCCTTTTTTGTTTACCCCTATAGGGCCATTCCCTTTGTAACCAAAGCATTTCATGAGCTTGAAGCCTATGCTATACTATTCAGGGTCTATTTCATGAGTAGGAGTGACATGCTCAGATGTGTCCTCCTCTATGTAAATCCAAGCTGCAATAGCTCTATTTTAATCCTCATCTTCTACTGGCATCGTGGCCTGTATAAATGTACTATCATAGATTGTTTGAGGAGAGATGACATAAGGTTTCTTGATCTCAAAGGGTCTCCCATAGGAACATAGAGATGGTCGTAGAGCTGCTAATGACAACATAGGTTCAATCTGATACTCCCCCATGCCAGTATCCTTGAGCTTCACAGTCTGTTCCATTTCCTTGATTTTGGCATCGAAGAATTCAATAGACTCTCTGTTGGTTGGGACAAAGTTGTCATCAGATTATGTGAGCATATTGCAAGAATAGCTCGTATTAGCAGATACTGTTACTTCTTCTCTATGGAACAAGAAGTTTATACACTAATGATAGGTGGAAGGAACCACCTGCATCTCATGGATCCACGGTCTTTCCAATAATATATTGTATGCTAGGGGAATTTCCAGAACCTAACATATGACATCCCTCTCAATAGGTCCAACTCGGATTGGTAATACAACTATCCCTTTAGATTTGTATTCTTCTTCATCATATACCTTAATGGTGACATTTTTACAAGTATCTATGCAGTCTTCACCATAGCCTAACTGGGTGAGAAAGCTAGTAGAGCATATATTAAGGCCAACACCATTATCAATAAGGAAACGAAAGCCGTGCTTTGGACCAATCATGACTTCAATATGTAGAGGGTTATTGTGTGGATAGCTCAGAGAATGATCATTTTTCTAAAAGAAAGACAAGTAATGGGGTGAGGTTAGGTGACCTACCATGGATTGAAACCATTCTAGATCAAGATCCTTGGGGACATTTTCCTCAATGAGGGCTTTATCAAGAATCTTCCTATGAGTAGGCAAGATTTTCAATAGCTCAAAGATAGTAATCTAAGTGTTGGTCTGTTGCAGTTGGTCCAGGATTCTATAATTAGCATTGTTAGGCATAGTGACCAATTTTGAATTCTTTTTGGCAAGGCCAACAACAAATTTATCTATAGGTTATTTTAGTGCAGATTTAGAAGGCTCAGGACCTTTGAGAACAATATTTGCACGAGACTGAGTGATAGCATTTGCACAAAATTGAGACTATTCTTGTTCATGAGAATGAGACACAGGGCCTCACAGGATGAACATAATCTTGGGTCTAGGGGTATCCTCACTTCCCTTGATGGTGATCACATCACAGTATTCGACATCAACATGTTCAACCATATTAATGACATTATCATTGGTACTGTACATATAGTTGACCTTCACGTTGGCATTTTTGGCTCTGGAAGATTCTCCTTTCTCATGAGGAAAGGGGTCTTTGAATGCTTGGTGATCTGAGTTCTTGTTATGGTTTCCCATAACAACATCACCATTATCGATAAGATCCTGGATCTTATGCCACAGTTGGATGCAGGTAGCCATTTTGTGACCTTTGTTCTGATGGTAATCATAGTATGCAAATTTTTTCCACCAAGAGGATTGTGATTGTGGATCATAAGGATGTGAATTATCTAGAGGAGTGAGTATTTGGTTTTGCAAGAGTCTTATAAACCATGTCAAGAGGTTCCCCTAGGGGAGTGTACTCACACATGGGTCGAGGGGGCCCAATGTTTTCTTTTGGAATACTTCAAAGGTGGTTGAGTGTCTATTGTAGCCTTTTTAGTGGCTTTGGCTACCTCCATACTGGAGGTAAGATTGAACACAACCTTTAGAGGCTTTGGAGTTATGTTGTCAACAACCCCATCATTCACAACATCCTAGTTTTTATTGAAAAATTTAGGTTTGTCTTTTCTCGAGGATGACCCTTGTTTGTTATCCTTGTGTAGAGTCAGTTCTCCTTTCTTGACCATGAATGTTTCTATTCTCACAACTTGTTTAATCATGTCATCGAAGGTCAAAGGACCTTGCAGTTGTACCTGGTACCCAAAATCGGGAAGAAGGTTGTCTAAAAAGATTCTGAGTTTTTCAGACTCATGTATCTTGCAAGAATATTTCATATACAGTTGTCTCCATCTCTGGATAAATGTCAAGAAAGGTTCCCTATGTTGTTATTTTAAGTTGAAAAGATCATAGATGTTAATCGAGTGTTGGATGTTGTGTGAATAGTGTTGGGGTAAAAAAAATGGCAATCTCATTGAAAGACTTGATGCCATTAGGTAATCGAGAGAACCACTCAATAGTAGACCCTCCCAAGCTATGTGGGAAGAGACACATGAGGTAAGTCTATTCATGTATAAACTCCATAGACAGAGCACCAAACTCTCTCAAGTGATCTTGAGGATCAGAGGTACCCAAATATTTGTTGTATTTGGGAAGCTCTACTCCTTTAGGGAAAGGAGGCATGCAAAGACTCTTATCGAATGGGAACATACAAATGCTATCCAAGGTGAACTATTTCACTAGTTTGTCCTTGTCCTTCATGATTTGACTAATTTGGTCTTGCATGTCTTGAACTAACTTTTGTAGTCTAGTAGTCTCGATTTCCTCTTCTTTGACCACAAGAGTCTCAACTTTTTAGTTCAGAGGTAAGTTGGCCCCTTGGTTGGCTAGTTTGAGAAAGTATTTCTCCTTCTCTTCTTTCATGAGGATCTCCATCATCTTGAGGAGGCCTTTGTTAGTTTAGACAACCTCTATGTCTTGCTAAGTTATCTCCTCATCGTCATTACCAAGAATGTCAAAAATGCTTTGAGCATGATATCTATCTCTGTCATTTGAAGATTGATCATGACCTCTGCTGTGTTCACCCTCTTGGTTTTGATCTACCATCTTGCTAGAGTGTGAGTGTGTAGCGTGTACAAACTTAGTGCGAGGGTGTGCAACATGTCAAGAGGTCATGTCTAAGGAAATCTTTGATGCGTCAATAGGGTCAGATTCAGATGATGACCCTTCAGAGTTTTGATGTTCTTGAAACAAGAGGTTCTGGACCCAACTAAAATCCATAGGGAATAAACATTGAACATAGGGTCGAATGATAGGAGAGGGAGATCAAGATGACTGCTCTCTAGACATAGCTGGCAAGGAGGAACATGAAGGTCCTCTACAACACTCAGATTGCATGACAGGTTTGGAATGACCTCTTTCTCAGTTGTGAGGTCTACCTTTGCCTTGTCTAGTAAGGTGTAAAGGAAATATGTTGCTACTTCAAGTTGCAACAGTCATAGACAAAGATTGTGTAATGAGAGAGAACTAGGACTACACTTGGAACTATGTCTTGAGATAAGTGTGAAGAGTGACAAAGGTGAAATATACCCGGCACAAGTCATCGCAAGTAAGGATAGAACAACTGAGAGATGACTATCATGTTGCAAGGTATGATAACACAACATAATGAGTAGACAAAATAGATACAAGGTAAGTTCAAGTGATCATCACATAGTTCTCAACCTGAGACATCTAGTTTCAAACTATGTACAGGCAGGAAGACATGCAGACATACCCCAAACAAAGACTAGACTAGGTAGAAAGATAAATGGGAGACGGGAAATAGCTCACTATTCTGACAAAAATAGTATAGTGTCGCATGAGGAAATATAGTCTCACATGAAGAAGTACTAGAAGTGGTGCGAAGATGTGCAGTCTCGCACAAAAATTTTGATAAGAGTCTGATAGAAAATTTGACAGAGACATGTTACAACCTCGCATTAGGATCAATAATCTCACACGAAAAGGTGCAGAACAATGCAAAATCTCACATGAAATTGTGCAAAAAACTAGGTGAGGAAGCATAGAAACTGGTAGTCCAGATCATTTTTTGAGACAGGAACAGGTTACAAGACACAACTTGGACCGTTCTCTGATAGAGTGTTCAGTTTAAAGACTAGTTTTGGAAACCTTCATAATAAAAAGTTTTAGTTCAAACATTTTGGGAATTAGTTGTTAACAAGCACATAAGTTTGGACTTTCAGGCAGTTGTGACACAATCAGTAGTCAAAAATAGTTTCATCAAGGACAAAGAAAATTGAAAGAATCATGGGAGTCTTGACAAGTTTGAACATGTTGGATGTTTTAAGACTCAAAACAAACACTCATTTATCCCTACAAAGAAAATGGTAGAGAAGACAAAATTCATGCCTCATAGCTTATGCGCATGCGTTCACCTCACACAACCATGTCACCCCTAGAGGGCATCCATGTTTTTTTTGTTTACAAGGAATCAATAATATATGTTCAAAGATTACCCTTGAAGTAGGGGCCGATGTCATATACCACCTTCAAAAGTCTAGGTGCATGCCTATGGTGAGATTCTTCCCTCTCCCTGCGCAAAGATTATGCCCCCTTTCAGAGATGAACCAGGTAGGCCACTAGCTAAAAAAGTGTTTAATAGGCTTCCATTCACATTAACCTTTGATGCCCTTGCAAGAAAGGTTTAGGCCTCTCAGCCACACTGACACCTACAAGTGTACACCCCCGACAAGCAGGGCTAGGAGCAATGCCGCTCAGTACAATAGACAAGGCTTCCTTAAGATGTTCGACATCATGGATCAAGAGGAATAAATTAACATGGATTTGGAGTATTTTACTTGATAAAGAAACTTTATTATAATGGGGTGGAATCACCGAAAAAAGGTGTGTACCCACTTGGGTCGTTCCCAAAGGTTCAACTTCTGGTAGGCCCGCTAAAGGTGACTCGGACTTGGTTTGGATTGAAGGGTTGGAGTTTTTGATTCTCTCAAAGAGAGAAGAGCATAATCCTCTACCTTTGCAGCTTACCCAAACACACCAGACAAGTTCATCACCGAGCTAACTCCTCTCTCAAAAAATTCAAGAGCTTCTGGGTTTCTGATTCTCTCAAAGAGAGAAGAGCATAATCCCCTCACTAGTGGATGTGTCAATCAATTTGTTATCTTTCCTTGCTCCCCCAAGTATCTATCCTTCTAGTGTAGCGTCTAGGTCTCAGATTCATTCATGGTCATCACTTCCATGTAATGAAGAGCCTAATACCCTATTCTACTATCAAGACCCTTAAGAGATTTTAACAAGGCCCTAATTAGACTATGTAAAGAAAGCATGAAAGCAGACAAAATGTTTTGTGGGTTTGAAATTCTTTGACAAGCGTCCTGCAATCAAATAGTTAGTAAGTGTGCATAGTCATGTTTTAAGGAGCCTTTGACATATGTCTTGCAACCCACTATTAAGCTGCATCAGAAAATAATACCAGGAAATCACAACAAACAAAAAGATATCATTAAATAGAAAAATGAAGTACAAAAATACAAATTTATAAGTCTCTGGTGTCAAAGTTCGCACGAGAAAATGCCCAACTTCATGAGAGAGAGAGTGCCTTCGTCGTGTGAGGAAATGCTTATACAAGCACAACTTCGTGTGATACAACATGAAACTTCACGCGAGAATCTGCAATAGAGATGTACAGACATAATGTTAATTTTGACAAAAAAAAAGAAAAGATATGAGGCCATAAATTGAATATCCTGCCCCATGGTGGGTGCCAAAAATGTATATGCTAAATGTGGGCCTCTAGTTTAACCATACACTTCAACACAGTCATTATTCATCAGATACATACAAGAATGAATATGGGATCATTCATCCTGCATGCCTGGATGATTCGACCTGTTGTCTCCTATCTAGGTAGGGTTTTGAGTAGCTCTCAGAATTGAGAGTCCAACAACCATAGAATAGCTCTAGAATAGAGGATTTAAGCTAGCATGAAAATGCAATTATTCTAGAATTGAAATTAAAAGATTAATCTAGAGTAATGAGAAATGAGTATTAATCTAAGAACAATGAAAGTAAACTAAATTAAGATGAAATGCATTGTTAATCTAAGAATGATATTAATCTAGAAATGCTATTAAGATATCAAAATAATGAAAAGCTTGAATGCACACAACTTGAGGTAATAGTTCGACAGAGGTTTGATACTCAAAAGTTGTATCCTCTTGAATAAGAAACAAGAGGGTTCTTTTATAGAATCCCAGACTCAATAGATGGTCGAGATTGAATGAGATG
Organism: Chamaecyparis obtusa; assembly: GCA_027943335.1. Classification (NCBI taxonomy): domain Eukaryota; kingdom Viridiplantae; phylum Streptophyta; class Pinopsida; order Cupressales; family Cupressaceae; genus Chamaecyparis; species Chamaecyparis obtusa. Next base: position 111,899 of record BSBK01010832.1, read on the forward strand.
AATGGTGGAGATCGAAAGGAAGCTCAGTTCAGAATGGTAAGTTTCCTGTAGAGAGACAGTCAACTGTTTGCCTTTTGAGTGAGTGGAGCGGTTAACTAGCTTGTTGCACTTTTGGATTTCCAGTTAACTCAAAGTTTCCTTTTCTGAACTGAGGTGAGGATTTCGGAGAGAATATTTGATTAAATAAATACAATATAACCTCATAAATGAACTTTCTCAATTATTTGAATAATTAAATTCAATTATTGAAATGAGGATATTTATTTAAAACCAAATATCATTTAATTCAATTTTATGTGATTTAGCTAAAAGGGGTGGATTTAATTTAATTAAAGTTGTAGGACTTTACAATTAAATTAATCAATCATTAGGTTTATTTAGCCAATTATAGTTGATATTTATGAATTAAATATACAATGTGATTGATGCAGATTTAGGGTTTTCTGCATTTGACACTAAGTCAAGTAGGGTCAATTAGGAAGACATAATTGCCTAGGACAATAGGACTTCGATAGAATGCGACTAAATGCAACAAAATTGGTTAGGGTCACAAGATGCCAATTTTGGAGTATGACAACCATTAGGCTAATTAACAAGGAACCCTAGTCTATCCAATATTGTGAAGATAAAATCCCACTCAATTATTTCATAAGCCTTACCATAATCAATTAACATATTGCAAGCATGTTGTTGAGAGTCATTTTCCCAACTCATGGACTATTCAATTAATAAATTTATGTTCATGCAATTTATATTTAAAATTTTCAAGCCATATTTTATTATATTTCTTTGAAATCATCCAAGGAGTTGAGCTTAATTGGTTAAAAGAATTGGGTTTTCAATGTGGAGACTCGAGCTCAAATCTCTATAGGGACATCTTATTGTGATTGTTGGTCTTCTTAGCTGGCTTGTGGTTTCTAGTGTGCTTGGTTGAGAAAAGATGCTATTTGTAAATGATTTCTAATATAAAAAATATTTCTTTGAAATTGATACATTTATGATTTATCCAATTGTTGTCAAACATTAAATAATGCTTGCATTTGTTGATGGTAGAAGATATTGATAAAACACATACTAATACCCAAGATCTGATTGGGTTATTAAGATTTGGATGGGATGATCCAAACCATCCTTTAAGTCATACTAGGGTGAGAAGAGAAACATTGAAGATAATTTTACTAGCTGATAAACTTGAAGAGATGATGAGATACACATACACTGATGACATGCACACCTAGCCTTAATGATGATGATCATGATAGTGAAAATGCAATGCATGAAGAAGGATTAAATGAAATGCCTATAGGTTTATTTGGGGATGAAAACAATGATGAAAATAATGATCATATGGTTGAAAATAATATTGATAGCAGGGGTAATAACCACCAAACTAATGGTGATGATAACAACCTCAAAGACTCCATCAACCAAGCAGTGAAGACACCTGTGTTCAAATCGGGTGCAAGTAGAACCTCAAAATTGGCACACACATTAATATTATTAGAAATCAAGTCACTATTTAGCTGGTCAGACAAATGATTCACTACCCTACTTAAGTGAGTTGAAATTTATTTCTTACTTTGCATTATCAATTGGTTTACATAATTCGTAAACATTCATCAACTTTGTTTATAATTATTTAAGGGAATTTTTAAACCATATATTTTATAGAAATAGTCCTAGTATAGATTGACATATCAATCATGTTCATCATAAGTTAAACATTCAATTGATTTAATCTCTGACGATCTTATAGGGTAGTAAAATCTAAAATATTCCCTAAAGAGAATGTGTTGCCATCAACTTGAAAAGAGACACATTTGTTGTTTATCGAGTTGGGGGTTTACTATAATAAAATTCATCCATCTATAAATGATTTCATTTTATATAGATGTGATAGTAAAAACAACTTAAAATTCCCTATACGCAAAGAGAAGCGATATCATACAAATGTACAAGGTCCTATAGTTCCAAAGAAGGTTTTACGCCCCATGCCCATTATGCCCATTATACCTAGACTTCAAAAAATGTTTCATTGTAAGTCACTTGCACAATTGATGGATTGGCTTGAAAAGAAAAAGAGAAAAGATGGATTCATGTTAATTATTTCTGACTCACAAGAAATGAACCATGTAGAGGAAAAATTGCCAAGAAAATTCAAAGACGAACCTTGAGTATCAGGTTCAGTCTTGCTATTGGTGGGGTGTGCCCATTCTCTTTCCTAAGCTCAAATTATAGTGTTTGGAAAATAAAATTGATAGTATAAAATATTACCTCATGGATGAGTGTTAAAAAGGAACACCTTATATTGACTCTCATTGTTCTAGGAAAACATCAAGTTAAAAACATGGTTGTTTATCTTGCACCTTTTGTTGATGAGATGCAACTGCTATGGGAAGGTATATGAATGTATGACATATCATGTCCTCCATAAAATAGGTCCTTCATGTATTATGGTGTGCTATGATGGACTACACATGATTTCATAGGACTTGGTGTTTTTTTTGGTGAGATAAAATATTTACGTGTTTACACACATAATTTATGTTCATTTCAACTTTCATACTTAGTTTTATACTAGTTCTTTGATGTTATTAACATTGCTTATTGAATTGTAGGGCTTTAAACAAAGGGGATATTTGCATGTCCAAGATGTGGAGAGTAATTTCAAGGGAGGTATTCTAAAGATCTATATAAATTTATTTATGCAAACAACTGGGTTTTTCTACCACTAGATCATAGATTTAGAATATGCCAAAAGAATCAATTTGATTTAAAAGTTGAAAATAGAGGCCCTCCCATGATTATGGGTCTAGGCGATTGGATTAAGAAGTATGAAGATGATAAATCAAAATCTTGGGAGGATTTTTATGATTTGCAGGATTCAATTGAAGAACCAGAACAACTTGTAGTTAATATGTTGTAAGGAATGAAAAGGAAACCCATATTTTATGATCTCCCTTACTGGAAGGATCTATTAATATCTCACCTATTAGATCCTATGCACATCTTTAAAAATGTCCTAGAGTCTATATTTAGACATATACAAGGAAAAGAGGACACCTTGTGTTTGAGGAGAGGTATTTCTCTTTTGAAAACCGAAATTGATAGAAAAAATTTGTGGCCAAACATAAAAAATGAAACATATGGAGAAGCTCCATGGATTTTGAAAAAAAAGACAACTAAAAAATGTCATTCGTTCAATAAGGACACCTACTGGCTATGGGTCATCATTGGCTAAATATTTTACAATTGATGTACATATCACAAGATTTAAACCACATGATTTTCATAATTTAATGAAGGTATTATATCACCATTTAATATTTATTGGTAACATTGATTAAGTACTAAATATATTTTGATATTTTTTTGTGTGGGAAAAAATTACTAATGACCTTTTCATAAATGTGTTTGATAGCATATTACATCATTGACAATTAGGGGGGATTCTTGTCTTACAGTTGACTTAAGGAATGTAATAAATTGATTGTTAGCATTTACAAGGTATGTGGTTATATGAAATTTTCATGTGCAAGAGGCATATAGATATTATATTGCATTTTAATTCTTCACTAGAAGTTCATACTAATCTACTTTTCTTATATTAGGTGGGTGACCTCCAAGGAAATCCACAAATGTGAAGTACAAAAATGGAAGAAGGAAATTGCATAAATTGTATGTGTATTTTAGAAGGAGATCCCTAAGAGTTTCATGGACCTGCAAGTCCATTTACTTATACACCTAGTTGATGGTTGAATTGGTGGGTGTCGTATCAATGAGGTGGATGTTTTTCTTTGAAAGGTATATAAAAACTCTAAAAAGATATTTTCGACAAAAGGCACATCCAGAGGGTTGCATGGCTGAAGGGTATGTATTGAATGGAGTATTTTTATTCCCGTGTGAATTTCTTGGTAAGGATTTTGAATATGGACCACACTTTTGGGATGAAGAACAAGCATCAAGTATTATTGATGAAGAAAAACCACAATCTAATGGTGTTCAAGTAGAAATTAGTAAGTAGATTCATGATCACTATGGTTGTTTTTCTTGCAACCATTAATTTTCTCTATAACATTTTTGTCAAATTAACAACATGAAATTTGCAGTTTGAAATAAACATGTTAAAATGTAATAGGTGTAGATAAAATTTATATACTTGACAAGTTCATTTTATACCACATGGACTTAATGAACAAATGGATTGATCTATATGATAAAAGAGAGAAGAAGTATTAGAAGCCAAGAGATAGTTTAAGTGATTGAACCCAAGGAATACACCACTCCCCAATAATCATCTTGCAGAATGGGGGAAATATTTCACACTAGATTGGGTTACCGAACAAATTTAAAATCAAATATATGATGCAGGTACAGATTGAAACATAACATAAGATGGAATTACCATGTCTAGAGGATGTGAAATAAAGGTACTATCAGAATTTCCAAAAATGTTGTTTCGTTACAATTTTGACATTATTAACTATTTTAATATTCATCATTATATTTGTTTTCATCTTCCACAAGAAAGGAAATATCCAAAAATGTGGGCATATGGTTGACATTATCATATAGAAAGTGTAGATGTAAAGAGATGATCCTTCAATTGTGGCATCATGGCTGACTTCAAGAAATCCAGTCGATCAAGCTCAAAAGACAAGAATATAATTGAATGAAATATGTGATATGTTGGGAAAATACAATAAATTATTGAGTTGGATTAATGCTCTTTTAAAACTTGTATTTTTAAGTGTAGATGGTATGCAACATTTGAGAGGACACAAAGAAATGATATCCATAGTGGATTGTGTTCTATAGATTCCTTACAATTCCTACTAAAGGATAAGGAGCCCTATGTTCTACTAATTAATTGTGAGAAAACATTTCTTTAACTTGAACAAGCAGTGATAGTGATCATTAATCTATTAATTCATAGTTTATTGTAAATATATACATGTGTTATTAATCAATATAATTTTTATCACACTCATCTAATATATGTTTATTGTTTATGTGCATATATTTTTCTATGAAGATATTTTGGACACAAAATAGATATTTCTCATACATTATCATCCAAGGTTAAGGAATGTATTTGATGATGCATTAGTGAATACTAAGAAGAATAATGATGGCCAACAAAATGGGAGAGAGGGATTAGAGAATATTGAGTAATTAGCATCCATGATGTTGTTGAGGATGGTTATGTTTAGGCACAAGAAGACAAAAATCCAAAGTTGGATGATGTTATGGAAGACAACAACATGGATGGTATTGATGATGATGATGATCCAAATACATCTAATAACAATATAGATGATCTATAGTCAAATTTCAATGATGATGAAGACAATGCAGGTCAAGATGAGGATGACGATAATATTAAATGCTTGGAAGAACATATGAACACTGACAATGATAGACTACATGAAATTGTAGAAAAAAATAATGTCAATGACAAGACTTCTAAATTTTCAAAATGATTTGAAATCCATGTTTAAAAAATTATGATTCTTATGGCCTAAACTTTGAAATGATTAAACAATATTATTTGTGTCGATACAAATTACCTATTGCAATATCCTTAAATTGTTCAATCTTTGGTGTGAATTGTTGGTAGAAAAAACAAGATTACTTGGATGCTTAATCCATTCATTTTGTATAAATATATGTTGGTGAAGACACAAAAGTTAATAAAATATTAATGCACGTAACTCACAATTATTTAAATAAGAAACTTTGTTAACTTTGTTAAATAAGCATTGCAATTACATACTAATGTAGCCAAAATTGTTCTTCAATAAATTCAAATTTGGAAATTACAATATCTGAAGTTCTAACCCCCTAAGAAAGAGTATATAAAATTTATTTATAGTAATCAAACTATTAACTAATAGCAAGTCAACTCCCAAGACAATAGGAGGATGCAATTTATTAGAACATGAGAAAAGGTAGGGGAGTTATGCTCTAAATAAGAAACAATCAAACCATTTCTACTATTGGAATTAGGAGAGATAGGTACTAAGAGGGGAGGGGTGAATCAGTGCCTTCAAAACTTTTACTTGTAAAACCTTTCTGATCTATAACTGAATACTGTGATAACTGATCAAAATAACTTGAATACAATTGTATAAATCAATCATCTAGTTAACTTAAGAAAGTAAACAACATGAAATCAATATGACAATCACATAACACAAGTATTTTGGTAATGCAGAAACCCTTGTTAGAAGGTAAAAACTGCGGTGGGGATGACACCCACAAATTCTTCACTACTGCAGATAGAAAAGGTTTTCCTGTTAAGGCTACAAGTTTTGATCACTTCTGGTGATCTTACCCTATTAGGAGTAACATGTTAGATCAGCTAGATCTACCTAGTTATATGATTTAAACAACACTAATGAAGTGTGTACTCGGTTAAGATATTTACATAAGACTGTTAAGTCTACTCTGTTAAGAGATTTATAAAAAAAAACTCTATCACACTTGTCAGAAAGTAATAGGTAATTATCTGCTAGTTGACAACTTAATTGTCTGAAATAGATCTATAAGTGCTCATCAAAATATCATGTTATCTATGATGGTTTTCTACTCTGTTCTACTTGGTAGCCTTCTCTAATTCTGCTCAATCTGATATCCTCTATGCTTTGATCTGCTCGGTAAATTGATTGTCTTGAAGATAGGAAATTTCTTCAAGTGCTCCGTGATTCATATATATTAGTTCAGCCAACCTCATAAAATGGTGCGAACAAACAAAATATATAGTGTCCTATTTTGCCGCCTTAGCAAAAATTAGGTTACAAAAATAATCATAACCCTAAGATCTACAGTGCAAAATAACCTAGATCAACTATTACAATAAGATAAACATTACATTTAATGAGTATCTAATTACAATAAATGCTCCTCGATCTTGGTAAACCATTTTACGATTTGTTGTAACCATTTGCATAGAAGAATGTGCCATTTCAGATTACTATGCCATTTTTTGTGATCATCGGTAAACACTGTATAATCTTCTCAGTGTATACTACGATGCTCAATGTTTACTAACCGTCGGTGTCTATGTCGTTGGTGCTTAGTTAACTGTGTGATGCTCAATGTAAAGGCTTTACCGACTGCTCTATCTTACTTCTGGTTACCGACCAACTCAATATAAGTAATCGACCAACCTATTTACTATCCTTTGATACTAATGACAACCTTAAATGCTCAATAGAGATTAACAATCTTCCCCTTTGGCATTAGTATCAAAACTTTGAATGTATATAGAAAAAATATTTCTATATATGCCTTATGTCTCTGCCATATACATATCCACAAAAAAAATTTCTAAGTACAAAGTACTCCCCCTCGGTGCATGCTCCCAGTAGTATGTAATATACACATCAAAGTATACTTATTTGGCATATACATGGTTTTCCCCCTTTTTGATAATAATGCCAAATGCAAACATATATATATATATATATATATATATATATATATATATATATATATATATATATATATATATATATATATATATATATATATATATATATATATATATATATATATATATATATATAATGTATACTTACATCTTATCAAAAATGTGTGGATGGATTTTTTGTATAGACTCCAAGAGGTTGTCCCATTCCTCTTTCAAGTTGGTAAGAGCAATATGCTCAAGACCGACTTGGGCATGCATGTCAATGATATTATCCAACACCAAAATCTCTGGTGTTGCCACAAGTTGTTCAGCTTTGACAATGTGTGCTTCAAAATTTTTTAGGTAAGGAGTGAGTTCTGTTTGTAACTCTGTAACTTGATCGGTGATGTGTGCTTCTTGTTTCCTTAAGTCTTCTATCAGTTGTTGGAGTTCCTGAACTTGGTTAATATGCTTTAAGAAAGTAGTTGGCTCAGCTATAGCTGCTTGTGTACTCAACTATATCTCTACTTCTAAACCTTTTATCTTTTCACTGACTTCTACAGTGAAGGTGTCTGAAGTACAAAGCTTGATTAGAAGTTGACAGATTATTTGGGTGATAGATTTTACCTTGGTAATGACCTCAGATAATTCTACCTTGTTCAGTGCCACTTCTGTGCTAACCCTTTCTACCAATTTTTTCTGAATCTTCAATTCTTCCCTTTCTTCTATTCTTTTGTCTGCATCTATATCAAGGGCATTGATTTTGTCGGTGAGTGTGGCAAGTTGATCTAAGATAGGAGTATTCTCATCAATATTTGTTTCCGGTACTATTTGTTGTAGAATATCCCTCACATCATTTAACACTTCTTTACATTTGTGTTCTTTTCTTAACTTCTCTTGTGCCGCTTTCCTTGAACATAATTCCCCATACCTACTTAGTTCCTTAGGGCTTAGGGTTCTTAGGTCACATTCTGGTATAATGATAACTTCATCAATGGTGACCGACCCTTTGGCTTTCTTCTTCTTCTTCTTCTGGGCAAGAGGTGACTTCTTCTCACTTATGACAATAGCTTTTTCTTCACTCTCAGAGTATCCTTCCCAGGTGACACTATATCATCCTTCTTCTACTCCTCAGTAGATGGTGTGGGAGTCTTGGTTGTAGTGTCAGGTGGGTTCACCTCAGTTGACTTTGTTTCTTCTAGTTCCTTTGTTTCTGTAGATTGTGCCTCTGGTTTGTTTGGCTCATTTGTATCTACAGGTTGTTCGAGTGCTTGAATCTTAGTTGTATCTTTATTTCGCTTAGGATGAGACACATCAGGTTGTACTTGTGAAATTATTTCAACTACCTCTGCAAGTATAGGTAGTTCACTCGGCAGAGATGTGAACACACTATTAGTGTCTAATGCGTCATCTTTGTATGGTGCAATTGTCACATCTCTATCATCCTCATCATTAGAATCACCATTAGTGATGTCCTCAATGAGTGCATCATCATCGGTTTTCTTTTGCAAGTGGATCTTAACTTGATCTGGTGCATCCTGTGAAATTTTGATTTCTTCCTTTTGTTCGGTGATATCAATTACCTCGATAATTGATATACCGATGTCCTCTATTTTCTTACCTTTGTTATCATCAATGAAAATACCTTTATCTTTTTAACTGTGTCTCTTCTTAGATAGTTTCAGGAATGCTTCCTGTTCAACTTTCTCTTCTGCTTTCAAAATTGTGTCCATAGAGAATCACATGACATCCATATCATCCAGATTCTCATCCATGATCTGCATTGCTCTATTCTTGACTAGAAATCTAGCCTAATACTTTGTCATGTATTCACTTACCACAACATAGCTAAAGTGTGAGGCTGCACAGCTTAGTGACCGTTCTCTTTTCCTTTTCTCTGTATCTAGTGCAATAGCCCATCTCTCACTTATTTTGTCATCAAGTTCTTTTGGCAATTGACATGCAAATTCCATCGATACTCTCTTGAATTTAATCATCATTTGGACAATAGCATGTTCTATCTTTGTCTTGTCCTCAATTGACATTTTGTCAAATTTGCCTATGCCTAGATTTGTAAGATTTCCATTCTCAATTATATCTTCAATTATTTCTTCTATAGTACTTTCCCTATTTTGAACTAACTTGAATTGATCAGGATCATTTTCAGTTTCTGTATCCTCTAGATCTTCTTTATTTTTTATGTATTTCCTCTTTTTCTTCGGTGTCTTAGCTACTTTCTTGGTCTTTCTCTTAACATATTTCCTGGTAGGTGTAGCTGCTCTTCTTTTTGCTACTTTTACTAATTCTACTTGCTTGGTGGATTATGCAATAGTTGATGAATGTGTCTTCATTCCTTCAGGTTCTGGTAGCTGCATATCTTGTTCATTAGTTGTGGGAGGAACCGGTGTGTGATCCTTTTCTTTGTCTGACTCAGTTTCCTCGCTATCATAGGGCTTGCCAGCCAAGTGTAACTAACCTTTGATTGCCTCATCAACCAGTGACTCCTTAGGTGAGTCAGATGTAGTTCCATATTTTGCTATGAGATCTTTTCTCATTTTCTTTTCCCTTCTAGATTTTTTTTCGATATCTATGTCCGTTGTGATTCTAGACTTAGCTTCCTCATATACACCAAACCTACTGGCAGTGATGTCTATCAGTAATGCCAATAATGCATTGATAGATTTCAAAGCAAAATCATCATTCATTTCATATCCCATCGGTGCTAGCCATTTTGTTCTCAGTTCTACTGCCTTTATCATTGAGTGGTCTGTGCTGACTACAAAGCATATATCATTTTCAAATTTGCTCACTAAATCCCTTAGAATTCTACTTCTTTGTTTCATTTTTGTTTGAAATTCCTTGAGATATGCATTGAATTCCTTATTTAGATTGTCTACTAAACTTTTCATCATTTCACCGATTTGTGTAGTTATCGGTTTGTCTGATTGCTAATTTACTTTATCGATACCCGGTACATATTTTTGTAGATAGAGAAATGTACAGACAAAAAGTGATCCGTACTTACATGTATTAGACTTCTTTGCTTTTATTGTCTTCATATTGTCATGTAGTTGGTGTAGTAGTATCTCAGCAAGATCAACTTGGTGATCTTTCTTCACAATTTTGTAAGCCATGTCCATGATGCTACAGGGTACACTATTTGGTCTGCTAGATTGGAATATCTTGTACCCAATGACATGAGTTGTGAATTTTACCATTGGATCTTTGATAGTTGATATTTTCAATGCCCTACCATCCCATTGAGGTCCAGTGTTCTTTTCTATGTCAGGACGAGATGAACTTTGAAACACTTTGGCTTTGTCGGTTGTAGGGTACCCAGTAACCCTATTGATAATCTTCTTAGTGACCTCAACAGATTTATCCAACCAAAATTTTCCATCATGAAATCTGCTTAATATAATTCTTATCCAGTCATTGTGGAAGGATTGTGGGAAGTATGTGAAACACCGTAACCCTGACTCCTCAATCTTCTTGTATTCAATTTTAATCTTGCCATCCGGTCCACAGACTTGCTGATAAGCAGCAATGGTCTCAAAATCACATACTTCACCAATCTTACAGTGAATATAGGCCCTAACGTCTTCTGTTAACAAAACCCTATCTAGAATACTAGAAAATGCACCCATATCATTTGTTTGTGCTGCGACCTTGGGATGAGGTTTGAATTTCTCCTCGGCAAAATGTTCCCTAACAATTAATTCCACTTCCTCCTCAATGTTCTGCGATTTGCTTGCAGTCGATGTCGATGCCATAAATTGTTTCTAGGGTTTTGGCAAATAATAGATAACCAGTGTTCGGTAGACAGATGAACTTACTCGTTATCGTCAAAGATTTCTCATCGGTTCGATCTACAATAGCTTGGAATCTTTTCTAAACATCTCTAGCTCAAAATCTTCTTTGTAAAATCTCTATTCTTCAAAGTTGCAATGTAACAATGAACTCTGTTTCCGCGTATATATAGACTTTTTGATATTCCCACTCAAACTTTGATGCATTAAATGCATGACCTAACTTTTGATACGAAACAACTATCAGCTCGGTATTGTCTACAATTTCCTTTGCTTGGTTAACATAGAGTTTCTTCATTGGTTTGCATTGTTGTCGGTTAACCTTGTATAGTGATTATCAATGGGTAACCAACTCATGTTTCTTCTTTTACCGACTATATGACATTTGTAAACTTATAACACATAAACCATGGTGCATCTTTATTCATGCAGATTTGGTATTTTTACATCATATATAAGGAACTGTATGTAAAATGTGATCATTTAAAATGTCAGTTCCATACATACCTTTGTCATCTTAAGTGGAGGTACCAATGACACCCAATCCAGTGGATGAGGTTTCACCAACAGTGTTACTTGACTCAGCATCCTCATTAGATGCCTTCTTCCACATTGTGTTCCTTAACTTCTTAATATCTGCAATGTTATATCCACTCTCAAATATATGGTTTTCATCGGGTGCTCGGTCTTTGCAGTTCTTGCTTACATGACCGACCTTGTGACAGTGCATACATGCCAATCCTGCATTTTTCCAGTTTCTTGATTGTCCAATCTGATTCTTTCTGTAACAATTTGCTGCAATATGTCCATACCGACCACATATAGTACAATTAGTCCATGTATTATAATCCAAAACATATGAGTTACCTTGTCTCTTCAGTTGATATGGCTTTCGTTGTAGTTTCTCTTTAGGTGTCCAATCTTGTGTCATTTTCGCCTTGCAGTCCCTTGCATTGTGTCCATGCTTATTACAAGTATAGCATGTTTTCTCCTCAGTAGTATTATTAGCAATGCCATTCTTCTTAGCTCTGCATTCATAAGTTGGATGTCCAAACTTACCACAATAATAACAATATCCATTGAATTTTGGAATGACAAGAGGTTAACCTTGTGCTTTGCTTCTACACACATTAGATGTATGATCAGGATTAAAGTGGGAAAATACTGAAATCTAATTTTTCCAAAATTTCATATGTTTTAGTAAATTGCAATTTTGAGGGTCTTCGGTGCATTTCTAGGCAAATATGCTGCGTGGAAACATGATGGAACATCAATGTTTCCAAAATTTTGTTCAAGATTATTTGAATACCTTTCCAATGCATCAAACGGTTTGTAATTCGGAGCTAGGATGAGAAAGTTATGCCTTCTCCAAGTGGACCTAAATTTTATATTTAGTTTTTTTGATAAATTTTGATAGTTTTAATAGTTTAATTGTAATAAACATTATGATGACTCTTCATTTCAATTCCAAGGGATTTGTGTGACCCTTGGGATCCATCCGACTTGTATAAACTCCAATTTTGAACAGAATGGAGACAGTTTTTGGTTTGCAATCTTGTTGTTCTCAATTTTCGTGTTGAATTCTACAATACTGCAGGTATCACACCAGGTATTGTAATCTGGTTTTCATAAATCAGATCAGTGGTATTAGAGCGGGAATGCTCCTTTATGCCAATTTACACAAGGTCTTCCTACCAAAGATTAGGATTGGATACACAAGATTTGTCAAAATACCCACCTTTGAGACGCACACGATCGAAGATGTCAGATGATGGTGTTAAGAAGTTGGTCGAGGAAGCTTTAAATAAGCAACGAGAGGAGATGATGAGTCAATTTTCACGCCTCCTACAGAAGCAAAAACCCTCTGAATCTGAAACATCATTTCGTGGAAATACCCCTTTCAAAGTGCAGGTCAATTTTGACATCCCAGATTTTGAAGGAAAGGTCGATTCTGAAGCTGTTGATTACTGGTTATCAAAGTTGGATAGGTACTTTTCTGTAAATAATTTCTCAGATGCTGAAAAGATAACATTTTCTCTCCTCAAAGCTGAAACCCATATGAAATTAGCATGGGAAACCAGAGTAGCAAATAAAGAACAAGAATCAGTTGATGAAGATGGTTTTATACTATCTCTTGATAAGAAGCCCACATGGGGAGAATTTGTGGAATACATAAAAGAAGCTTACCTCCCAGAGGATGTATATGAACAAAAATACATAGAATGGCAACTTCTTTGACAAAAGAGGGATCAGTCTGTGCAAGATTACACCAATACATTCCATTCACTTTCAGCAAAACTCGGTATTAATGATTCAGAGAAGCATCAAATTTTGAAATATCGGAGTGGACTTCACAGGTATATTCAAACAGAGATGGAATTTTTAAACATTGAGACATTGGCAATTGCCTATAAATATGCTACAAAAATTGAAGAAAAATTCAAGCAAAAAGGGAAGAGGGACTACTTTGCAAACAACAAGCCAAGGGTTGAAGGTGGCAATAAATTTGTAGGAAAATAGGTGACCAAGGAACTTCATTAAAATTCACCCAAGAACACATGGTGGTCTACTAAAAAGATAGACACAGGCATGTGGTGTGAGATGCATAAGTCCCCAACCCATAATACAAAGGATTGTCGAAGTATTAAAAATTTGATGACAAAAATACGAGGAGAGGAAGCTGAACCTGAATCGTCACCAATAGATAATTTTGAGAAAGAGGAGAATGATTCCATCATAGAAGTAAACCCATATGCCGTAGTTGGAACTGCTAAAGTATTGTCCCGTGAAGACGAAGAGAGACTTTTTCATTCACAAATGTGGGTTGATGGAAAGCCTCTGCATTTTATTGTTGACAGTGGGAGTCAAAAGAATTTGATCTCTAGGGAGATAGTCAAAAGATTAAATCTGAAAGTGACAAGACACCCACAACCATACTCTATGGGATGGGTAAATGAGGGACAAGATATTCAAATAAATCAACAATGTCATTTCCATATTCAATCAAGCCTTTCAAGGATGAAGTGATATGTGATGTAGCACCATTGGATGTATGCGATGTCTTGCTGGGGCAGCCATACATGTATCAGAGGCATGGGGTGTATGAGTCCAGGCCACGTAGTGTTACAATCAAGCTTGGTGGGAAGAGGTATCGAATACCAGAGGTATGTCCAACACAAACTGCTTCTTTAATTAGTGCTAAACAATGTAAACGCTTGATTGCTCAAACTAGAGCTTTTGCTGTACTCATGATTCATCCTGAACAAACAAAGTCAGTTGTTCTTAATACACATGCTAAGGTAACAGAGAATCAACAAAATCAGATGGATAAAATTTTGAAAGAATATCACAGTGTGTTTACACCACCAATGGGAGTACCAACACACTGTCAAGTCAAGCACTCTATTGATTTAATCCCAGGCACACCGCTACCACATGAGCCAATATATAGGAGGTCAATTTTGGAAAATGATGTCAAGGAGGTAGATAAAGCAGAAAAATTCATTGATAACATTAGACACCTACAACAACAAGTTCATGAGATATTGGAGCAGAGCAATCAGAAGTATAAGGAAAGACATGATAAACATAGAACTCCTCATCAGTTTCAAGTTGGTGACAAGGTATGGTTACATCTTCAGAAAGAGCACTTGCATGGACCAAATAGGAAGCTTCATCCTCTTCGTTATGGACCATACACTATTGTGAAACAAGTTGGTGAGAATGCTTTTGAACTTAATTTGCCATCCTTTTTGGGACTGCATCCAGTTTTCAATGTGGAATTGTTGAGACCCTATTTTCCTCCTTTATTGGATATCTCCCAAGCTACTGAACACATTCAAGCTGCAGAGTTAAATCCCTCTACTACTACTCTAGTCCAGCGTGACCATGTTACTGAAGCCATTTTAAAGACTTTGAGAAATCAGAACATTCCTTTGTATCGGGTGGTTCGAGCTGGTCAGCATTCTCATCAAGGCAAGTGGTTTACTAAGGAACAAATTGAGGAACAATTTCCTCATCTGTTGCAGCAGATTAGTGCAATGGGGCCCATTGCCTCTTAAGGGGGGAGGAATGATCAGGATTAAAGTGGGAAAATACTGAAATCTAATTTTTCCAAAATTTCATATGTTTTAGTAAATTGCAATTTTGAGGGTCTTCGGTGCATTTCTGGGTAAATTGCAATTTTGAGGGTCTTCGGTGCATTTTTGGGAAAATATGCTACATGGAAACATGATGGAACATCGATGTTTCTAAAATTTCATTCAAGATTATTTGAATACCTTTCCAACACATCAAACAGTTTGTAATTTGGAGCTAGGATGAGAAAGTTATGCCTTCTCCAAGTGGACCTAAATTTTATATTTAGTTTTTTGATAAATTTTGATAGTTTTAATAGTTTAATTGTAATAAACATTATGATGACTCTTCATTTCAATTCCAAGGGATTTGTGTGACCCTTGGGATCCATCCGACTTGTATAAAATCCAATTTTGAATAGAATGGAGACAGTTTTTGGTTTGCAATCTTGTTGTTCTCAATTTTCGTGTTGAATTCTACAATACTGCAGATATCACACCAGGTATTGTAATCTGGTTTTCATAAATCAGATCAATGTATGTCTTGGTTTTCCACAGTGGTAACATGTCATCACTTTAGGTTTCTAAGTTTGATTTTTGTTGACTTTTTCATCTTGTTGTGATGATTCTCCTTCACCGGTGTAGCCTATACCAGTTCTGCTTCTGAATCTCCTCTAATTAGTCAGGGAATCATCAATCTTTTTAGAACTGTCCTCAGCTATCTTCATCATTTCATTGTGTTTCTTTGGTGTCTTTATTTCATTTCTCAGTTTTTCATTATCTTCTCTGAGTATTGCAACATCTTCAAGTCTTCTTGATAATTCTCCATTTACTCGATTCATTTCTTGATTAACTGTCATCATCTGATTTGATACTTGGAAGTGACGATCAGTGAGTCTTTGTATTTCACTTTCTTTTGCTTGAAGTTGTTCAATCATTAGTCTTCGGTCTTCAATAGCTAGATTCCGATCTTGTTTAGCTTGTCTAGCATTGTACATGATTTCCACCATTCTCACCATTTGAGATTCATGACTGATTTGAAGTGCTTTCACTTGCTTAGATAGATGTTGATTCTTTTCAGATAAATCAAAGATTATGCTTTTAGATCCATTAGAGATGCTTCCAGAGCTTGATCCAATATGATAAAATATTTCATCAATAGGTTCTTCATGATAACTGATTTCATTCAGCTGAATTGAAAGGTTCTTCCTTTCAACCAATAATTTCTTCAGTTCTTCCTTGGCTTGTTTATACTATTCCACAAACATTTGTATTTGTATCTTCTGATTCTCAATAGTCTTGTCAAGTTTGTATCTCTCCATGACTTAGATCTTTACCCTTTAGTGGTTAGACTATTCAACAAGAGAACTAAGCTCTGATACCAATTTTTGGAATTAGGAGAGATAGGTATTGAGAGGGGAGGGGTGAGTTAGTGCCTTCAAAACTTTTACTTGTAAAACCTTTCTGATCTATAACTGAATGCTGTGATAACTGATCAAAATAACTTGAATACAATTGTATAAATCAATCATCTAGTTAACTTAAGAAAGTAAAAAACATGAAATCAATATGACAATCACATAACACAAGTATTTTGGTAATGCAGAAACCCTTGTTAGAAGGTAAAAACTACGGTGGGGATGACACCCACAAATTCTTCACTACTGTAGATAGAAAAGGTTTTCCTGTTAAGGCTACAAGTTTTGATCACTTCTGGTGCTCTTACCCTGTTAGGAGTAACATGTTAGATCATCTAGATCTACCTAGTTATAGGATTTAAACATCACTAATGAAGTGTGTACTCGGTTAAGAGATTTACATAAGACTGTTAAGTCTACTCTGTTAAGAGATTTATCAAAAAAAACTCTATCACAATTGTCAAAAAGTAATAGGTAACTATCCCCTAGTTGACAACTTAATTGTCTAAAATAGATCTATAAGTGCTCATCAAAATATCACCTTATCTGTGATGGTTTTCTACTCTGTTATGCTCGGTAGCCTTCTCTAATTCTGCTCAATTTCATATCCTCTATGCTCTGATCTGCTCGGTAAACTGATTGTCTTGAAGATAGGCAATTTCTTCAATTGCTCCGTGATTCATATATATTAGTTCAGCCAACCTCATAAAATGGTGCGAACAAACAAAATATATAGTGTTCTATTTTATCGCCTTAGCAAAAATTAGGTTACAAAAATAATCATAACCCTAAGATCTACAGTGCAAAATAACCTAGATCAACTATTACAATAAGATAAACATTACATTTAATGAGTATCTAATTACAATAAATGCTCCTCAATCTTGGTAAACCATTTTATGATCTGTTGTAACCGTTTGCATAAAAGAATGTGCCATTTTCTGTGATCATTGGTAAACACTATATAATCTGCTCGGTGTATACTGCAATGCTCGGTGTTTACTAACCGTCGGTGTTGGTGTCGCTGGTGCTCAGTTAACTATGTGATGCTCGGTGTAAAGGCTTTACCGACTGCTCTATCTTACTTCTGGTTACTGGCCGACTCAATATAAGTAACTGACTGACCTGTTTACTATCCTTTGATACTAATGACAACCTTAAATGCTCAATAGAGATTAACATTCTACTACAAAGGAAATCTAGCATAACTGAACCCCTACATCTACTATACTCTAAGAATGAACACTAAATTATCAATATTGTACTTCATGAGCTATAGTTAGTTGATTGATGACTCTTTTAAGATTCATCTTAACATAATTTATCTCCAACTAATAAGCTATTATGAACTTCCTCATTGCAAGGATTTTGACCACTGCTATTTATTCATGAATTATGACATTAGTGTGTACAAAACATAGGCATATGTATTTCACTTCAAAATAACCATTTATCTAGCTACATACAAGATTAATATGAGTAATTCACATAGAAAATGCATATATCATCTTTCATCGTTTAGTAAAAAACAAAGTATACGTTCAAGTTCATAACTGCTTAACATGTTCAAGAAGACAAAAAAAAGTTAGGCATATCCATTTCACTTTAGAATAACCATTTATCTAACTACATGCAAGATTAATATGAATAATTGACATAAAAAATGTCACATATCATCTTTCATCATTTATCGAAAAAAGGAAGTATAAGGATAAGTTCATAACCACTTAACAAGTTGAGGAAGACAAAAAAAAGTCTGCATAGAAACCTCATAAACAAGGTCTTTAAACCTTATAACAATATCTAGAAACCCCTAACAACACCAATAAATACATGAAAGACATACAAAAAAAGAGTCATTGGACAACAAGAGTCATTGATGATAAAAATGTAGGCCTTTGTAAACTACACATAAAGAAAGATAAATGCTACCTCATGCCATTTGTTGCATTTATTTTAACAAGAAATCATTGCATCTTTTGATATGTTGTCCATACCCTCGACCATGCACATTTTTGTTTAACAAGTTGAATTGTCTAACTAAATAGTACAACTCATACAATATGCTTACATGACCAAAAAAATTTAATTATAGTATATCCATGTTATATGTGGCTTTATTGAGTGTAGGAACATAATATAACTATCTAAGTCCACTTTCCATTCTTCCTCTGACTTATCTTCACCATTTTCCTTAATAAAAGGAGGGGGATTCATACTCCTTATGACAATAAATCTCCTATAGGATTTTAGGATTTCCATATGATACATGCAATGTTGCAATAACAACTCACTTATCTTGGGGATTTTTTCATTAGCTTCCTTAAAGAGCTCATCTCATTGAGCATTGCCCATGAGATGTTCATTAATAGGCTAGATAATTGACAACATCCTACACAACTTCTTATTCACAAAATTTAGTTTGAACTCCACTTTTCTCTACATAGTAATGACCTTGATGATATATTGATATCTACACCATATTATATACAAATGTAGATGCATTTGTCTATACTTTTTCTCAATCAAGTCCCAAATTAGCTTAAAATTTGTGAGCTTCAACTCTTTATTTAAGGAGAAATTTTCTTATTGCACAAGAAATAACTATCTCTCTACTTCTTCTCTCCTTTCCCTCTCCAATTTCAAATCAATATTTTTTAGAGAGAGGTTTTCATCAGATTCTAATAGGAGACCCTATCCTAGAGTGGTCTTCACAAGACCCTCTATCTCCCTTATCCTTCTTTGCATATTTTTTATCAAATTATTTTTCTCTTCAACATTTTCTTTGTTGGAAAGAGAAACATCAAGATTAATTGGCCACTTCCTCTAAAGTAACATCCCCTAGCTTATACATCATAAACTACCCAATGATGTCTTATAGATTATCAATGGTAATTATCTTTTGACCACTTGGATACAAGGACCAGATGGCAAGAGTATTATCATTTGGTCTAAATAGAGACCCATAACACAACCTATCCATCCATTCATCATTTATTGTGTAATACACATCTTTGTATCCCCTTAAATTATCAAACACAATGCAAGTGGAGATGTCTACACTTGTGAGAAATAAACATCCAACTTCTCTTAATATTTTCCTCCCCTCTTTCGGGGTCATCATTTCTATCTCTTTCTTGACATTTTTCCAAAAGGTATATGCATCTTTCTTTCTCTTCTCATCATCATTAATATCCATCTTCTCTACCATTCCTTACCTTTTCTATCATAAACAAACATTTTGAATTCCTCATATTTAACAAATTCATCATCACTCATGAATTTCTTAACAAAATTTTTCCTCACGTATTCAGTTAAGTACTTTGTAATCTCTAAAATTTCATCATTTTCACCAGTCATGGGATGGTAGGGCTCAAGTTGAGCATCTTATAGCACTTCCTCATCTACCTTCCCCTTATTATACTTTCAATATCTTGTAAAATAACCAAGATGGCTAATGGTGTAGGTGACTGCCTATCAAGAGGCATAGCATGGACCAGACCTCCAATTCTACTAGTTGTAGGCACTTAGCTAAGTGTTGAAACAACTTTAGCCTCATTTAGTAACACCTTTTCATATTGGATAAACAAATCCAATTTATTTACCCTATCAAACTCATTAGGAATGCCCCTGGGTAATTGTGAAATTCCCTTGATCTCCTTTATTCAACTTCTTGCGGCCTATTGTATACTAGAACCCTATTGCAACCCTCCTCATAGGATGAGTAATTCCTCCAGAGCTCCTCCTTTTGTAGGAAAGAGTGGTGATATGATCCTAAGTTATCATCTTTCTTTGTAGAGTCATAGTATCCCTCAAGATCAAATGGTCTGACCTCTAGCCCTTTAGGAATATTATATGCGTTGAGAAATTTGATATCCTCTTTGTATCCCTCCAGACCATTAATCTCTAAATCTCCAAGTTTGAGATGCGAAGGGAGGATTGAAGCTTTTTTGTTTTTCCTAAAAATATTAGTTGCCTCAAACATTTTCCAAATGAATTCCAAAATTGCTAATCTGTTTGGAAAATTGTAGGATATTACATGAACCTTACCCTCAAATTAATAAACCCTCATGTATGGATAGCTCCTAATCAAGTACCAATCCACCCAATTATGTTTTACTTTCTGCATCACCCTTTTTTTTGGCCTTAAAAATTTCATTATTTGGGGGGACATCCTGGGGATAGCTTTGGGGCCTATAATATCATATAATCTCTAAACAAAGTACTCTTCAAAGTGTATGTATTGAGCATTTTTGTACTCACAATCCCAAAAATTGGTCCACATTTGAACAAACTCAGTGCTCCCAAAATTATCTAGAAGGTTGATATGGAGTTCACTGCTCCATACTTTAAAGCAATTTCCTTTAGATATAAGCATATGAAACATTAATGAATATACCATTTAAAATTAACCACTAACTCATTCTTTTTAACTGCACATAATGAATGATGCATTTGTTCAACCACATACCGCGGATAATCAAATGACCTATTAAATATATTAGATTTCCACAATCGAATCCAGAAACTCATATAGAAAATGACCTATTGTTATTAATATTTTGGATATCACAAGACAAAAAATCAAGTCCTCTAGCATTTTTTCATCTCCCTTGTATCCAAACACCCGATGCTCAGCATGATAGGTCATCCTGTAGTATTTGTGAAGCAATTGTGCATTGTAGGGTGGAGCCTTAGAACTTGTGAAATTGTTCAACTCACTATTAACCCTAGGCCTATGAATTGGTAGCCATAACCTCCTATACATTGCCTCACATTTCATATATTCTTTCTTGAGGGAAGCTTGGTTAATATTCACATTGTAATTAGCACCATCCTTTATGCTGAATATATTTCAAATTACATCCTTATTGAATAGTTAGCATAGTTCCATGTGGACATTCAATTTTACTATTCTTAGTGTTATAACATCTAGCTAAAGTCCTAAGTAGGTCTACATTGGCAAAAACATTAGGGAAAACCAACTTTTCTAACCCTAACTACTAGGGATTAGGCTCTAGATGAGAGTTCTTTGATTTAGTATAGAAATATCTAAAAATATTGTGCCCTCTCACTCCCATGTGGACTTCACTAGTTTCTATTTTCTTGTCTCTGATTTTGGGAATTTTGGATTCATTTTTGACCTCCATGAGGAGCCAGGGCATTGGGCAATTAAGTCATCAAAGAGGTGTGTCTATTTTTGCTTCTTTTTTGTAGGGCCCTCTGAGGTAGGGTTTCTAGAATAAGATGAAGCCATAGAAATATTAGTTTACAAGAGAAACCTAGTTTTAAGAATTCAATTACACTACAATGTCTTCTAAGAATTCACAGTTCTTTAAGAAATTTGTAGAGAAGGCAAGGTGCTAAATCAAGGGTTAGCTCACTGTTTACCAATTTTCTGTGTTAGAGTTGTGCATTGTATGCTAAAAATGCTACTCTCACATAATTATTTCTCTATTCTGCAATTCTTCTTATCTTTATGAAATGAAGATAAAAACCTCCTAGGTAGGCTCTCAAGCATTACTATTGTGTCATCAAATTGACATGCATAAGTAATTAAAGATGGAATGGGTACAACTCAAGTTTAATTCATAGCTATCGATACAAAGAAACCAATGGTACTCAACAAGATTTAAAATCCTTTCATCAAGCTCAATAAATTTTTGTCACTTCGTGCTTTTATTGACACATCTCCACTAATTGAATGAAAACAATACCTTTCATCTCATCTAACTAGTCATCCACCTTTCATATGAGTGGTCATCTACTTCACTGCTCAATGATGTGATGGAGAAATGAACTCCCTCCATGTCACCACTTTCCACATCATAAAGAACTCCTAAGAACAAATAAATCTATCGGTAACACACTAAGATCGAAGGAAGTTCTTAACATGCCACTGTGTGCCAACTCCAATGACATGACTTATTTTGGTAAAGCAGGAAGACATGAGAAGCATTACACCTCTTAACCAATGAATTATACACATGCATTTATAAATGGGTTAATTTATCATGCATGGGAAAAACACTTAGGTGCAAGGACTTAGGAAATACATGGCCGCAATATATAACAAATAAAATAATCGACCACAATAGGGGAAACCAATGGATGATGTAAAATTTAGCAAAAGGGGATAGTCAACCAACATATGTTAACCCTTGAAACATAACACTTCAAGAGCTTCAAATGGGTTAAAAATTCAACACAAGAATAGAATTTGGCTCATATAAGAATTGGCTCTATTCAAAACATGTTGATGAATTTAGTTGAGAGGTGGGGCTTAACTGTGTTTTTACATTCACATGCAGAAAATGACTTTATTTTTATAAGTTTTTTCTTACTAAAAGTCTAAACAGTAACAACTAGTGCCACATATCCATGGTAATAGAGTCAAATATCAAATGAACCCAACATTAATTGTGCATACTCTTGTAAATTCTAGTGCCTTACAAAAAATTTCAACTGCATCTAACCATGCATTATTCTTATAGAATATCTACTATTTCTTTGAACTTTTGCAACATATAAACATGAATTTAATCTTTTGCCTAATTTAACACCTTGTACTAATCAAGTGTAAGAATGAAATAATATGCCCTATAACAATCATACATAATTACCAAATTCATATAAGTGATTCAAGAAATAAATCTCTACTTTAGAGATCTCCAGAATTACTCACACAATTGCTAACATAGAGCAATAGAGAAATCACAAATCCTTAATTCAATCTACAAATTACATTTTTCAATTCATATGTTTAGAAGTATTCATACATTTCATTTAATACAAGACTGAAGAAGCATTCATAAATTCCATGTTAGTCATATTTAGTGATATTTTTGGTTTTTCTCGGTAATAATGATTTATTTTATTAATTATCTAGAAATGTATATAAAACATTCATAGTAGACATTAAATTTACTTCTAACCACCACCAAAAAGAAGTTTATACACCTTGACTACTACCCCAAACTGACCAAAAGATCCATTTACAATAGTGTATCATCAGAAAATGGAAGCACTTCCATTAGCACTGGTTTAGCCATTTGAGTAAGTGGTTTGGGGTCATGTCAAATGCCTTGAATGGGTCTTTACCTAGGATTTGGCTTTTTCCCCTATCCTTCCCTATTTTCTGCTTATTTCCTACGTAATCTCGACAACCTTCGCTGAGAATTTGAGGTTCTTGACCTTAGGGTCAAGGTCAACCTTCTAGGTCAAGGTCGACCTCGACCCTGAACTAGGGTCCAAATTTCAAAATCTGAAGGTTTTCGGATGTCGAGTTTCGGAAAGATTTATTTCCCACTTCTAGGTCGGCTGTTTCAAGCTTCAAAATGGTAAACTCTTAAATGATATTTAATTTAGGTCCACTTCCAAGGGTATAAGCCTAATGAGAATTTATTTCTCCTATGTTGGCCTCTCTAGAAGTTTGTGCCTTAGATTTGTATATAAGGAAGCTTTGTCCTCCCATTTCCATCCATCCTCCATCAAAAAGCAAGATATCTCTCTAGCAATTTATTAAGCGAAATCAAGAAATCAAGAAGTAAGAAGGAGAAGGAAAGAATTCAAGCATTCATCTATCTTCAAGCATTAAAGATTCAATTCATCAAGGAGATCCATTGGTAGTCATTGAAGGATTCAATCTCTATGGAGCCCTCTTGTTGAAGATTTCTCCATCCATATCCATTCAAGCTTCTTCCTATTCTAGGATCCATTCAAGCTTGATGTTGAAGATCTAAAGACAATTAATTTGAGACATACTACATCCAATTCTACATTCATTTGGAGGATCCATACTTGTGGATTCAAGGATTTGAATCCTCCACAAGGGTTTCAACATAAGCAAGGTGAATTATTTCATTTACTTTGTTTATTAATGCAATTTCAATTCAATTTCAAGGTTAATTTCAAAACTGGGGTTTGACCAAGGCAAACCCCTCATCCAAACAACAAAACCATTTTTCTTGCAGGTACATGTGTGAAATAACGAATTATAGTGCAGATCTGGATACCCTTTTTGACAAACTTTCAGGATCTTTGAACAGAATTTCTATTGAAGCAGCGCAGGTCAAGGTCGACATAAAGGGGTCAAGGTCAACCTTTATTTGGGTCAAGGTCAACCTAGTTTAGAAAAGAAAAATATTTATGGGTTTTCTCTGTCTCTATTTTCTTGTCCCAGATTTGGTTGCAAAATTTCTAGAAACTCAATACAAACACTAGAAAATAACATTTTCCAGATCTATCATACTTTGAGGTTAGTATTTGTCTTCAATTCAATTAAGATTTTATTACTTTCTTCCATAACAAAATATAAAGTTTTCCTCTTTCTTCATATTCTTCATCGATTGATTCATTTATGCATTGATCACTTTCTTGTGGTTAATCTATTTGGATCTTTCCTTTGGGAATTTTGGGTTAAGAAGAAGATCTTACCTTCCCCAATCCTATCTATTCATAGAGATCATTCATACCACACAACATGTTCACATCATTACATCACACATTTCTTTTCATACAATACATCATTTCTTATATTACATTTTGGTGAACTCGGCGTGAAGGAAAATTATATTTAAGGTGGATATTCTATTATATTTACAATACATCAACTATTTAAATTCATGTATGAAAAAAATTTAAAATAAAAAAACTAAGAAACTCATTATTTCTAAACTTAAATTATAAAAAAGAAATGTCTTTTTTGAAATAAACTCATTATTTCAAGTGGACTTAAAATAATTGAAAATGTGTGTCTCTTCAGGATTTAACAACTTATGTGCGTTACCTTCTGAGGATTTAGCATATTTGAAATTGAAAATACACGTGTCTTTAGGATTTAGTAACTTATGTGTGTTACCTTCCAAGGATTTAGCATATTTGAAATTGTAAATGCGCGTCTCTTCAGGATTTAGTAACTTATGTGCATTACCTTCCGATCCAGAAAACCCTAGATCTATCCATCACGGTGGTGTGATCTTCCTTGAGATCCTTTGTTCATCTTCAAGATCTATTCATTCTTCCTTCAAGGTGGATTCCAAGCATACAATCATGGAGGTTTTGATTTACATTTATGGTTATTAGTGTTGAGCCCAAGCTTTCATATTAACATACTTGTTTACATTTCAAATACAATTACATATCTATTGAATATCATAGCTTCATTGTTAGATCTACTTCTACCACTTGGTAGCATTCTCCATTTCAATTCTATTTCAAGGTTAATACCAAAACTAGGGTTTGACCAAGGCAAACCCCTCATCCAAACAAAAAAACCAATTTTCTTGCAGGAACAAGTGTGGAACAACAAATTACAGAGAAGATTCAGACATCCTTTTCAGAAAACTTTCAGGATCCGCAAACAGAATTTCCGTCGGAGTAGCACAGGTCAAAGTCTACATAAAGGGGTCAAGGTCGACCTTCATTTGGGTCAAGGTCGACCTGGTTCAGAAAAGGAAAATATTTCTGGGTTTTCTCTGTCTCTGTTTTCTTGTCCTAAATCTAGTTGTAGAATTTCCAGAAACTCAATACAGACACCAAAAAACAACATTTTCCATACATGTCATACTTTGAGGTTAGTAGTTGTCTTCAATTCAATTAATATTTTAATACTTTCTTCCATAAAAGAATATAAGGTTTTCCTCTTTCTTCATATTCTTCATCAATTGATTCATTTATACATTGATCACTTTCTTGTGGTTAATCAATTTGGATCTTTCCTTTGGGAATTTTGGGTTAAGAAGAAGATCTTACCTTCCCCAATCCTATTTATTCATAGAGATCATTCACACCACACAACATTTTCACATCATTACATCACACATTTCTTTTCATACAATACATCATTTCTTATATTACAAATAGTTCATCAACTATTTAAATTCCTCACTTCAAAAGAAACATCCCTTCTGTAACTACCCCTTAGAACACTACGAATCAGAAACCACCTAAGATTGATAAACTTTCCAAAATTTACAAAAACATCAATGAAACTTGTCACTTGGATTCTAGTAGATGAATAAGATTATCTTCAAGACATTGGCTATCCATCTTCCCATTTACAGGATCATGCCCCATGAACTTTGGTAACCCTACACCTTACCCTTAATGACCTCCTCAAAAACCTACGAGCCCTACCCTAGCCTTCAATAAGCCCTTCCCTAGCCTTCAATTCTTCCAATTCTTCTATTACTTGCATCATATCGACAAACACTTTAAGTGCATCCCATCCACACTTTGCTTCCTCAATTCGATAATCTCTCTACCACTCATCAAGCCTCTAGATGAATGGAATGTACCTATTGGCTCCCACATCACCCTCATCTTCTATCCCTTTACTATAATGCATCCCCTTTCCTAGAACCAACCACTCGAGAATGGACTCCAACCCAACCAAAAACCTTGTAGGAACTATCACCTTCATTATTATCCTCATGTTTGCTGTTGATTCTCTAAATTATAACCCCCATGCCAAAATCATGGAGTACACATCTATGTTAGTTATGTGTTTGTTTCTCATTTGATCAAACACAACACCCAAAATAAAACACACACTCTTTGTCAACCTTGGATCTTTGCAAAAAAAAAATGATCAAGACACTTCTTCGTAATCGAGCCAAAGAATGGATTTTGTTGTTTATATTCTCTCAATGTGAAATAAGTATTCATCTTTGATACATTTAAAAACCTCTTTCACTCTTCACCAACACCTCTACACATGAATTGCTTCCTTAAAAGTGGTGCTAAACCAAGGGTACTTAACTCACTATTTTTTAATTTGTTGGGTTACACCTGTGCAATGGATGTTAAAAATAGTTGCTTGAACAATTATTTATGTATTATGTAATTCATCTTGGCTTTATAAAATGAAGATAAAATACCTCCTAGGTAGGCTCTCAAGATGATTATTGTACCATAAAATTGACACGCGTAATTAATTAAAGATGGAACGAGAAGCAACTTGAGTTTAATTCACAACTGTCAATACAAAGAAATAAAAAATACTTGGAAAAATTCAAAATCCTTCTCCTGAGCTCAATAATTTTTTGTCACTTTGTGACTTTATTGACACATTGCCACCAATTGAATGAAAACAATACCTTTCATCTCATATAACTAGTCATCCATGTTTCATCTTAGATAAGTCATTGTCCACCTTTCATCTGACTCATTGTCCACGTCATTGCTCAATGACATGATGAAGGAGAAATGAACTCCCATCGCACCACCACTTGCCATGTTACAACAAAATCCTAAGAGAAAAGAAATATATCCATACCACATTGAGACTAAAGGAAGCTCTCAACATGCCACTGTGTGCCAATTTAGATGACACAAAACATCTCGGTAATATGGGGAGATAGTAAAAATATTATAGCTCTTAACCAATGAATTACACATGTACATTTATAAATGGGTTAAGTTGTCATGTGGGGGAAAAAAATTAGGCACAATGACTTAGAAAATACATGGTTGTAAGATATAACAAATAAAATAATCTACCATAACAAGGGCAATCGATTGATGATGTAAACTTTAACAAAGGGGGTTGGTCAACCAACAAGCTTTAACTCTTGAAACATAACACTTCCAGATCTTCAACTGGGTAAACAAGTCAACACAAGAATAGAAGCTAGCTCATATCAGAATTGGCTCTATTCTAAACATGTTGATGAATTCAGTTGAGAGGTGGGGCTTAAATTTGTTTTTACTTTCATAGGTAGAAAATGACTTGGTTTCATAAGTTTTTACTTACTGAAAGTCTAAATAGTAAGGACTAGTGCCACATATCCATAGTAACATAGTCAAATATCAAATGAACCCAACATTAATTGTGCATGTACACTTATAAATGTTAGTACCTTACAAAAACATTCAACTGCATCTAACCATGCATCATTCTTATAGAGTTACTGTTATTTCTTTGAATTGTTGCAACACATAAACATGAATTTAATCTTTTCCCTAATTTATACCTTGTACTAATCAACTATAACAATGAAATAACATCACTCCTTATCTGCGATGGGTTTGATGTTGGTGGGGAAGTTTGTTGGGCCTAGGACAAATATTAAGATCATTAGATCCTTTGTGAAAAGGAAATGGAAGCTCGAAGGGCAGGTGGATATTGTTTCCATGCCCAAGGCTTTCTTATCTTTTGAATTTTCCAGCTGGGAGGATATGTAATATGTTTTGTGTGGTGGCCCTTGGATGGTTGAAAAAATGGCTCTTTCTCTTCAAAAATGGGGCCCGAAGTTGGATTTCAATGATACTTTTTTTGTATATGCTCTAGTTTGGGTTAGGTTTCATGGCCTCCCTCTAGAGTATTAGAATGAGGATGTTCTGAAAGGCCTTACCCCATCTTTTCGAGAACTCTCAAATATTGATCCTATTCCTATGGCTGCTTCTAGACCAAGACTGGTCTATGCTAGGGTCTGTGTCAAGGTTCATCAGTTCTTTGAACTTCCTTCCTATATTGAGATTGTCTCAAAACTTGGGAAGTGGAGGCAGAAGGTGGAGTTTGAATCTTTTCCTTTTGCTTGTGTTGTTTGCAGAAAAATGGGACATTGGGAAAAGAACTATCCCAAGAAAGTTAAGAAGGTGGTTAACAAGAAGGAACCCAGAAAGGTGTGGAAAGAAAAGAACCCATAACAAAAATATTTAAATGGTAAAAATCTAGAGGAGGCAGGAACATATGATAATACAAAGAACCAAAATGAAGATGAACCAAAGGGGAAAAATGGGAAGGAAGACTCCCCTTCCAAAGAGGGCTCTCTGCATAATATTATGGGAAGTGACCGACAACACGAGGTTATCACGACCAAACATGCTGAGGAAAATGAGAAAGTCTAGAAGGAAAGTGATGAGAGGATAAATGAAGGCTATCTAGAAAACCCTATCAGGCAGGAGCTGGAAAATGTGTTGAAAATGATAAACCTTAGGACTTGAATCTAGAAGAAGGGGAAATAAATGAAAGTATTGGGTTGCCAATTGATGTATCTGATGTGCATTCAAGGGTTGAAGACTCCAACCAGTCATACCAAGAAGATCAAAAGGGGACATATCTTGAAGATGCACAAATATGTAATATTTTGAGAGGGGACTCTATTTTTGAACCCTTAGATTTTGATGGCCAGGAATTTGTGAAATCTTGCATTGTCAAAAATAGTTCCTCTCTTGCTGGCTCATTGTTTACAATGCATGTCTCACAAGTTCATATTGACCTTCCCACTCTCAGTGATGTGGACAAGCATGTAAGCACCCACCTAGATATTAGTCATATTTACCAATATTATTGTGATTTGTAAAGAAAAGTTGTGTTCTCATAATTGATTTTGATTCATGTTTAGCACTTTCAAATAATTAGTGGGTATGATGAAAATTTTGACATAATTTTGGCAATTAACTTGAAATATTCAGATTTGTTTAATATATCAAATCTTACGCAACATAAGTTTTTCCTTTAGCTACATATGTCAGTAGACAAGTTATAATTTTTTATGAAGTTAACTAAGGATGTGAAATGCCTATGGATAAGATGATCTTTGTAGTTTTTAAGTTGCTTCAATATCTTTCTCCCAAATTTCTAAGTTTGTGATGTGGAACAACCATTTTGGTGCACACACATACAAACACATATTCCCTAGGTATGCCATTTTGGGACACACATATTCTCTAGGTATGTTGACAAACAAGTTTTTTTTAAGTAAAATCTTTGAGGATATAAAATTTTTGTAGATAAGATGAGCTTTGTAGTTGATTACACTTAAGTTACATTTTAATTCTTCCCTTATGACAACATAAGGGGGAGAAATTGAGAATAAAGAACACTAAAACTTAAATTCAAAAAGTAGAGAACGAAGAAATTGGCAAAATTAAAGATTGTTTTGATATTAATAACCATGAGAGTAGCTAATTAATTAATTTTTATATTAGGTTTTAGATCTTTGTCCAAGTGGGGGATGCCAAAATATCCTTGAGACATTCCTTGAAGTTTATGTTGCATGTACTTCATGATGTTTCTAAGTATCCAATCTAAAATTGGAAATTTTCCAGGATGGTAAATACTAAAAATTAATTGAAACATCATAAAAACACTTGGAAAACATGTCAAAAAAAGGGAGATCTATGAATACCATCATTTTCATTGTGTACCCTCGGTGTGTGTAAACATACCATGAATGTTTCCATGTATTAGTTCTTGTGTGATCCACATATCTTGATTTTGTAAATGGCACGACCTTAACCATTTCTATTCTCACATCTCATGCAGATAAAAATTAACATTGTTTACCTCATTTTATGTGTTTGTTCTAGTTGTTATTTTTTAAAAAATATGTATTTATATATCACAACTTATTCCATGATTTTTATTTGCAATAGGAAGACTTTTTAGTTGTGTTTATACGTTGATTGGGACTTTAGAGTTTAGAGTTATCTGATTTTCTTTGCAATACACAAAAATGAGAGTTCAATTTTAATATATGGCCTTTTGATTCTAGGAGTATGATTACGTTTCTTGAAATGTTTCAATTTCCCTTCCCACCATCATTTATCAATCAAAATAGAGTTGGCACATTAGTTTTCAGTCAATGCTTGGAATTTTTAGTTTATCACTACCTCTCAATATGTATATTTTTTTGACTGGAAAGAAATAAAACGTAGAACATTGCAATATTATCACATTACAAAATTCTAATTATATTTAGAAAATTTTGAAATCATGTTTAATGGAAAGTACTAGTATACATGGTATGATTATTCTTTTAAGGGTACTAGCTCAATGGAAGAGCACCTGCTTCACAAGTAGGAGGATGGTGGTTCGATTCCATTGTGCCCTAATATGACTAAATATATGACTAAATTAATGACTAGATATATAATTAAATTAAAAATTGAATATATGACTAAATTAATGATTAAATATATGACTAAATTAATCACTAATCAACAACAATTAATGACTAACTTATTGATTAATTCAATGACTAAATCAATGATTAAATTAATGATTAAATCAATGACTAAATAAATGACTAAAATAGTTTAATCATAAATTTGGTCGTGATATAAATGACCAACAATAAACTACTAATGGTCATGTGATCAAAAATATAATCCCAGATGAGGATGGCAACGACGACCAGAGCACCGAGCAGAGGGTTCAACAGAAATGGCAGGTACAGTGGTAGATAGAAATGATAGTCATACGACACCAGGCAGCCACTGCAATCGCAGAGTCAGTTGTTTGAGCAGTATTATTTTCAACAAGGAATTGACAGTAAGGGTAAGGGTTTGCAATGAACAAAGCAAGTTGATTCGAACATGCCCCAGAATAGCCATTGGCATTACTCTTCTAGGTTTCAATCAGTTCCATTTTTTCAGAAAAAATTGGCTAAAATAGATAGTATGCCCCAATCTGATGCTGGCGATATCATGAAGATATTTAGAGGGAAAGTGATAGTCCAGCTGGCAAAGCCTTTTTTCATCAACCCCAGATTCCACATTAAGACACCAGCAAATAATAAGCGCGAGGCTCATAATAAGAAGCTTTACAACATGCCTGTAATAGAGAAGAATCATCCTCATAGGATGAATCCTAATCTGCTCACCAATCCTCCCAAAATCAATGCCACCTCTACTTTTGAGATTGGTGATTCATCTTTGCAAGCTGTCAAGAGGCAAGCGGTAACATTCAAACAGGCTCTCACTTCTTTAGATTGAGGTTTTTTTGAAAAACGTCATGAGCGGGAAAAAAATTCAAATTACATTCGGCCATGATTCAATAGATCTCATCATATGCTCAGACAAAAGGGGATGGGTAGGGGCTGTCCTCCCCAAAAGCACCAAATATTTGATATTTGTGAAGGCACGCCGCCGGGTTCCCTTGCTGTCATTCGATATACTCAGGGTCTAGATAATGATAAGGGGGATTGAAGGACTATAAATCAGATGCCCAATGGACCTGCTTCAGAGTTTCAACGACCAATGATAAGTAGAGCGCCCTTCAATCCAAATCAGTCTTCTCAAGTTTGGTAGGTCAAACAGAGCCAGTCTCATCCGACTCTTCAGTAGGGTTCTGACTTCTGATCTACCTCAACAATTACTTTTCTAGATCATTTGCTTCAAGATCAAATTCACCTTCTCCGGGATAAAGCCTTAATAGGTAAATTTTCGAAGCTAGACCTATCGATTGATGATATTAAGCTTTGGGCCTTGGAAAACTGGCCAAGTTTATTAGATGTTTTTTGGTTAAATATTGAGCTAGGTTATTTTCTTGCCAAATTTAAATCTAATTATATGAGAGATGTTATCCATAAGAACAAAAGTTGGTTTTGCAAAGGGCTGGGTCTCTTTACCTCGGTATGGATCCCCAATGTCATGTTGGAGGACATATCCTCACTATTCTTCCCCATTTGGATTACCTTGCCACATTTGCCCTTAGAATACAGAGATTTGGATATCATTGAAATCATTGCCAACAGACTTGGAATATTTGTTAAACATGACCTAATTCCCTTTGAGCTGCCGCATCAAGAGGCTAGAGTGTGCATACTTCATGATACTGCTAAGGAATTACCAAATTCCATTTCCCTAAAATCAAAATGGGGATACTGGGAGCAGAAATTCACTCTCCAAAATGAGGATACCATCATGCTATATCAGCACTGGTTAGGGCATTTCACAACTCAATGTAAGTCCCAGCCATCCACCTAGCTGAGGGTGTGTGAAAATCACTGTACAAATCCTCTTTAATGTTCAATTCATTCAGCCTCTCACTGCTCTCGCCACACAGATCTACAAACATCCTCATTAAGTCCCATCGAAGCTTTTCCTTCTACTCTTCATTCATATGAGGCATCCATTTTCTTTTATTGTGCAATAAGATTCATTCTGATGATCCTGAACAATTCCAAACAGACCCTGTTATTAGAATGGAGGCCGGTAGAAGTACATAATTCTGACATGGATGTTCTAGTGCAGAAACTTATGTTCTCTTATTCTCCAATTAAAAAGCCAATTACACATGAGGTGTTTGACAAAGAGACCTTAGTCAACCTTCGAGCAAGAAAGCTATCAGACCAATTATTGACAGAGCTAGCTACTAAAATTATATATGAGATAGAAGAAGGAGTACTATTGTATGAAGGTGATCACAATTCAATGGACTATTAGAAACATAGAAAAATTGCCTCACCATATCATGTTATCCAATCTATTGATGATGCAGGACAATCACAAGCTCATGAAAAGATTTTCAAGCCTGGCAAAGGCAATATCAATATAGCAGAAGATGAGGGAGTGTTGACTTTCATAGCAGCTCAGATTTCAAGTAGTTCTCAGCAATTTAACAAGAATATTCAAGAAGCACAGAGGCCCTTCATTCAGGATAAGGTAATCAATTTGAAGGAGGGTCCTACCAACATTGGGGCTTTTCAAGGATCCATTCCTGATGACCTGGAGTGTAAATTTGAAGGGAGCCTATGTAAGCAGAGCGATGGCATGGACTTCATAAATAAGAAAGAATGCTGGAAAGATGATAGTTCATTGGTGTTCTCCCCTAACTCTGATGAGACTATATACTCTCACATTAGAGACTGGATTCAAAGTAACACATTTCTTGATTCAGAGGAAACTCAAACAGTAATTAGCCAGGGAACCCATGGTGATATCGAAACTGAAATATTTGAGCCAAAACTTGATCAATTAGTTTATGATAGTAGTCTTACCCTCTCACTTGAGCAAACACCACTCCAAAATTTATAGGTTAAGGCTACACCAAAAAAGAGAGGTAGAAAACCAAAAATCAATCTAATCAAAGAAGAAATTGTAGCAGGTATCCAAGCAACATTGGATGGGAAATTCAAACCTTCCAAAAGATTGATGAGGAGAACCAAGGGTTCTCCTTGTCAGCAATGAAGATAGCGTCTTGGAATGTCAGAGGATTAAATGCCTCTGACAAAAGAAACAGAATCAAGAAAAAGCTAGATTCTTTAAAAGTGGATGTGATACTTCTCCAAGAAACAAAGATGTCAACAGAGGTTTTTGACAAAACAATTGGGAATTGGTCAAAATGGAATTTTTCCCATAGCTCTGTGGTTGGTGCTTCAGGTGGGTTGGCTATTCTTTGGGACCCTAAGCTAATTCAAGGGCAGTTACTTCATAGGAAAGACAATTGGCAAGCCATCCGGTTGGAGTGCTTTGATATAAAATTTTTGCTTTTTAATATTTATGGGCCCACATCAACTTAGGACAAGCAGAGGTTGTGGATGGATCTCACTTAGTTTATACAACTTCAACCAGATACACACATCATAATGGGTGGAGACTTCAATGCCATCCTCAAATTGTTAGAAAAAATTGGTGGAATCTGTCCACCACTGAGAACAATTCAGGATTTCTCAAATTTTATGGAAGATAATGGTTTAATGGATGTAGAACCATCAAATGGGACATTTACATGGACTAATAAAAGGGCAAACTTTTCACAGATAGCTGTCAGGCTAGACAGATTTCTCCTATCACAGAGCTGGAAATTAGCAAATGTTACATATCAATCAGAAATTCTACCTCAACCAGGATCAGACCACTTCCCTATTTGTCTGCATGTGACTTCGACATTAGTAAGACAAGGTTTTCAGCATAGGCCATCCTTCAAATTTGAACGAATGTGGTTACGACATCCAAGTTTTTTGCCTTCACTCAAGCAGTGCTAGACTTCTGCACCAACTTCAAAGGGAACCAAAATGTTTCAGTGTGCAATCAAGATGAAACATACCAAAAAGTGGATCAAAAAATGGAATGAGGAGATCTTCAAGAATATCTTTAAGGAAAAAGAAGCAGTAAAGGAAAAACTAGAGTCCATATATAACACTATTATCAAACAAGGGATGGACAAGGACTCATACACCACACAGAAAATCCTTATGCAAGAATGGGAGGAAATATGTAGCAGAGAAGAGGAATATTGGAGGAAAAAGTCAAGAGAATTATGGTTAAAAGAGGGGGATATGAATAAAAAATATTTTCACCCGTCAGCAAAACAAAAAACAACAAGCAATCATATTTTCACTATTACTAATGCTGAAATTGGTAACTTATTAATTGAGCCTCAAAGCATTCAAGAAGAAGGGGTTAGATTTTTCCAGACTCTGTTAGCTCCTCCTCCTAATTCATGTCTAGTAGCCCCTCCATTGGAGGAATTATTAGATGCAATTCCCACTTTGATATCAGATGCTGATAATTTAAAACTCTTGGCTCCATTTACCATTCAGGAGCTCAAAAAAGTGGTATTTTCCCTGCCCCCAGATAAAGCCCCTAGCCTAGATGGATTTACTGCTTTATTTTTCCAAGCATGTTGGGACTAGATTGGATGGGAATTATTGGGTGTAGTAGAAGAATCTAGGATTAGCAAATCCATGCTAAAAAACTTCAACACCATAAATATAGCCATTATTCTGAAAGTTAAAACTCCAAAAACATTTGCAAATTTTTGTTTGATATCCTTATGCAACACTATTTATAAAATCATCACAAAGGCTATCTATCTAAGGATGCAACACATCATTCCTAACCTTGTCTCGCAACCACAAGGGGGTTTCATTCCAGGTAGGGAAACAATGGAAGGTGCCCTAGTGGCACATGAAGCTCTTCACTCCATTAACAATAGTAAAACATCACATTTTGTAATTAAGTTGGACATGATGAAAGCTTATGATAGAGTAAATTGGGCTTTTATTATCAAGGTTTTGCAAAAATTTGGATTTGCAAGAGGTTGGTGTAAATGGATTAATGCCTATATTTCTGGTGCTGGTTTCTTAGTTTTGATAAATGGTGTTCTGGCTAGTTTCTTCACATCCACACAAGGAGTTAGGCAGGGGGACCCATTGTCACCAGTATTATTCATTCTCATGACAGAATCATTCAACATGCTTATTCAATGTAAGCAAGCATTAGGTAAGTGGATAGGTGTGCAGATTGGTCAGTCAGATATTTCAGTGACACACTCCCTTTTTGTAGATGACACATTACTTTTTGGGATTTCTAACATCTCTGAGGCCAGGCAGATTAAAGAAGTATTGGACCTTTATACAGCAACCTCAAATCAAAGAGTCATTTTCTTAAATCTAAAATTTACTTGTTTAATACAAATCAGATTATATCTAATAAAATTGTCAGCCTCCTAGGATTCTCAATAGATTTCCTACCATTTGTATACCTTGGAATCCCATTCTTTATGGGGGCAAACAAAGTCAGTTATTGGTCACCTATCATTGATAGGATTAAATCGAGGGTAGTAGCATGGAAAAAAAGGTGGCTGTCACTTTCAGGCAGAATACTACTAATCAAATCAGTCCTATCAGCTATCCCTAATTACTATTTATCAGTTCTCAAAGCACCTTTGTCGATTATTCAAAAAATTCAAAAACTGCTAAGAGAATTTCTATGGACTAGGAACATGAATGGAGAAAAGAAAATTCCTTTGGTCTCTCTTGAGAAGTTGACACAAGTAAAGAAGCTAGGTGGAGCAGGGATACATGATCTACAAAAATGAAATCAAGCATTTGGGGGTAAATTAGTTTGGCAAATGTATACCAAACCGCATAACATTTGGTGCCAAATTATGCAAAAGAAGTATTTAGATGATACTAATCTTGCTAGAATTCTCATTGTATCAGATCCCCCTAAAGGTTCAGCCATTTGGGACTTCATGATTTCTTCCAGAGAAATAGTATGCAATTTCATTACTTAGGAAGTGAACAATGGTCTATCAGTTAAATTTTGGCGTGATTCATGGAATGATGCACCACCTTTAATTTGAATGAATGATATAGAGACCATAGTTACTAATTCAAAAAGTGTTTGGGGTACCTATCTAAGTGACTATGTACTAGTAGTATGTTTACACTCAAGAAAGGTAATATAGAAAGATCCTCATGAGTTGTCTTTATCCCCTCAAGAGATCCAATGTTTGGAGAAAATCTTTTCACAAAATTTGGTCTACCTATCAAATTTGGAGGATAAATTGATCTGGGCTCTGGGGTCAGATGGAAAATTCACCATCAAGGATGGGTACAATCTTAGCCAACAGAGAGATGCAATCATAAAACCATCTCGTGCCTACACTTTCTGCTAGAACAATCTGACTCTACCCAAGGTAGGCTGCTTTGCTTGGTTAGCACTGAATAATAGGGCATTAACTAGTGAGCGGTTACATAGACTCAACATAGCTCAACCTTTCAACTTCCTTCTATGTGATAATTATCAGGAAGATATAGATCACCTATTCCTAAATTGCCAATTTGCATAGGATTGCTGGTTTTTTGTCCTCAGAAAGTTACAATATTCTACACCACTTCCATGCAAGCTTTGGGATCTATTTGAGTCATGGGCACAGTTATGCTCTTCATCCCTCTTCTCTGATATTTGGAAGTGCATACTAGCATTACTTGTCTAGGCAATATGGTGGGAGAGAAATAAAAGAATCTTCCGCAGAACTTCCTCATCAATTCAAGCAGTTACAATTCATCTAGAGAGATCGATATTTGAACTAGTTAATGCTAGTCACAATAAACTTAAACATAATTTGGTCATGACCTCATGGGATTCATCTATACTTTGAGAATGGAAACAAATCCATGTACCTTTTGGTTGGTGCTTCCAAACAACATCTAATAAGGTGCTTGCTAGAGCCTTAGTCAAATGGATTCCGCCATCTAAAGGGTTTAGTAAAATAAATTTTGATGGCTCTTCAAGAGGTAACCTAGGAAAATCAGGGGCATGTGTATGCATTCGGGATCACCAAGGGTTATTATTAGCAATAAAATGTTGGCCACTCCCATTCGGAACAAATAATATGGCAGAGGCTCAGACATTATTTGAAGGATTAATATTGGCTAAAAATGACGGATTTCATCAGGTCCATATAGAAGGAGACTCGATGGTTATAATCTCAACATGTCTTAATCAAGTATCTCATAATTGGAGACTCACATACATTCTTCAGCAAATTTGGCAATTATTAGACTCATTTCAAGAAGTTCAGATTTCACATACTTTGCGGGAGGGAAATCAATTAGCAGATCATTTGGCAAATAAATGATGTGATGGGCATGATGAAGTGTCTTTTAATTATGATGCAATCTTAAATCAGGATGCCAAGCTACATGACATTTATAACTTTGATAGGTCAGCATATGTAGGATTTTCTTCAAATGTGCGGATGTGATGCTTGTCATTGTATAGATTTGCAATTGGGGTTTATTGCTTGGCGGGAGCTAATGACAGTGCAGCAGGGATCCACATGGCTGTACTACTAAATATGTGTCATAGAGAGGAATGCTGATATATCATGAGTGGGTAACTCTTAAGTACCAAAATCTCGCATTCACATGTCATCACTGTGCATTCAAAGTACATTGTTTTAGTTGGCCTGTAAGCTGATAATTAAAGGAAATGTGTGATTGAATGACACACACCCTATTTTATAATGTGCTCAGTACCTATTATACTTTAGCTACAGATTGTGGGAGATTTTCCATTAATTGGCACAAAACTCAAATGTTCATTTTCGATCTACAAATACCCTGCTCTCCCTAACAGGCACTCACATTGCTTCTTGAGTATTACACAGTGCAGATTCTTTGTGGGAGTGGATAATGCTACGAATGGAGCTTTCCTCCTGCCAAACTTGCAGACATCTTCACGATGAGCTCCTACCAAGGAACTATAGGGTATACATCCCACCGCAGGCTTCCGAGATCTCATTCCCAAATAGAATTGATGGCCCAAAACTCGAGCAAGTATTTATCTGTAATTCCATGCTACATTACAGGGCTTTCTGTCATGTTGTTGGTGAATACGTGTTGTCGCCAAGGACCAAGATAGTGGTCTTTCCTTCTCAATTGGTGTCAATTTTTCTCTCCAATCTAATGGACCTGTTGCAGTCGGTGGATTTAGTAGTTTACATCACCAATAAGGTCGTTCGGCCTCAATTTATTCATGGGGCACAAATCATGGTGGCACTCTAGAGGTATGACCTTTGGTCAAGTTTCGCGTTGATTAGGGGATTGTTTTTACATCACAACATTATGGCGAGCCATGAACACCTGATGGCATATGACTGCTTCAAATGGGCCATGGAAAAGAAGAGCTTCCGAATAGTTAGTAACAATTTGCAGATTGTGGGTTCGGCTCTTGGGAAAGTTCTTGTGGATAAAATTCGATGTCTGGCACATTCAATCTTGGATCTTCTGTTATCGCCACTTCCTCTGGTTCAGCCTCCGTCCTGCTACAAGGTGCCCTCTGGTAATTCAAAATTGGTCCCTGACCTGAATGTACCTCTCTCGCCTGGTAACTCTTCTAACATTCATCCAGTGGCTTAGAACATGCTCAATGGCTGGGAAGTTGACAATGTCTTGGCTCCGCCTGCTGGTTGGGAAAATGCTTGGGGATCATCCTCACCTATGGATGAATGATTGTTTCTATAAATAGTCATACACCTGTTGTATTGCATAGGCATTTTTGATAGGCCTATTTTGAAATCTTGTAATTAGGCTGTATGTCATAGGCATGTTTGATAGGCCTATTTTGAAATTTTGTAATTATCAGCACACAATATGTTATCCCTGGTCTAGGTTTGATCCCTACCAAAATTTTGGGGATATTTTTGCTCTAATGTATCATCCTATCAGGATTCGTGGGTTACATATGCAAACCCAAATGTAAAAATCATCATACTTTCTAACTTGTATATGACTACGATCCCGGGGTTTCTTCCTGATTCTTCCATGGGGGAGTCATTGAATCAGTTTATATTAATATAAATATGGTGGATACCCCACTTTGGCTTTAAAAAAATAAAAAAATAAATCATTTATCTATAATTTTTAGTAGTTTATTTAGTCATACATTGTTATTTTTGTACTAGTGATTTTTATTATCAAAAGTGCAATGGTTCCAAGGTTAATTATTGAAGATGTATCATTAAGCCTAGCCTTGGTCTCTTATGAATAGATGGTATAATTAGACAGAAATGGTATAATGTTGGTGTGAATGAGGGATGGATTAAAAAATTGCTATAAAAAGGAGAGAATACCTTCAAAATGGCTAATGAAAAATAGGAAAAAATGCTCTACTAAGTGAAAAAAAAAATTAAGTTAGGGGATGAATGCAAAATCAAGTTATGGAATGCCATAGAATTATCTAGATGATAGACCATGGAGAAATTGGTTGATAATATATTACTGGAAGAAGGGATAGTTGCACATAAAAACATATCCTAAATAATTTTAATGAATTAAAGTGTGGAAGCTTGAAAGAGACCTCTATGAGATATGCAAGGAAAGAGTGAAAAGCCTCAAGAAGAGGGTATGATGAAATATAAAGTATGGTGACATGACCATTGTAGAGAGATTAGTAGGATGCATCTCTGATACTTCCTAGGTGTATGATGAAATGTTTGTAATCAAAGACTTAAGAAAAAAATTAGAAGCAATTTTCCACAATCTAGTGATGAATTTAAGTGAAGGGATATTGAAAAATGCTAAGAACAAGTTGACAATGCTCGAAGAATATCATAGAGGTATCCAAAAGGAAATATTAATTAAGTGTAGTAATGCGAATTTTTGGCATGCAAAAGTTTAGATGGTTAAAGTCACAAAGGTTTGATGGAATTAAAGTTCATAGGGCCCTCACCACTTACACTAAATATAGGAGAAACATGTCATAGTTAAAGACACAACCAACATTGAATAGTTTTCAAGTTCTTGGTTGAGTTTTGTGAACAAAATTTAACCAATCTTAATGGTGAAGCCATCTAATAGATTTTGTTAAGATTAAATTTT
Organism: Chamaecyparis obtusa; assembly: GCA_027943335.1. NCBI lineage: Eukaryota > Viridiplantae > Streptophyta > Pinopsida > Cupressales > Cupressaceae > Chamaecyparis > Chamaecyparis obtusa. The sequence continues at coordinate 153,461 of BSBK01010832.1, forward strand.
CAAGGTTTTAGCAACTGCGAGGAATTTTGATGTTTGGTTACTTCCACAACTGCATTATTGATATTTTTGGATAGTTTGACAACTAATAACATTAAAAAGAATCCTAACATTGATTGTTGTTGATGAAATATAAACTATTGATCATTGAAAACTATTTAATTTGTGTCTTTTGTCTAGAAAAGGACTGAAGTTAGTCATTTTTGGGGATACAAATTCTTAATTATTGATTTATATGCCTATGTTAAAGAATCGTTAATTCTTTCTTATTTCATGGTGTCTTCTCATAATTAGTAAGAGAATTTTAATAAGCTTTTGTAAAAAAATTTAAAGGCAAGGCAATTATATAGTTGTGAATGAATATGGTGAAATACTAATAGTTTAGGTCTAAATTTACTTTTCTTGAAGAGTATAGATGTGTAACAACTAAAAATGTGAATTTCTTAACCTTTACCCATCCCTCTCCTTAATATTTTTCTTTTTTTTAATCCTTGAAACAATTAAAGGAAGTAGTGAGTCAATTCTAAAAATCTTTGGGAAAAAGTAAATGGTTCTTAAGATTGCTCTAAAAATTGTTTAAATAGTTAAACTCTAAGAGTCACATTTAAATATTTGAGTTATTTTGGAAAAAATGAACAAAGCCAAGTCAAAATATTTGTAGATCATTACATCTTTATTTATAATTTATAAATTCTAGAAGTTGAGCGAATAATTTTAGAACAATTGCTTAAGATTTCTAGCAAACTTTGCAAATATATCTAAAAAGTTGCAAGTCATGTCAAATAAATGTCAAAATTTAGTGAATCTAGAGTTCCACCCATGTATATCTTAATTTAAAGTTCCAACAAGTAAAGATTAACCAATCACAAGTCCCTTTATGAAATTAGTAAACACAACAAGCCCTAAGTGAACCTAGTGTGTCAAGATTCAATGATCGAAGCCTTGGGATGTTAAATTTTGTTTAACTTAAAATATTTCATTAGAGGTAGCTTATTGTTGTAGAATATATATCTATGTTGTGCGTGATTAAAAACCACATCAACATAAGCCTCCTAGATACCTACCTTAATTTTCTATTGTTCTATGGGAGGAATACAAAATAATAGTAGTCACCTATCTTGGAAAGATTCAACCATATTCTAGTAAGATGGAAAGGCAATGGATCTACTTTACATGTAGAGCAGTTCTCCTAAAAGCTATTTTCTAAGATATTCTCATCTATGGTTACTTCCTTCTACTAGAACCTACAAGTATCATTTTAAGCATTACTATTTCTATGAAAATGTTTATAGGAAAGGCATAAGAGGCCATTTTAAATATCCTCTAAGTTCAAAGAAGGAGATTTGCAAGGATAAGAAAAAAAAGTGGCTTTGGCCTCAAGGAGACTTATCCTTTCAAATAGGCTCTTTTTGCTAAGTTGGTATAGAGGTTTATTTGAAATAAAGATGCTTCTTGGATCAATGTTCTCAAAGACAAGTATCTATCTAGTGACTAGCTATCATCCTTTCTTAGCAGGGACAATCTTATGAAAGGATTAGATTTCTACGAGAGGATGAAGTATGTCAAGATTATTTGTAGTTGATTCAACTTCTTTATATCATTCAATACACTGATAAGACCGAGGATGAAGTATGCCAAGATTATTTTTAGTTGATTCAACTTCTTTATCATTCAATACACTGATAAGACCTTTTGGAATAATGCATTAATCTATGAAAAATCCCTTAGAAAGTATTTGGAGCTTCAACCCTTAATGCATATCCTTTAAGGATTTTGGGGTCTCGAAGTTAGGGACTATTGGGAGGAAGGAATGGAAGTAGTTGGTTATATTAGAAAATAGAAATGTATTCCTCGTATTTTAAATATTCTCTAGGACTCAAATGGGTAGATTAATTCTCTTCTCCAAAACTTCAAGCCTTTCTAAAGTAAGGATGAGCAAGGATCTCTTGAGATGCGATGTAATAAGGAAAGACATTTATTCTATTAAAGAAGGGTTTAATAAGTTTAATGTTAGGGTTTGATAAGTTTAATGTTACTATTAATCCTTTTACCTTTTAACAAAATAGGATTTGGTAGTCCAAGGCTTGGCCCAAAGTGAAATTTACCCTCCAATTCACTTGGTACTCTCAATTTCGCACTTATAATTAGCTTCAAAGAAAAGTTTTGTTGCTCCTAATTGATATTCTCCTTGTTTAAGTTATAATGATGAATTTAACTTTCACAATGTTCTCCACTATGAATATGTAAAAGGCTTTTCGAATTTATTTCTAAATAGCTTTAGTCTAAGTGGGGTGTTTTTATTTTCTTTCAAGGATTATCTAGAATCCTAAAGATGTTTGGTAGTTCTTAATGTTTTACACAAATTATGGAATAAAGTTCAAAGTGTAGCTGTCAAGAAAGTGTGGATGGAATGGAATGACAAAGTTATTAACGGGAGAAAAAGGACCTAGGTCCAAATATGGAAGGAGGTGTAGAAGGCATGCTCCCAATGAATTAATCTACTTAATCCTTCCAAATATAAAGAAGCCAATTCTTCAAAAATCTCTATATTGAGGAACTAGTATGATATTTTCTTTTGATGCGTTCCTTCCCAAAGATTGAGAAAGGAGAATTATGGAATCTACCAACGTCCTTTGTTGACAATTTGAGATAAGATAAATTTTGATAGGGCTTCCAAGAATAATCCACAAAGGCGTGGTAGTTTCTATGTACTTAATTTTATGAGTATTAAAATGAACAAAATTGCTAAAGCTAAGTGTCTTAGGCTTCGAATTAAATTTTGAATCCAAAAATTAACTGTTGAAGGATATTCTAACTTGAATATCAGTAGGTTGCAAAATGGAAAGATCAATTCAAAACCAGATTTGTAGTTATATAGAGGAAGCTAAAGAACTTATTAGACAATTCAAAGGTGTTTGTATAAAGTATGTTGTATAGGAAGAAAAAGAAACAACAACTTAGCTTGCCAGTCTAAGTCTTTAAGGAAGTTTCTATTCTTACATTAAGATAAGATATGATTTTTTTAAAGATGGCAACATCTATCCCTTATGTTGATAACTAATGGTGACAATAGAGGAAATCTATCTAGTCAGGGATCCTCTTGCTAAATTTTTATGGATAAATCATCTAAGTTTAAAAAATCTCATAGGTTATCTTCAACAATTGTGAATCTAAAGGATGCTTTTGCATGCAAGTATCGCTTTGTCATGCCACAATGGGCTTTACATGCATATGTTGTTTTTCATGCATGCATGCATGCCTCTTGTATATATTGAATTGTTCTGTTGTGCATACATGTTTCTTTGTGCATGCATGCATGCTTTCATGTAAGTAGTCTTATTTCTACCATGCATGCATGCCTCTTGTATATATTGAATTGTTTTGTTGTGCATACATGTTTCTTTGTGCATGCATGCATGCTTTCATGTAAGTAGTCTTATTTCTACCATGCATGCATTTTCTTTTAGTACTTGTTTTAGAAGGTAGTTGACCTCTTCTCCACATATTGTTAACTTTTGGCATGTCTTATAATATAATATTGATAATTGTTCTCTTTTTTATAACAAAAATTTCAACTTTATTTTAAGAAAAACTTTCACGTACTACCCTTGGAGTACAAGAATCTTCTCCCTTTCTTAATTACATGTGATACTAACAAATGACACAATGGAATTCCTTACAATACCTTTTGTGGTACTCAGATTATAAAATGGTAATAATATGTTGTACACAAAATTGTCTAACTTGTTGTACATCAATGCTAAATTTACATCTACATCAATAATCTACTTATAATTGAAATTAGATTATCGATGAGTTTAGATGACAAGAGGTGCTTTATTATTTATTACTGAGATTGTGAATTATATGAAATTGAAAATTTAATTTGCGACATAAATAATATAGAAAGCATCAAAGATTGCCACTAATTGCCTATAATCAATAAGGAGACACATGTAATAAATTGATACCAAGATATATAAACCAATTTAGAATGATGAAAAAGAATAATAGTTTTGATGATAATGACATGTTGCCCCACCAAAAAAGTATAGCTATCACAAAACAAACTAAAAAAATTTGATTTCATATAAGTTGACTATCCATTTCAAAATTTGAATAGTATGCAAAAGTTACAAGACCAAGTTGAATTTGTGTATTTGCTATACTTTCTCGAGAAAACATCTAAAGTTCAGAGGCTGCAACACGTTGGACTAAGCAGTAATTTATGGACACTATCTAGAAAAAAATATTAAATTTAAAGCTAAAATGAGATAAAGCTTTGTAGATCTTTGCTCTCTTTAAAATTAATGTCTTTTTTCTCTTTTAAAAAGAATAAAATTGCCAACTATATACCACACTAATGAAATAATAGTAAGCTATTTACAAGGCACCACATGCATTTTAAAAAAAGAAAAGAAAAAAAGAAAGGTGTACCAGGCACAAGGTCATTTTCCAATGATGTCCCACCATAATATCTTAGATCCTCTAGAACATGCCATTGAAAAAATTATGCCATCTGATGATTACCATTTGAAAAAAATATGCTCTTCATGGAATCCCAGATAAAAAATGTAATTTGAACTGCATAACTGAGTACAAACATGAGCTCTGCAACCACAAGTTCATGTGCAACTTCATCTCATTACAGCTTGCATAATCATCCATTACATTCAATATACACCCTTAAACAAATACTACAGTCTGAATCCTCTCAAGTCTAATAGCACTATTGCTTCTAAAATCTTCAAACCCTACAAGTTTAGCCCTACTAATCAATCAATACTCTACAACAAGACACATTAATGATGAAAAATAAAAGAATTCAAACCCATCTGTTTTTTTCTCCTTGCAACATGATTACAATCTTGGGCTGACAGAGAGATTTAATCCATCTACATCCATATGGAGTGTGAGCATGGTCCTGTATCTGATTTCCTTTTCCTTCACCAATTCAAATTTGTAGAAACGAAGAAGAACTGCAGCAATGATCTTCATTTGTAGGTAGGCAAAGTCCCTGCCAATACAGATCCTAGGTCCAGCCTAAAACAAAGACAACTATAGTAAGAATTTGCATATGTAATATGTATGCAATCATAATATTGAATCTATCTGGCTATTCAACTACCCATCTCTATGATTTAATGTTGATCACAGGGGTTTCACTAAGGAACATATTGAACAATGCAATCATAATATTGTAAATACCCAATATGAAATTTACTACCACCTCTTGTCATCCATTAAATAATTTAAACCACTTAACAGAGAGTTATGACACTAAAGATTTGAAATGAGAATACTCCATGAGTCAATACTACATTGTATGATCACACATGTTATTAGGTCAGCTAATCTTTAGGGTTTGGGGATATAATAGTAAAGGACTTAGGCTTCATGTACCTGAAATGCAGTAAACTTGAAGGGTGATTGTGGATGGAAAATGCCATTCTCAATCCATCTCTCAGGCTTGAATTCCTTTGCATCATTGCCCCATAGGAATGCCATTCTTCCCATAGCATAAGGGACATAGCTTACAAAATCTCCTTTGTTAACTTTGAACCCATCAGGAAGAATGTCATCCTTAACTACATATTTTCCATCCTGCATTGCTCAATACAAGAGTCATGGAGGTGAAAATAATAGAATCAATGGAATTATTGATACCCAATTTTGACTGAAATAAAATAAATATCTAATTTTATCAGAGGCCACCTCCAAATACAGTAAACTCAATAGAATTATGGAACACCCAGTTAGAGGGAACTTACAACAGGAACAGCTGGATATAGTCTCAGAGTCTCAGCCAAAGCTGCATGAAGGTAATCCATTTTATCCAGGACTTCATGAGTTAGACAATGTGCAAAGGTGCTGGTTTCAGTACATTCTGTATCCTCTATCACACTGCTTATTTCCTTCACAATTTTCTCTTGTACTTGTGGGTGCTTGCAGAGCATGTAGAGGAACCATGACAGTGTCAGTGCTGTTGTATCCCTAGCAGCCATCATGAAGTTGAGAATAAAATCTCTTAGATATTTATTAGAAAATGTTTCTGAAGTCTCCTTTTCACTCAATGTGATATACCTAGACAATATATCTGGTTTCACCTGTAACCCACAAAGGAAAGTTATGATCATCAGTAAAGAAAAAGTTTCTTTGACCCAAAAGAAGAGAAGAAAATATTATATTATGAAGCTTCTTCACACAGTTCAAAATGTCAGAGATGAATAATTTATTAATTTATGATCTTACATTTTCCTTTTCTGCAGAAACCACTTCCTGCCTTCTGATCTCAATGACTTTGTAAAGAAAATCATCCACTATTTTAATGTTTTTCCTCAAGATGGCCTCTGATCCAATGTTGAAAATCTTTTTGACTTTCCAAAAGCTGCCAACATAACGGAGGAACATCATAGCATTTGCAACATCAAAAGCCTCTGCAAAAGAAGTTTCAGGCCCTGCCTTTGATTTTGTACTTGACAGGCTGTTGATGTCCACACCAAACACCACTTTGCAGATGGCATCAAAAGAAGACCTCATGAAAAGATCCTAAGAGTTACACAGGACCACATTTTCAGTAACAGTTGAGCAAAAAATAGTAAACTACATCCTTGCAGTGGCAGAAAACATGAGTTTTGCTGTATTTACAAAGTATCCAATCCCCAAGATCTGTAACAGTGTTAAGAAATTCTAAGGACACCTATACATCAATAGCTTGTAATTCAGAAAATATGCCAATGATAACAACCACAAAACAAAGGACCCTGAAAGCACATAACTCCACCAATTACTAGATGGGACTGCTAACAAGACACAATAGGAGCTTCCAAAACTATGTTTGCTTCTCTATACACAATTGTAAGATAGTTTGCCAGAGCACTATAGCCTGAAACTTCATGACTTCCAAGACTCCTAAATTTCATTAGTTTGAAAAAAAAAGAATTTTATTAGAATTGATGATGGGTTGAGAAGTTTGCAACATGAAATCCCTTTTCAAAACAGGGATCCCCTTATTGCTAACGTTGGCCTGCTAACAATTTTTATAAGTGCTTCTTTTTTCCACCATACCACCATGAATGAAACTCCATAATTTCCAAAACTCTAGAGCCAAACCCACACTATAGCAATTTGAAAAAATCAAGACATTTCAGAAATGCAGAGTCTTACAGATAGAGGGTATGTTACCTGCATCTCCACACTCTTCTTTCCTTCGACAGCTTCTTTGCAAATGCTTGCTAGCTTCACTGCAATACCACTGAAAACCACACCACTGAAGTCCATAAAAACCTTGGTAGAAAACTCCAAACTAGCCAACTTTCTCTGCTGCCTCCATTTCTCCCCATCAACATTGAAAATTCCATCCCCAAGAAGATCTCTCATAATCTCATGGTTAGAAATTCCCTGCAACAGTTAAACCAACCCAAAACTCCATAAGCTCAAAATCTCAAAACACTCACCATAAAAAAAATCTTAACAATTTTATTACCCTATTCACAATTTCACACAGATGAGCTCAAAATCTCAAGACTCGCCCTAAAAAATCCTATAATCTAATCACCCTGTTCACAACTCCACACCAATGAGCTCAAACATGCTTAGACTCAACACACAACACCTTGCAATCTAACTGCATTATCAACACCAATATGCAAAAAGATCATGACTAGAATTACCCAACCTTGACATAATTTGTGAAGTTGCTCTTGAGGATGTGCTCAACATTGATGGGATCTGTAGTGAAAACATAGCTGAAAGTGGGATACATCACCCTAAAAGTCTTGTGTCTCTCAGCCTGCTCTGTATGATAGTCATGCAAACGTTCAAAGTTCATGACATGACTTAGCATTGTGCCTACCAGAGGTGGATATGCACCATTGTTCCTGAATTTTCTTAGAAACCCAACAATCCATAGAGAAAATGCTACCAGAAAAATTGAGATAAACAATGTGTATATACTCAAATCCATTGTGAATATGAATTGGGTGTATACACACTGGTTGATCTTATAGTGCCAAAGTAAGCAGATGGGGGACCATAGAGCTTGGTAATTTAGGACTTGTGTGTATTATAATAATCATACCCTCGTGTGTATCCACTTTCTCCTGTCGTAATGATGACTTCTCCATAAGAATGTTTTATCTGTAATTAGCTTTGAATTCTTTCTGGACTTGTAAACTTACCATTTCTCATTGTTTTCAATAAAGGCTATCAGAAGCACTACGCTATCATCATAGCATTCTTTTTTTAAAGAAAGAAATTAATTCAAATATTTTTTCAGGTTTATTCCAGCCAGCAATTTAGTAAGTTTGAATGATTTAGATTCTTTTTATGACCTTTGAATGTCTTTAGAAGAAATCCAATTGTTAAATGCCGCGAATACACAAGCAATGATTGTAACCAGCGTACTTAAAGAAAATCCATGAGGTTTCATAAACATTAAATACTAATTTTTATAAAAAAAATTCCTAAATGATGTAGAATACAGAAACCAATTGAATAAATGAGTTGTTTGGGTTGGCTAATCATGATTAGCTCTTTCTTTATTTTCTTAATCACTATTTTTTACATTTAAAATGTTTGAATTTTCAATTAATTTAATATTAATTAGTTGTAACAGTAAAATTCATTTTGTATTTAGTTTTGAAGAAATATTTTGATACATATCTTATGTGAAGCTAGCATATTCTCCTAGCCCTTACCTAATCTTATAGACACATATCCACATATATAATATCACTTCATCATTTGTAAACCTGATGATGACGAATTTGAGAAATCTCGTTGAAAAAATGTGTAAAAGGACAAAAATCGAGGGAAAATGGGCTTGCAAGCCTTACAGTAGTTTTCCAACCCTTTTACCAAGCCAAAACCTGTACGAGTTTCGATATACAAAGTAACCCGTTCGGGTTTTTAAAAACAAAAAGCACAATTTTAAATTCTACATAACCCGTACGGGTTATGAAGACATAAAACATCATTTTCAATTTCACATAACTCGTATAGGTTATGTAGACATAAATATATTTGCTTGTAAATGTTTAATACACTACAAATATTTATAGATTTACATATATGATATGTGTCTATGTATGTATTTAATATCCTTCCTTCAATCAATTTATTAGTATTTAACTGTAGCAATAAAATTTCCATATTCATGTTATTTTTCACTTAATTTAACTCTTCTACATTTGCCTAAGCCTTGCATTTATTACAACTATTTATACACATACCCTAATATGGTCATTATCTACCCAAATTCGACTCTTTACACACCCTTCATCTTTTTTGTGATTGCAAGGTTGACCATACAATTGTGAGCTTGATCCCTATCTTTTCAAACTTCAAAGTCTAGTAAAATTTGAAGCTATGAGATAGTATTTAAAGGCTTGTTCATTAGCATTCATTTTTAAACATCACTAATTTCTCTCACATCCTAGAAGCATTCAAGGAGTAATTAATGGTAAAATGCTTTACCTTGGTGCAATAAAAGGAGTAACAAAATTGTATATGCATCATTTTAGGGTTCTTACCTATTGCCTGCAATCTTCTACACACATTTCTAGGGTTGATGAAGGCGAATATTTCTCTTACAACATAATGACAACCTTGAAAGATATTTCTAAATGTTGCTAGTCTCTCTCTCTATATAAAAAAAAGAACAAAACAAATATAGATCATTCAAACAAGTAGCATAGAAAAAGTACACTCTAAACAAGGACAAATATGTGCACCAAAGATTAATTTACAACTATAGAATAGACCTTAAATTGTAGATTTGACTTAGGATAGAGAAAATATCTAGTATAATATTTGAGGCATTTCATTGGCATAGATGTGGTTTTTACTATGCTAGCAACAATCTATTGTAAAATATTCATCAAACAACATTCACTCATTGGTCATGAAGTTAAGTAATGTTACACTTCTTTGCATTTAATTTTCCAAGATTGAACTTGTGCAATTACTTGATTTATCACTCAAAGCTTTCATTAATTAAGCTAAGTTGATTTGCACTCAATTTATTGCTTTACTTAATTAGCTTATGTTAATCTTAGGAAAAAATTATTCTTTATATTTTGGTGAACCAGGTTGATATTACATGACCTTCTTTCCCCTAGTGTTTCTCGTATCTTTTAGGGTATTCAAATATACATATTTTTTATTTTGCATCTTATATTTAAATATAATATTCTTTTTTCATCCTTGTACTTCATTAACACATTCCCATTTTATGATTTGGTGCTTATTTACATATCATATTTGTTACCTACCCTACTTTTGGGCTTAGAGTTTACATTTTGCACATGTTTTTAGTTTCAATTTACTTTTAATTTCTAAGTTTTATCATATAAGGTCCATTATTATTCATCCTATTATTATTTATATTATAGATATCTTCCACCTCTTCCTTAACAAGCTCATTAATTATATTACTTTGCTTTATGACAATACATACTTTGTGTGTTGTATAATATTGACTTTGCTACTACTGAACATCCATGTATACACTTGATACTGTACACACAAAAGTAGTGCACTTCTATGGATCCTTACATGCAAGAAAACTCAACAATGAGCCCTCACAAATCGATCCATAGCTCTCTATGCATGGAGTTGCAAGATTATGAATTTGCTCTCAGCTAGAGCTATGAAGCATATGACCTTGCTAGTCAACCACACAATGAGAGATTCACAATGAAGATAAGGGCAAGAATGCCAATATCTCCAAATTGACTCAAAGTATGCAAATGCAATGCAAACTAATATAAATATGCAAGATTAATCTATCAAAATGAAAGTACAATGCAACTATGAAAGGAAATAGCAATGGATTACAATTTCTCCTAATTAAGCTATGTGAGCTAAATCTATTACATAAAAGGAAAATTACTCTAAAATGTCATGATATGCAAACTAATCAAAGGAAATATGCAACTAAATGAGATGCAACAATGAAAAGCAAGTCTTCAAAGCTTGATGTAGAATGTCTTCAAAGAAAGCCCCAAATGACCTAGAAAACCTGCAGCATAACATTAGCATGAAAGAGATGGATATGCAAATGGAGAGAGCTCTCCTTTTATAAGAAATGAGGTGAAATGGACCATTGAGATTAAGAGGCAAAAGACTTAATCAACGGTGGAGCTTGAAAGAGGAGCAATCCATGTGCACAAGTATCCTCCAATAGGAAAATAGGAGTTGACTTTATGTCCATATGAGACAAAAAATACTTTTTCTCTTTTTATAAAATAAGAATTTGTGCTTTATTTGTGCAACTTAGGATAAGAAGAAAAGGTGGGGCTTTTTATTTAATAAAAGGGGAGGAAATATTCCTTTTAATTAAATAAAGAACTTAGGATAAAATGGTTAGCCCAAGGCAAATAATCGAATAAATGATAAAATTAGGATTTGATCAAGGAAATTGATAATGTTGAAAAATGTTGATTTTTGATAAAACTATTTCAGAGATAAATAAATTGAATAAATGGGGTCCAAAGTCTAGGCGACCATTTTTGGGTGCATACATTTGCCCCTCTTTGACTAATGTGTGATCGATTTGGGAACACATGTAGTCAAAGAAGAATTGAAATGTGAGATCGATTTGGGATCACAAAACAACTCAGATGTGAGGTCGATTCGGGATCACACCCAGACAAAGCATAAACGAAGGCCTTTGAACATGAGGTCGATTCGGGATCACATTCAAAGTAGGAGATAAGAGTCTCAAATTTGAGCAAAAGCTCTCAAAAGATGTATGAATCAAGATAATCAAGAGAATCAGGGATGAGAATCCCATAAATATTGCCCCCTCAGAATCGAAATTGAAATTAGATAGAGGAGAATAGCAAATTGATAAAAGATTTGATCAAATCAAAATAAATCATAATCGAAGGTAAATGTCAATAGATTAACCATTAGGCGGTGAAACATGCCCCACTGAGGAAGTAGAAGAATAGAAATAGAAGACTAGGAAGAGAGTGAATGAGAGACTAGAAAATTTGAGAGACATGGAAAGAAGAAAGTCCATCGAAAATCAAATTATGCCTCAAAAAGTCAGTCAATTGCTCAGAAAAAAAGGAAAATTTTAAAACACGACTCGGATTTTGATTTCGAGTCCGAAAATGGATAGAAAATGATGTGACATGAAAGACCAAAAATGAAAGATATGATCAAGAAGAATCAGAAAATGAGCACAGTTGACCAACTAGTCCGTAGATGATAAAAAGGAGAGCTCTCTCCATATGCAAGATGCAAAAACTAAACTATGAACCTAGAATGCAAGCTACTATGAAAGTGGTTGACTTGCAAGGTCACAACGCCTATAGACATCTAATTATCATCATCGAGCGTTATTGGTAGCATTGTAAGATCATACAATGCACACTAGCATAACTATGTGGATATGAATATGATCTTTATCAGATAGAAATGTGGAAATCCCACCTAGGCATCAAAGACATGTAGGTCCAGATGACTAATGCAGTGAGATCACCTAAGTTTGATATGGTGAGATTATGCTTGTATCAGGACACATAAAAGTTAGGATAACTAGAAGCATGCACTCACAAAATAGTCAAGGATAATACCTTGTCAATCCATAGTGTCAAGTAAGACCAGCATAAATGCTCATGACAGTTAGGATCAACAAAATATACCCATAAGAAGATAAAGAAATAAAACATGTTCTCATACCCTCAATCTTCTAGCTATGCATCATCGAAAACTTCTCAGGGAGAGACCACTCATCAAATAAATCCTCATAGACAGGACACAAAGAAAAATGAAGTCAACATATCTCAACAAGTTGATTGTTTAAGTGCGTGTGTGTTGGTCATAGAGTCAGACTCTAGTTATCACATCTGCTAATGAGAAATATCGCATCATACTTAGACTATTGGGAAAGACATCTGATAAGTGTTAAGAAACACTCGACGCAAGGGTAGTGTTGAAAAACATTGTTTGGGGTGGTGTTGAAAAACACCTATTGTGAAATGTCCCAAGAGACAAACTCACCTAAAAGACCAATGCTAACAGTTATGTCCCCTAGACAAATACAAAGACCAATTCTAGACTAAGCCAAATGAGGTCAAGGCATGATGGAGAAAGGCTCAGTGTCGAGGACGCATGCTAACAAATAGGGGTGCAAAGGCCTCAAGTAGCGCCTGTGTCCAAGTTTTCACCACTTAGATTTTTTTTCAATTTTTTAATTTTTTAATTTTTTAATTTTTTTGTATTTTTGCTACCAAGGTGCTTGTTTCCAGGTTTTCACCAAGGCACTTTTTCTATTTTTTTTTAATTTTTAATTTTTTTAATTTTTTTTGTATTTTTTCACGACTTTATATGCTTTTAAAAAATTTTTCAGCATCATGTATGAATTTTTTTGGTATTTTTTCAAGATCAATAAGATATATACAAAGGATGCCCCCAGAAAGAATGGGCATTAAACTCATGAGCAAGATCACATCGTGTAGTCCCAATATCTAGCAATGTGGAAGACAAGATGGATAAGCAAGCTGGAGGAAGAGATGGAAGACATGAGAATGAAGGAGAGTGAAGGGAAGACATCCTCAAGGTCAAACTCCTTAAGAGTACCCAAGCTAGGGAAAAAATTATCATGTAAAGCACATTTGGACAAGCAATGAAAAGCCAACATAGGATAAGTCACAAAAGCGCATTGCAAAAGAAGGAAGGATGCAGTCCAAAAGAGTAGACATGTCAAAAGGCTTCATAGCATCATGTTTTACTCTTTTTTATTAGATCAAGACCAAAGGGGAAAATGATAGCGACAAGCTAGAATGAATGGAGGAAAATGAATATGAAAGCTAAACATGAAAGGAATGAAAGCAAGACCATCATAAGATAGCTCACAAGATAGTCAAATATTCAAGTATAGGTCAACATTGTCAAGATCAAAGAGAGAGGATGGAATGGATGCAATATGTAGAAGAACTACGCATGATGCCTGATTGCCAGGTTTTCATCACGGTACTTATCCAAGGCGCCACAAGAGAGTGGTTTTCACTATAGGATGAATATATTTCTCTTTACTTTTGCTACCAAGGCACCTGTTTCCAGGTTTTCACCATGGCACATTTTTAATTTTTTCTTTTTTTCGCTATTTTTTTGAATTTTTTTATTTTTTTAATTTTTTTGGAAGAAGACAAATTTTTTAGATAATGCTCCTTGAAAGGATAAACCATGATATGCCAAGGATTCAAAATGATTTGCTCAAAGATGCTGAAGGGGAAAGGAAGACGCACGAGGAATAGGCAAATGAGGAAAAATGATAGAAGGTAGAAGGATAATGAATGGAAGGAATGTGAAAAGGTAGATGGAAAGAAAGGTAAGATCAACGTCAATACACACCTTGAAGGGTGATGGGAAAGATGGAGGAAACGTAAACCATATTCTAGTCCAAGTGCGAATCATATTCTGGTTCATTATTGCTATCTGACTCCTCGAAGAGAGGATTGGTGTGCTTGTTATAATTCTCAAATGTGAATGGAGGAATACGAGAAGGAATATGGAAAATGTTTAGTAGAGGTTGTGGTTCAGGCGCATGGAATGGAAGAATATTTTTGAAAAAAGATGAAGTGGAAGCCTTTGGAAGCTTGAATGTCAACTTCACTTTTTGCTCAACATAAGACTCTTTCAAGAGAGACTTTGGAATCCATATAGCTTTAGGTTTTTCATTGCTTTTTGATGATTTAGAGAGAATATCTTCAATGATGGATTTTGGAACCCATACTTGTCTTGTAGTTTTCTTCTTAGATATCTCTTTTGACTTTATGCCTCCATGTCGATTAGAGGAGACATGGTGATCTTCTTTTTTTGATGGATTCTTGTATTGCTTCTTTTTCTTGTATTGAAAATTCAAGGCACTTCCAAAAGACTTGGGACTTGTGGAAGAAGGGAAATACGACTGGTTTAGATGGGCGGATGGATGAAAATGATTCAAGGGTATGCATCTATGTTGATCTTGAGGAAAGATAGGAGATGGAGGGACATAAGGACCCAAAATAGATGATGAATTAGGAGAATTAGGAGGCGAAAGTGAAGGGACATAAGGGCCCAAGATGGAAGGAAGATGTGAAGCCCTTAGAAATGGTGGAAGAGGTCCAAGGATGGATGTGGAAGATGCAAAAGGATAATCAATAAGTTCATCAGCATCTATATGACAACCAAGGACATCAGCATCTTTAGAGTGAGCATTAGAGTTTTCAACAGGATCATGCACACCTTGAATAGGAGCACCTTCTTTGATAGGATCATTCAAAGCTTGCGAAGACTTAGGAAGAGTAGATAGTGGAAGTGAACATGGAGCAGTAGAACAAGAAGATGAAATACTTTGATCTTGACAAGGATCTTTGGATAGCATAAGCGCATCATTTTTTTCTTGATTTTCAATAGGCTTAACATCGGAAGTAACAAGACCATTTTTAATAACTTTAATGGAAGTATCATTTTTGGAAAGTGCAAGTGTAGTAAGGTTATTTTGATTGTCAATAAGCTCAATGGTGTAAGTAGTAGCCTGATCTTGCTTAGAGGAAAAATTACGACATGGTGGAATGAATGAGGAAGGGTGTAAAAGATTAAAAGAACCATGAAACGAATGAGAGATATCATCAAAAGGATTGGATGACATGGAGGGTTCTTGATCTTGATCTTTTTTTATATTCTTTTCTTTATCATTTTTAGAGTCTTCTTGACATGTATCTACTTCTAAGGATAAGGAAGCGGGTTAGAATTGTATGGAAGACTTTGGAAGAGATAGTGAAGGACTAGCTAAAGTAGGCATTATAGCACATGAAGTCTTAGGCTCTTTAAGTTTAGCATCATTGAAAGTATTTGTAGCCAAGTGAAGGTTAGCTTGAGTATCTTTAAGAGGTGGCCCTTGAGAATAACTATAGGGAACCACATGGAAAGCCTTAGGATCTTTGTTGGATGAAGGATTTATGAAAGATTTGGAAGACTCAGAAACTTTAGGAAGTGTGTGGGTATTGGAGGAAGTAGAGGATGGAAGGGAACCATCACAAGACAAAGGTTCAACATTAATATGATCTTGCTTGAGAGCACAACTTTATTTTCAGCATGAGAATTTTTAGAGGAGAGATTATTTTGACGTTTGAAATCAATGTGGTAGATTTTCTCTTCCTCAATAGGAATATTGTATTGTTCACAAAAATCATCAAAGAATTCTTCAAATTTAGAGTCATATGGATCACCATCACAGTCTACCCAATACGACTCCCCCTTAGAAATCACAAGTGTACCACGAGAATGATGCTTAGGAATAGAAGTTTCATGGGCATCACTACATTGTCCATCATCATAGTCATCATAGTCATTATAGGTGGGTGTGTCACTCTTTGTGGAAGAGACATCATAAGGACTATCACATTGCTCTTTATGATATGTCTTCTGAAGAGAAGTAAGACTCTTGGGAGAAGTAGAAGAAGAACGAGATCGTGAAGAAGAGGAAATTGAAGACTTAGTGGAAGAAGAAGACTTGGATAATGAAAAATTCGAATAATGTTTAGAAGAGTCATGATAAGATTTGGAAGATGAAGAATGTGAATAGTGTTTAGAAGAATTGTGATAAGATTTAGAAGATGAAGAATGTGAATAATGTTTAGAAGAATCGTGATAAGATTTAGAAGATGAAGAATGATGAGAAGATTTAGAAGATGAAGAATATTTGGATGAGATCATGAGTATGATTCTAGCAAAGGCGTTTGATTTAATCAATTTTTATTTTATTTTTGTTATAAATTTGTCACTCATGAGAATTTTGGAGGAACAACACTTTTCAAATATGTCAATGAGCTCAAGATCATCTATTCTTAATAAAGGTTCCAAAACCAGATAGTCAAGATTCATGGTTATAGAAGAAGAAGAATCAAGCATGGAAGAAATGAATAGATGAATAGAAGAAGGTAGACTAAAAAATAAGAAAAGAATCAAGAAGAAGAAGAAGAAGAAGAATTTCCCATGGGAATAGAAGACTTTAGAAGAACATGGGAAATGGAGAAGAAAGAAGACTAAGAGTCATCTTGTACAATTGATACCATAACATTCATTGATATTTTGAGCAACATGACAGCACCTAGGATCTGATCTAGACTGACCAAGGAAGACCAAGCTTCTAAGGAGAACTCACTATAGCAGGATGGAACTTAGTTTCAATATTCCAATTAGATCTTTCAAAAGATTTTGAAATGATGATCAAGCACATAAAACAACAAACAGGGAGTTCAAGAAAATAGTCTTCAAGCAATGAGCAAGGGACAAAGCAACCTTGCGCATGAATAGAGATAGTGACTTAGTATGCTACTCCTTAAAGATTCTACTTGTGTATGTTCTTGAAAATATTTTAGCAAGCACATAGAACACAACAACACCTTAACAAGCTGTCTACAAGGATATACATGGCTTTTAAAAAGGAGTCCTTGATATACGCAAGGTACGTAAGGTGCAAATCTGTAGATGAGAAGAATCCAAAATCACACAGCCGGGGGGAGACATTAACCCAAATCTCCTCCTTCACTTCTCAAAGGTATAAAGTTCTTTGAGGCTTAGCCAAGAGTGATATCAAACTCAATTCCCAAGAGAGGTGTCTTTTGATTCACCACCTGCTATTTATACTCTGTCGGAACACGGAAGTTAAGGTCGTCCCTTGAGGTGGTGTGTCCCCAAGCAGGCCTTCTAAAAATAAAATTAAGTAATTCACTATTAGAATTATTTAAAGCACTAAAGGTGGAACACTTAACTCTTTGATTAAATGTGAAGTGAGTCCAAAAGTGGAACATTTAACTCTTCAAGTGAATGTGAAGCGAGTCCAAAAGTAGAACATTTAACTCTTCAAGTGAATGTGAAGTGAGTCCAAAAGTGGAACATTTAACTCTTCAAGTGAATGTGAAGCGAGTCCACAAGGTGGAACATTTAACTCTTCACACAAACTCAAAGTGAGTCCAAAAGTGGAACATTTAACTCCTCACACAAACTCAAAGTGAGTCCAAAAGTGGAACACTTAACTCCTCACACAAACTCAAAGTGAGTCCAAAAGTGGAACACTTAACTCCTCACATCAACTCAAAGTGAGTCCACACCTTAGAAAATAAGTGAGTTCCAAAAAGCACAAAAGGGTTTCCTAGTGGAGCAATTAACGCTTCTTTCCTGTAGATCCCTCCCCTTTAATGTGGTGCTGATCTTGCAACCACGTGGCAAAAATGAGGGGCCGTCGGATTAGCGAGTCCAATAACCCAAGATAGCAATCTAGATCAATCACAAGTAATCTAAAGTTGCTTATCAATACTACTCACAAATGACAAAGGGTTGAATCAATGGAATATTTAACTTTCCAAGCAAACATAGAGTGAGTCCACAAAGTGGTGCATTTAACTCCCTATGTAAACAAGAAATGAATCCATGCTCTCAATCACTCAATGAGATATTTGATATTGGAACCAAGAATTACTTAAGGTTTAAACACAAGCATTCACTTACACAAACTTGTATGAAAACAAATCTATGTTCATTCATTTCCCATTAAAAGCATCAATTGAAATGTGTTCTATGAAAGCATGTAAACACTCAAGCCAAACACATGAGAGGTTCAATTTTAATTCTAAAATCCAAATGTTGTAGAGATGGAACAAAGTACCTCAAGCAATTTTCAGCATTTTCCATGAAAGCAAGAGCACCTTCAAAACAACTTGTTAGACCAACAAAAGGTTAGCAAAATCCAAAATCTAACAATGGTTAGCACATAAAAAAATTACATAATCTACAAAAATAACTGATCAAATGACAAAATCTGAAAATGAAACCATCATGGTTGGATTAGGCTCGGAAAGGCCTTTCCAACGATATATCACACTTAAACTTTTGATACCATTTGTGAAAATTTCTTAAAAAATTGGCACCCGTTTTCAAAGGAGGCAACACTTTTAACTGGTAAAGTGTCACGCCACTATACAGAGAACTGTCGCACGACACTGGCAAAGTGTCGTGCCACTACACAAAGAACTATCGTATGACACTGGCAAAGTGTCACGCGGCACTCTGAGACAGAAAAACTAGAGACCGAAAATAAAGCTGAAAATTGATAAAAAATTTTGTGGAAATGCAGAAAATAAAGGACAAAGTCAATCTACTTTGCCCCACGGTGGGCGCCAAAAATGGTGCGTGCACCAAAGTTAATCTAAAGCATAAAGGAAACCAAGCTAAGTATGAAGCTATGAATGCTATGATAATGCAAGAAATGAAGTTTAAACTATGAAGCAATGAGGAAATCCAAGAAAAGCTTGATGTAGCAATGATCTCCAAAAGCTCCAAATGCACCTAGAAAACCTGCAGCATAACAATAGCATGAAAGAGATGGATATCCAAATGAAGGAGAGAGCTCTCCTTTTATAAGAAATGAGGTGAAATGGACCATTGAGATTAAGAGGCAAAAGACTTAATCAACGATGGAGCTTGAAAGAGGAGCAATCCATGTGCACAAGTATCCTCCAATAGGAAAATAGGAGTTGACTTTATGTCCATATGAGACAAAAAGTATTTTTCCTCTTTTTATAAAATAAGAATTTGTGCTTTATTTGTGCAACTTAGGATAAGAAGAAAAGGTGGGGCTTTTTATTTAATAAAAGGGGAGGAAATATTCCTTTTAATTAAATAAAGAACTTAGGATAAAATGGTTAGCCCAAGGCAAATAATCGAATAAATGATAAAATTAGGATTTGATCAAAGAAATTGATAATGTTGAAAAATGTTGATTTTTGATAAAACTGATTCAGAGATAAATAAATCGAATAAATGGGGCCCAAAGTCTAGGCGACCATTTTTGGGTGCATACAGATAAAACTAGGGATCTTGGATTATGTGGTCTTAATGTGGTCTTATATATATATATATATATATATATATATATATATATATATATATATATATATATATATATATATATATATTATGATAGTTCTCTTCGTTGTACTTCTCTTGGTCCATTCTTCATTGAGGATGATAGTGTTGTAAATACACACATTTCACCTCCATTTATATATAATGGTGATGCACATTCTGTCATGTCTAATGATATAATTGTTTATTTGTGGTGCCTTTCTATGATGATTCTTTTAGTGATAAATTTGTGATGATTATACTTATTCTATCACTAGTAATATGCCTATATATACATGATACACCTTTTCCACATTCACATGATGTCACTAGTAAGTATTTACTCTATCTTGTGTCTCATGGTATATTAATAATATGTTTACCAATGAGAAAATGATAGTTATATATCTTCTTTTGACAAAGATGATGACTCTTTCCTTTATGATGATTATGTACATTACATATGCTAAGGTAGTGACCCTAAGTGGATCACATAGGATTCTCTACGCATTGGAATACATTCTTATACCTATTATATTAAACAAACACATGATTTATATATACACAAGGATGAAGAAAGATATAAGAATATTTAATAAGTTTTAGTTTGTGTATTTGAGGATGACATGTGCTAGTTGATAATGCACATTTTGCAACCCCCGTCGCTATTACATATGGTATTATGTATAAAAATACACACATGGGACATGTTGAGCATGAAATTTCACCTTATGTGAGCTACCTAATAAGTAGGATTAACCATTTAGAATGGTATGTTGCAGTAAAAACTCAATTAGATCAATGATGATATGAAAATATTCCACAATTTATTGGCATGTGACACATTCTCTTATCTATCACTATGTGGATTTGTGGCACCTTGATTTAAAAATATGATGGTAGAGTTGACCCTTTATGAACTTTACAATAATAACAAGTAATGCACCTCCCTTATTTCTATTAAGATCAATCATTTCCTCAAGATCTTTCATTACTGTTTAGTGACCATATATTACATGGTTTCATTCATTTCCTTATGCTTCCATCAATTCCTCAAAAGTTTGGGGTAATTCTTTCATGAAATATTTATTTATGTTCTATTGAGCCTAGACATTCACCACTTAAATCATCTATTACAAAAAAAAAGAAAAAAATTCTAAGATTGGGGATTATATTTTTAGATTTCACATTTTGGCCATTAATATATTGTCTCTAATGGGCAATGATGAGCTTCAACATATCTTTATGATTGTTTTAATTTCAATCTTCTAGAATTGAGTGTATCACATGTCCTTTAGGTGCTACCATAGTTTGAGCATGCCTTATCAAAAGAACCTTGTATCAACACATTTATAAACTTTCCCTTTTTTCATGGGTTAACACTACTGTCCCATTTAGAAAAAAGCGAGAAATGAGAATGCAGTTAATATTACATTTGATGATCATAATATAATTTCTAAACCAAAGAAAAAATTCCAATGAATATTTTTTTATTATATCACCACAAGCACAAATCAGTAAATAATAAAACGGGTTAAGAACAGATATACTCAATTTATTACACATGTTGACTAAGTGTTTGTACCTAGTGTGAAGTAATACAATGCATAAATATGCGTAAATGAAAAATAAAATAAATAAGAGTAATATGCACAAAGAAAAAAAGATAAATTTGGTTATTTTTATTAGAACAATGACACCATATTTAATGAGAATAAGCATACTCCTTTGGAGACAAAATTTGAACATCGTAAGCTTGTTTGATAATACATGAGCATAATTCTAAGATATATAACTATACACCTATACCTTAATCACATCTTTTTCTTTTTCTTTTTTTTCTTATGCTTCATTTTTTGTTCTTTTAATACTCATTTCACCTCCTACATTAGATTGCATGATTATTCTTTGCCACTTGGGCTCATTTTGGTCTTATTTTTCCTTGTTTCATAGATGTGCCTTTTCTTTGTTTGTACTCAATTTTTTTAATCCATGTGCCTCATTTAGTTTTGCATTTACCTTTTATTCCCCACATGGATTGATTACTTTTCTTACCTTCACCTCTTTAATTGATTTTATGATAATTACCTTTGTAACTTTGTTTGCTTAATTTTCCTTTAAATTAACTTTCATTATATATGTGTTACACTATTCTATGTTTATTATGATATGCCCATAACTCTCATGTTTATTATCATGCTCATCTAATTTACCAAGATATAATTCTTCTACTTACCAATCACTATTGACTAACTTGATATGATAATGTATTGTCATAGCATGCATTTAGAACTTACACATTGAAGCTACATTTATATATCACATGCATAGAGTTACATTTCAATCCTATATTGTAATACCATATTTTTAGAGCTATCAATCCATATTGAAGGGTATCATAGCTCCCTACATTCATATTTTTTATTCTTGTATTTCCATATCTTTATATTGGGACATCAGAACCCCAACTTTTACAATCCTCTTTACATATCTTGAGAATCATGCCAATAGTAAGAGCATCATTCCTTCCCCTTCACATACTATAATTTCATTGGTATACCTATATATTGAGGACATCATGTATTATCCTCCTTGACACTCCATGCTTATAGTATCCTTATTGGGGGCATCATTCCTTCTATTGTGTCATATTTTACCTACCTAGGTTCTTGTTACAACTAGAGAGCTATCAATTTATCTTCACCATTATGTGTTCACCCTCTTAAATGTCTTCATTATTTTTCTATGTTGGGGGAATCTTCTATCTAGATATATTATCTATCTCATATAATTTTATGAGGACTTATTGTGAGATTTTATGCACACTTATCACATAATGTGTTTGAATTATATCACTTTTTATTTACATGATTTATATTATTATATGATTACTTGTCTAGATCATTCCATATATGGTTTTACATTTCCTTCATTTTCTTGCATCCTATGGATGCCACCAACTAAAGGGGGATTATATTGCTACTTACATTCTTATGTTGGGCTTTAAGGTAGTGATAGGTGTTCTATACATATTTTAATCATTGTGACTAGATGAATTAAGCATTACCATATAAAATGATTTGTGCTCCATATCAAGCCTAACACAACATTAGTAATTTCCTAATAATTAATTCATTAGATTTACTTATATCCTATTTTTTATATGGTTGATTAATTTCATATTTTGTACCTAGTTTTTATTTATGAAATATAATCTACTCATTACATATTTCTTCTTTGTTTTTAGGTTTCTATGGAGACCATATGCCCAAGACATACTAACCTAATTGTTAGAATGTGAATTTGATGATGTTAATGGTGTTGTCATTAATGGTTGTCATTTATGTCAACATATCCGATGTGTAGAAGAGATTTATTTATGATTTGATTATTTTTCTATATTGGTTGATGTGTATCGATATCCTTGGAAAATCGGTGAAGGTATCCACCAAAGGATGTGCTTTAAATGTTTATTCTTATGTGTTTTAGTGGTGGTTCTATTTTGTGTGTGACATATGGTAGATCAATTATTTGGGTTCGGTCCTATTTGGAGCCTATTCATTATGTTTTGATCCTACTAGCTACCATGTAATGTGTCAATCATATCCTTTGGTACCAAAAGTATTGGAGATGGTGTAGTGTGTTGATATGCACGAGGAATGTTGTATTGAGTGAGGTGGTACATGTTTCATTCCTTACCACTGCAGTATGTTTTGGTGTGACCTATTTCAAATCAATTTAGGCCAACTTGGTTGATGGCATCAAGCAGTATAAGAAGATTGATGTTTTTAGTTGTTCATGTGGCTAGTGTGATGCTTGTATAGGAAATGAATGTGAATCTAACAAGAGACAATTTTTGTATTGATGATTGTGTGTATGGATGCAATGAATAACATACTGATATATCATTTATGTATTTCATATTATTGATAACAGTGATCTCTGAGGTAGATTAAATCTCATTTCTTATATTCTAGCAGTGAGCCTATTTGTATTGGAAACTAGCCATATTCATATTTTAGGGTAGTTAGCCCAACCAACAGTGAGCCAACCCGTAGTGAGAAAACTGACAATGAGTCTTTGTAAAAATCACCTTAATAGGTGTTACCTTAACCAATGTTTCATTTCATGAGAATTAGCTTCTCCATGGTTTTTCCCAGTTTGGGTTTCCACATAAATTCTGGTGTTCTTTGTGTTGGTGGTTTTGTGCTTTCAAGGTTATATCTTTTATAATTGTTTGACATGGTTACCTATAGAAAAGAAGTTAATGTAGATATAACAATCATTATCATTTATATGGTTTGTGAGTTTAACAACACAATAAGAGTTTTAGAAAGTGTTTGTGAATAACTAATTCACCCCCTTCCCCTCTCAATTATTCAACCTGTTCAACACTAATGACATTCTATAGGGTCTATTTCTTTACATGGATCCTATTTGATATCATTTTAAGTCTAAATATTTACTTCACATGCATCTTTGTGAGTGCTACATATTTCAAGATGCACAATCATTTTAGGATTTATATACACCTTAGAAATGAGATAAAACAAAATGGTGAAATTCACATATCCATACCATTTCCTATCTAGGGTTATTTCACTTTTTAGAAATGTATTAATACATGTATCTACCAACAAATGACATAATCTTGTGTAAATTTGAGCTCATTCTATTCTTTACCTATCCCTATACACATGCATCCCCACTTATTTATCTCCTACTTTATTTTTGCATGCACGTCCTTTGATGCATTCACCAATTTCTCGCACCTATTACATTTATTCATACACCCAACCCAATGTTGTTATTCTCCACCTAAATTTGATTATTTACCCACTTTGAGAAATTTATGTGGTTGTCAAATTTACCCCTACATTTTTAAATTATAATTGATTATCACCCTTTATTTTCTCACCTTTAGCCAACTAAGTACACATTTTGCAAAAAATGATTTTGGTCTAGTATTTTAAGGCATTCATTATTATTCATTTATATGCATCTATCATCTATCTTTCAACTTTGGTAACCTTAGAAGCATTTAAGGATTAATTAATAGTAAAAATAGTCATGTTGTTGAATTAATAGGAGTAACGAATTTATATACATCTTTTCAGGGATATTGTATATTTTTCTTGATCATGCACACATTTTTAGGGATGAATTAGGTGAACATGTTTTCTTGTAATATAACATAAACCCTACAATGCATTTCTAAATATTGACAATCTCTAAACATCGTAAAAGATCCAAGTAGATAAATATCACTCAAGTGGAATATATAACAAAAGTACACTGAGAAAGATGAAATCTATGCACAAAGATGAATTAGTAATAATGATAGAAATATCTATTAATAGACTAACAATAAAAGAAATAGAATCTTCGTTAAAAAAAAATCATTCTCCATTCATAAAATTAAGTAACATTATTCCTACATTTGCTTTTTCAAAATAACAAACAAAATTATGTATTTCTTCTTCCAAACATTTACTAGTTAAAATATAAATGAATTTCACCTTGATTGTTATTAATCTTCTTAATCCTAATGAAATCCAT
The DNA here is from genome assembly GCA_027943335.1 of Chamaecyparis obtusa. Taxonomy (NCBI): domain Eukaryota; kingdom Viridiplantae; phylum Streptophyta; class Pinopsida; order Cupressales; family Cupressaceae; genus Chamaecyparis; species Chamaecyparis obtusa. The sequence continues at coordinate 178,919 of BSBK01010832.1, forward strand.
GAGAAAAATAACTTTACAATAAAGTGTGAAATTTTTTTTTATCATTTTTATACAACAAACATGTATGCCTTTGTGTTGAATATTTGACTTGAACAATTATTACGTAATATTTATATGGTTTTTTAGTTATTCTTTGTTGTGAAAACATGACCTATATCTTGCTTAGCAAATTTAGGGTTTTGTGTGTAACTAAAGATTGGTTAACTATGAATAATTAATTATGTATATACAATGCATTGTCTTTTAATTTTTATAATTAATTATTAAAATTATTATTTTTAAATTTTATAATTTTTAAAAAAAATTAATCGACAATAAAGTAGTTTTATTCATAATATAATTTTTTTTTTACAAAATGATAACTTAGCCAAAAAAACCTTTGAAGTTCATGATCATCTATCTGAAAATTAAAAACCCCTGCTTCAAAAATCCAAACTTATTGGCATAAGCACCATGTACTTGTCATATTCTATATTCTTCATCTACATTCTATAGCCTAACCTAAAAACTATACTATAAATGCCTTTTCTTTAACAAAAATGGGCACCCACATAAATAGACACTAGATGAAATACACAATGATATCACAAAAACAAAATTATAATGGTTCCCAGAATCACATTTTTCTAACCTTTCCCTTAGCATCGAATGTCCTGGAGTCTTTGTGGATAAATACCCCTACTCTAGTATCCATCCTTACTTTCTTGGCCTCTCAAATCTCACGTTCCTTTCGCTTCTCCATTTCTAGTGCCAAAAAATGTTCTTTCAAAATCTCCCATCCATCCCTTACTTCATCATTTATCTTATCTTTTCTACTCGTTGCACTCGATACAATGAAGGGCTTAAAAATATTTAATATGCCCTCTACCTCTCGCTAATTCCCTTCCGTAGCTTTGAATCCAACCCCTGGTTCAACCATAATGATAATTGGAATCATACGTGCCACCCACTTCGACTTCACACATGAATGCATAACCCAGATCGCCTCCTCTTTGGTTCCTAATTCTAGTGCCCATGCTAACACTATCGAGGCTATCTCGATGTGAGATCTATAATGATGGTCTAATAGTTCAAAAACTCCTCCCCAAATAATAAATCCAATATTTTCCAAAACTAGCTATTATCGATCATGAATATGCCTTTCATCATCTTCCTTATTACCTCCCCCATGCGTGTTTGTTGTTGTATGGATGTCCAAAGAGATAAATTTGCTTCCATCTCTTTGCCCTACTTATTTTTTAATTTTATTTTGCTAATATAGTAAAATAAACTTTTAACTATAAAAAAAGTTAAATAAATAAATTATAAGTGGTATTTTAAATATAAGGGTCGAATTATCTAATATGATTAAAAAAGTTAAATAAGATTATAGTAAAGTATGCAGTCATATTTGAATAAAATGGATTGGGATTCTCTATATTGAAATTAATCAAATATAACATTTAACTGATGTGGAATTGTGTTAAAGGAATTTAGTAGAAATATGATATTAGAATTTAGCTCTCAAACTATAAACATCTAGTTCTTAAAAAAACTATTCAAAGTCTAAGATAAAATAATGTTAACAATCTCACCTTCATTTCTATAATTATATGCAAATTAGAATTAGATCTTGGGTACATGCAAAACCTACTTGTCTAATGGTATTTGAAGCTAGGAAAACGATGGTGGTGGTAAAGAACACTACAATAATTTTTATATAAGGACTAGAGTTTAGGACTTTCTTCTGACTCAAGCCTTCAAACCAAGTTAAGAATAAAATTTTAATTTTAATTTTGTTGGATGTTTCAATATAGACAAAGAGGTTTTAATATATAAGTGATACAAATGTGTAATCCTATTTTTCTTCATTGGTTGTATGATAATAAATGACATATAGATGATTCATTTTAATAATGTCTTAGACACCAATTAAGAAAACATTGTGCAAGCTAATAGGTAATAAATATGTACAACAAAAGAGCCCAAAATGTGATAATAACACATACCAAATTCCTTGATACAATTTGGTGTAAAACAAGAGGGAAAAAGTGTAATGGAGTACATTTTTATTCTCTACAGTTCCCATACTTTGGTGTGTTTTAAAAATTGTACGATAAATACCAAATTATAAATAATTTAAAAAGAAGATTATAAAAATGATATGAATCTTTTGAAGTTTGATTTGTGACAAATTTGTTCTCCTATTTGAAACATGGACAAAAACATAATATGAATATTAATAATTATATGCCCCATCAAATTATGTGGAAGATTTACCTAAAAAAGGCTATCCATTAGAATGCAATATTTCATAGAGGATGATATATGCTCATAGATTATTTTATCTATGATCAAAAGTGGTATGTAATGGTGCCAAGTGTGATGTATTCTTTTAAAAATTTGACAATTTACAAAGATGTTTTGACTTGAGTTATTTGCCCCTATATATTTATTTGTTTATTTTAATCATGTGTTGTATTTTTATTTAGTTCATCAATGAGTGGTGTGTTATGAGTATACTTAGAGTGTCATAAAAAATACAATATTTCATCATACTAACATATATGCTCATAATATGCCTGCACTCAAGGAAAGTAATTTGGAAAGACCCCCAAGAGCTACCTCTCTCACCACAACAAATTCAACTATTTCAGAAAATCTTGTCTCAAAGACTGATCTACTTATCAAACTTGGAGGATAATTTGATTTGGGCACCGGGGGCAGATGGGAATTTTAATTTTAAGGATGGATATAAACTTATTCAGCAGAGAGACGCAACCAAGCAACCATCCCGTGCTTATTCCTTCTGCTAGAATAATCTAACATTACCAAAACCAGGATGCTTTTCTTGGCTAGCTTTGAATAATAGGGCATTAACAAGCGAGTGGCTTCAGAGACTTAATATAGCTCAGCCTTTTAATTGTCTGCATTGTGATAATCATCAAGAAGACACAGACCACCTATTCTTAAAATGTGAATTTGCTCAAGAATGCTGGCATTTTGTCCTTAGAAAGTTACAATATCCAACTCCTCTTCCATGCAAGCTAAGGGACCTATTTGACTCATGGCCACAACTATATTGATCCTCCCTTTTTTCAGCAATTTGGAAGTGCACTCCAACAATAGTAGTCTGGGCAATTTGGTGGGAGAGAAATAAAAGAATCTTTCGCAGACAATTTTCGACAATCCAAGTGGTCACAGCTCAAATAGAAAGATCGATATCAAAACTAGTTAATGCTAGTCATAATAAGCTTAAACATAATCTAATTATGACATCATGGGACTCATTTATATTGCAAGAGTGGAAACAAATACATGCTCACTTTGGTTGGTGTTATCAACCAAAACCAAACAAAATGCTGGACAGAGAAGGGATTAAGTGGATGCCGCCATCCAAAGGGTTTAGCAAGATTAACTTCGATGGCTCCTCAAGAGGGAATCCAGGTAAATCAGGGGTGGGAATTTGTACCTGAAATTTTCAAGGAATATTACTAGCAGTAAAATGTTGCACGCTTCCTGATGGCACAAACAATATGGCTGAGGCCAAGGCATTATTAGAAGGTCTAATATTAGCAAAAAATGGAGGCTTCTGATAGATTCAAATAGAGGGAGATTCAATAGTGATTATATCTACATGTATAAGCAGAATATCCCATAACTGGAAACTATCATACATCCTTCAGCAGATTTGGCTGTTACTGGATTCATTTCAAGAAGTTCAGATCTCTCACATGCTTAGAGAGGGTAATAGACTAGCAGACCATCTGGAAAACAAAGGTTGTGATGGGTATGAACTGGTGGCTATTAATGATGATTCAATTATTAATCATGATGCCAAGTTGAAGGAAATCTATAGTCGAGAAATAGTGTCATGTGTAGTTGATGCCTCAAATGTTCGAATGTGAAGTTTGTTCTTTAACAGATGCATATCTATTTCCCCATCTGCAAGTTCATCGGCACACGTGTTTGTGGTTGTGAAAGTTTAATCAGTGTACTATTGGCAGAATCCCAAGTTCCAAAAATGACATTGAAACTTATGCATAATTTCGCTCACACTTGGGATATCCTGATTTTATTTTGGCTGTACTTGGAAATTTATTACAACTACAAATATGTGGGCTTTTGATCATATCCATCACTCATTGTCAAGTTACAAGCTGGGAGCCAATGGATTTGCGGGTTAGTCAGGTGATGTTATGCAAACAGTGTGCCTGCTATCACCATGAAGTCATGCTCAGAAATTTCAGAGTTAGGATGCGATTGGAACTTTTGGAAGAGGCTCTGCCATGTCACATCGATGAGGGCTCATTTTCATCAATGTTTATATGCCAGTCGCAAGCAATAAGGGATGCAATTCAATTGGTTGTTGGGGAAGAGAGCAATTTGATGGAGGAAGATACACACATTACAATGCTGGATAATAGAACAGAGTAAACAGAGTATATATTAATACCAAATTTTTTGATTTACAGACTATGCCCAGAGCTGCCAATGCCCAGAATATCATCTATATTTCTGTATATGACTGAACTTCAAAACATTCCTTTTGTTTACAAAATATTCTTCTTGTAGAACATTCTCGAAATGCCTTGGATTACATCTGAATGAGAGAAACGTTAGAGAAAAAGAAATATAAAATGTACTGCATTTAATACAGTAGTTGGCGGATGAAAAATGGGCTGGTCGCATGATCGCATGAAGAAAATAATGCTCATGTGATCATGCGACAAGAGCAATAGAGGGGACCCACACGCTTTGGAACATTAGCAAAAGTTATCGCATAAGGAAAAAGAGCCTGGCCAAAAACATTAGGCAGTGTAAAATATTTGAGATTGTCGCATGATCGCATAAACCAAATAAGGGTTATGTGATCATGCGAAAAGGTGAAAGGAGAGGGCCCCACACAAAATTATCGCAGGTTCGCATATAGAAAATAAAACTAGGCAAGCTTTAGGCAGTCACATTTAAATCAGTGGTTGCGGTTCAAAAAGAGTTGGGCAAGTAGAGAGGTCACATGATCACATGGGTGGGAATGAAGCCATGCGATCATGCGACAAGGCACGAGGCACAACTAGTGGTAGGTGTAGAAGGTGGACGGAAGCAGGGGCGGTTAATGCAGAGAGGCGGAAAGGAGTGTGGTCGCATGATCGCAAGAGAGGAGAGAGAAGCCTTGCGATCATGCGACAAGGCATTGAGAAAGCCTGCGGTAGAAATAAGTACGGTGGACAGGGAAGATTAAAAACTGCCCTGCTGGCATCCACGTCCTTCAACATACTGGACTCTCATTCGTGGAGCATTTGCAACGTGATGGACTTATCCCAGTCAATGTCTTTGGTGTCTTCACTGGCTCACAATGCACTCTCGAGGACTATTCGGCAGTATGAACTATGGGATGGTTTGGCACTAGTTGGTGGACTGTTTTCGCATCATGAGTTGCTCACATGTCACTGTCAATAGGGCACTTTTGAAGGCTTTTTGGAGTATGATCTAAAAATGGATTATAAATATTGACATATTGCTCGAAATATGTAATATTTATGTATTTATATATCCTCAGATATATGCATGTATATAACTATGATCCTGGGGTTTCTTACTGGTTCTTCCACGGGGGAGTTATTGAACCAGATTAATAAAATATGGTGGTTACACCACTTTTGCTTAAAAAAAAAAAAACATATATGCTCATAGATTAATTATATATGACCGAAAGTGGTATGTAATGGTGCCAAGTGTAATGTATTCTTTTAAAAATTTGACAATTTACAAAGATGTTTTGACTTGAGTTGTTTGCTCCTATATATTTGTTTATTATTTTAATCATGTGTTGTATTTTTATTTAGTTCATCAATGAGTGGTGTGTTATGAGTATACTTAGAGTGTCATGTAAAAAATAGAAGTTGATCATAATCATGTGATAATCTAAACACATGTTGAATAGTTCCAAACAAAGATTATATATGATTAGATTCTTCGATTGGAACTGTTCAACATACGTTTGGATTATTACATGAATATGATCAACTTGTGCTACATTCTCATAAGTAAGATCTTAAAATTTATGTTTGATTATGACACACCTACTCATATTATATGTCTCATAATAATAGTAAAATATCTATCTCTACAATAAAGAAGGTCAGCTCTAAATCTATCAATTAGCTTAATGAGAGTAAAGTAGAAATTTTGTTCTTTAAGACATTTTAATATCATATATGAATGATCCACTTGTTTGGTGAATTTGGATCTTAATCCTTATAATTTAATAGTTTCAAACATTAGTGGTTTTACCACTTTTATCAGTAATAATGTGATAACACTACCAAAATTGGGAATGTTTCTATGTGGTCCCTAAGTAAACTTAAGTAATATGTGTGTTTAAGACCTAAGAAAATAACATACTAGGTACAAAACTTAAACATACCAAAACCCCCTGGAGTGCAACTTAGGGAGAACATATGCACATAATGTTAAAGATGGGTACAAACTACTAGGTCATGTTAGGTGCCCATGTACAAATGTAATTAAATTCCCACAAATGAAGAAAAGGAGAAAACCTAGTGGGACAAAACTCCTCCACAAAAATAGAGATGAAAATACAAAAATCTCTCAATAATGAGAGAGAACGACAAAACCCCAGGTGAGGAAAAATTCCCCAATCCCATTAAAGATCATATAGAAGTTAAGTGATCCCCCTTAATGTTGAATATGATCTAAAGATGTTGAACACCATTCTTCCCATTGGCAATAAATAGAGCTATTGTTGCACCAATAATGTCAATGCACCATTGTAGAATATGTCGAATAATAATTGTTGAGGAATCTCACACTATAATAGAAATAAGATTAGAATCAAGGAGACACCTTTGTGAACATCAATTGGATACTTATGAACTGCAAATTGGTAAATTCTTATGTCAACTAGAGACATGTACTAAGTCTTGTGATATAGATCCTAACCAACTAAATACAAGAAAATTACATCCAAAGAAGAATGAGATGACAAACTACAATGAATGTTGTGGCACTTAATGCTATTACATTTACAACATAGTTCATAAAAAAAATTACAACAATGATGCAAATCTAGAAACATGATGAAGAATCCCCGCAAAATATTTCCCTAAAGTAGGTGATTAAAGACGCCCCCAATTGGGATGTTGCCAAAAAATTAGAACAATTGGTGCCTAGTGTCTATTGCATGGAAGATCATATGGTTGGCTAAAACGGGCTTAATAGGTGTCAAAAATTGTGTTCCCAAATCTTCTTATTGATATTTTTTTTTTAAAAACCTGTTAATTTCTTTTAGAAAACTTATTATAAGTTGTTTACAAATATATTTTATTGAAACAAATAATAAATAATTGTAGTGTCCTAAATCCCTATACAATTTTGTTCCATATCTAGGGCCCATTTAAGTTTCCAAGGCTTCCATGCTTGTTATGCTTGATCCAACCTCAATTACACACATATTGCTGGCATCCCGATGTCAAATTAGACTCCCATCCCAAATCTGAGCCTATTTTTGGTGGTCAAAGGCTACTGGGTGGGTATGGGGTGAGTTGGGTGACCCCTAACATAAGAGTCACCCTTAACCCTTCTAAATGGCCCCACATTTGATTCGGATAATAATATTTAGATTTAAGTGGGATCCCTAAATCCACATCGGCCTCCTTTGATTTTTGCACCATAAAATAGCTAGGTAAGTTATATAAACAAGGCTACCTCCCTCATTTTGGTATGCATTCAAGAAATCAAGCTATGAAGTCAAGGTGAAAGTGAGAAATCATCAAGATATCTCTCAAGAAATTAAGATAATTCATTCAATCAAGAAAGAATCAAGCATTAATCATCAATCATAGAAGACAAGGAGTAATGTCTGGATCTAAGCATTGTTGAAGGCATTCATGTTCTTATTCTAAATCCAAAGTCAAGAAAAATTCAAGCATCTTCATAAGGATTTTTATATCATGAAGGTTTGTGAAGGTATACGCGTCTTATCAAGCCTATGCTACATATCAATACACTTAATTTTCAATAATTTTCATTTTGATTTCATGTTTATTCCTCAATAAAGGTTTGACTTAGGAAAACCCCTTTCTATAACATTTTTATCTATTTTTTAGTGTGCACGAGTTAGGTAATGCCTGTGTAGAAGGAGATGTGAAAAGGGTTGATCAAGAGCTATAATTTGACAATCATTTCATCCAAAAGTATAGGGTCAAAGGTGATTGGATTCACCTCTAACCCTCTTGGTTTTCCTTGACCTCTTGTTTTGGATTGAAATTCAAATCAGAAGTAAATTGTTGTTTTTTCTTCCTAGATTTGGTCTCAAAATTGGGTTCTCAATTCATAATTAGTCTATGCAAGCATAAAACCATTTCTCTCTCCATTTATCCCTAGAACTTTTATTTTCCAGTTTAGTTTACATATTTATCTTCCATAAAAATGAAAGATCAATACATTTGCATAGCACTTTCAAGCCTCCTTGAGCTTAGTGGATCATGTTCCTTCCAAAGTATGAAAGGATATAGGTGTGAGCTTCCTAGTTTGTCCACACATCCTAGTGAACACCCCTCATACCATATTCTCTTCCATTACAATAATAAATATTTTTTTTAGACTTTCCATTTTAGTGATTATAATTGCCACAATCAAGATATAATAGACTTGAGTCACTATGCAAAAGACTAAACTGAGATTTATGCATTAAAATTACAAAAATAAGATAAATAAGGCCATGTGCTATAAGTACAATTTTTTATCAAAATAACTACAAATTGATAGCACCATTGTGAAGTATACGAAAAATCATGCGCCTTAAAAAAATCACCTAAAAAGGAGTCTATATGAGCTTGAATGAGGCCCTAGAAGTTGAAAACATGGGAATTACTTATTTTTAAAAAAAATTGGGCATTGACATTAGAAACCACCTGCACCACTACATAGAGCATAAAATTCTAGCCCAAATTTAAAAAATTCTCAAAAAAGGGAGCCAATATGACTGAGATAATGTTGTTTGAAAATTGTCTCCACGACACAGAGTAATTATGATGCTTGTACCGCCATGGAGGGAAAAAGATTTTCTAAGGGCTTTTGGTCAATTACTCCAAATTTGATGAATTAATAGTTTGGGCTTTCTGAATCCAATGGTGACCTTAGATTTGACCAAGAAAGTTCCAATTTTGAACTGCAATAGAAATCCACAAAAACAAAACCCCCAAAAATGTTTTCACCAAAAGTCTCTAAAAAGACAATGACACTCTAAAAGCTCTAACACCATGGAACATTTTTCTATGGAGATAGTCACTCAAGATCTAGAGGCTTAATGAAAATCATAATAATAATAGAGAATTGATATGACAAGAATAAATTGTGTCCTCATCAAGAATGCAATTGAATAGAATAGATCAAATAGTTCAAAGGAGACCCCTTGGTTAAGTAGGCCAAGGTAAGACATAAGAATGCATATGTTTATGAAAAGTTTCTTAATCTTATGACATGATACATAAAGTGATAAATTTTCATCCATCTAATGTATAAAAGTGATAGTGTGACACATCCACCAGAGGTAGATTATGCTTCAAAGGTGGAAAAGCAAAAGTATCACATGTCCACTTAAGGTGGATCACCCTCTAGGGTGGAAAAGTAGAAGTATCACTCAAGGTGGAAAAGTGATAATGTGATAGCACCATCGAAAGTGGGAATGTTCCTATGTGGTTCCTAAGAAAACTTAAGTACGTGTGTGTTTAGAACCTAGGAGAAGAACTTACAAGATACAACACTTAAACACACACACACAGTCCATATGGTTGATAATACACCCTCATTACCCCCATTTTTTAATTGAATTTCATTAAAACTCATGAGAATGAGGGGTTCTATAAAAACTATGATACATAAAAGACAATTATCTAATAAATCAATTACACACTTTGTACACAAGCACATAAATAAAAAAAATGAATAAACATTATTTTAAGGTGTTTTTTATTTGTGAACTCATAGGCTATTTTAATTTAAAATATAGTTTGGCAACTATAATTTGAAATTGAAACAAATATAATAATTGGTTATCTCATGCTCTTGTTTACAATGTGTTAATGAATTTCTATCTTCTTATCAATGTTATAGTGGAAACACTCAAGAGAAATATTTTATAAATATCTAAAATAAGAAATAGAAGCTTGAGGTAAAAGAAATATAACCAATTAAATGCAAAATCAATCAAACTATATGGAAATAACTTGTAGATTAAATCTTCTTCATAAAAATAATCCAAGAACTTATCTTTGAATTCCTTTAAATGAATTATTGGATCATTTCTACCATCATACATTGTAAACATAAGTGCCAAAAATTTAACTAATGGATAACAAATGTCTTAAACTAATGGATCGTGTAGTAACCCACTAGTGCAATCCTTATTTTTATACATGTTTTTATAAATCATTTCCACATTATCTATATTTTGCAACTTTCTCATGATGGTGACCAATTGGTGCACAAAGCTATGTGGTGTAGAAGGAACATTGGGCTATAAATATCACGATTAACAATTGGCCCAATGGCCTTATGTCTATCAATGTTATGTGTAGTAGATGCATTTTAAGTTATTTAAATACAATATCCATTCCTATAATTCCTTATTTGTGTATAATACATGTAATTTTATATTTATATGTAGGTAAGACACTATGATTATCATTTAATTTATATCTTTTGAAGGGTACATTGTGAAAGGAACCATATGAGTGCTACCAAGGAAACCAAAGAATAACATCAACATGATTCATAGATGGATCCATGAGATATCCTTAGAATAAATGACCACTAGAAGGTTAAATATGAGAATCTAACATGTTCAAGGGACAATAGAAAAGTAGTCTATGGAAGCATGTCCAAACAAAATGAATCAAATATAATAAGTATGACACACATCAACCCATTGGAAGGTTTCTTCCATTATGTAGTGTATCTAATAGTATAAATAAGGAGCATATTATCATAAAATAAAATCATAATATAAAAGTGTAAATGAATTGACATGTAAAGATGCATTTTAAATATTTACTAATATTAACTAGAGTATGAGCCAATCAACCAAATAATAAGAATCCATCATGCATACAATGTGAAAGAAAGGAAAAATAATATTGATCACTCAAGAAAGTCTCAGTAATATTATCAATAGATAAAATAAAAATATAATATTAGCCAAGTGATAGAGAGGGATTATGCTACACGATGACTAGCATTATAACTAATAAAATGAACACCATGTGTAATTAAACAAGGCATGTTATCATCATCACTAGATGTATTTCTATCATATATCATGTAAGAAGTATGAACATTATGAATATTACAAAATAAAAGAAACAAAATTCCTACATAAAAGGTTAGGTACAAGGAATTTCTAGGAAATATGAAAAGTTAGCAACATGTTGGACCAATGTATCTCTAGAACATGAAACACTTTTCTTTTGATAAAAATAGATGATGACTTTAAAAGGCCAATATATGTTAATAAAATGGAGTATGCCTAGTGTATAGTATATGTTAATGAAATGTTGATGTAATAAACATTTCTCTAGAAATGATCCAACTCCTCACAAGATAATTTCTAAATATGAATCCAAGGTTTAAAATGAATTTGTGTTTTAGTACTTGCCTTTAAATTTTATATCCTAGGTGGTAAGTTCAAATATTTTGGTGTGTAAACTAGTGACCAACATTCTAGTTTGATAAAGAATTAGTCAAAGATGATTGAAAAATGTGTTTGATTAGGAGGATAGGGTTGTGAACATGGTTTTGTTCAAGGGACATAAATGTACTTGAAATCCAATCCAAAATGGAAATATCTAAATGAATTAGGATGGGTTCATACCACTCGAGATAAAATAGCTAAAAGATGTATATGATAGGATTTTCCAACTTGTAAATTATACTAATTTGTCTTAAGCCAAAGCTAACCCCTTCTGTGACGGGTGGGATTGGTGTTGGCCATGCATTCTCTATTGTTTTTGTTGGCTTGGGTGGTTCGGGTGGTTTGCAGGTGCCCATGCGTTCTCATCATGCTAGGGATTTCATTCCAGTTTCATGTGTTGCTTCTTTGGAGTTGAACGAGGGTACTGAGGCGTAAATAGACCACAATGTGTCTATTTTTTCTTCTCATGTTTTCATTTGTAGGTTTCAGGTTTATTGGCCAATCTCCCAAAACTGCATGACTGGATCGCTTTGTTTTGGGAGCCTATTCTTTCTGCTACAGTTCATATCTACCCTATGGCTAGAGGCTTTTTCATTGCAAAATTTGAAATAGAAGAGGATAGAAAGAAAATATTGTATGACCATTTTTTTAGAATTAAGAAGCAATATCTGCTTATGATTAAATCCTAACACACTGAGTTTAATCCTTCTTCAAAAAAGTTTGATAAGTTTTCGATTTGGGTACGTCTTGCTTACCTCCCCCTTCGTCTTCGGGTTGAATATTTGCTTGTAATTCTCTTGGGGATTTTCTGTTGGTAGATGAACAATCTTTAGACATCCTTCATTCCACCTATTCCTATATTTTGGTTGACTTGGATGTCTCAAATAAGTTGTCAGGTGAGTTCTTGATCAAGTCCTCTAAAGGTCATTGGCTCAACCTTTGGACTATGAAGGGATTCCCTTCAGATGTCGTAGATGTTTTAAAACTAGACATGTGGTTGTGCATTGTAGGTTAAAGAAGAAGGGCTCATTGACTTCTTGGTGGATTGACACCTCAAATCAACATTATGCAGTTGAGAAGAGATCATATTTGAGCTTCTCTCAGGTTGTGGCTTCAGATCTTGTTGCTTCTTCTCAAGTTGTTGTTTCTAGTGGATTGGTGGTTGAGGATTATTCTACCCCCCCTATTTCTTTTATTTTGGAAAGGGCAATTGTGATATTGTTGGTTTCTCTAGCATTGGTGTTGTTATGATGGATGGTGTTGTTGGCTCTGCTCCTGTTGTGTCTCATAAAATTGCCTCCCCTGTTAGGGCTATTGTTGAGAGTAATGTTGGTGATGTCTCTCTGACTATTGTTGGACATGTCTCTCAGGGAGTTGGTGGCACTGTCTCTAGTCCTTTGGAGGCGGTTGGTCTCTCCTCTCTGGGTTCTGGGGTGCTAGCACTGAATTCGTTGGTCTAGCAGGGTGCAACCGCTAAGGTGGAAGAGGTTTGTATCACTGTAAAAGGCAAAAATTCTAAGACGTCTACGCCCTCTTTTGATATGACCCTTCGTTCCTACAAGGGTAGAGATAAAGGTATATCTCAATGGTTTTTTGGTTGTAGGTGTTGGGGCTGAATTTTTCTTTGGTCCCTTTTTCCTTATTTTTGGGTAGTGTTTTTCTCAGGTTGTGGGAGTCTGTTGGTAAAACCCTCATTTTGGTATTGATATGTTCCTTGTTGAGGGCTTTCATGTTACTTTTTTATGACCAATTTGTAAAGGGTTTTAGGTCCCTTCAAAACCTATTTTGCATTAATAAAAAAAAATCTTAAATGAATGCAAAACTATATGTCTTCCTTTGCTTCTTTATATCGAAGTCTTTAAATAAATGCAAATCGATACAATTATGACGTTTCAATCAATATAAGGTATCATTATCACCTTAATTGTGCAAGAATAATAAAACAATTAAAAAATATTTGAAATACTCAATAAGAAAACTCAATAAGTAATTTAATATATAACAAGTTTCTATCAACTCTTCCTAAAATGATCACTTATATTTTAAGTTATTTTTATTTTTTGAATTCATTAATTTTTAAATCATACATCCAACTGGATCCTTTTTGTTATAAAGGAACTTCAAATAAAAATATTAAATAAACTGGAATGTCCTTATTTTAATATTTTTAATTAAACTATTGGAGATCTAATCATGTTGGATACTATGTAACATTTGAGTGACAAATGGCAAATTGCAAAAGCAGTTACAATTAAGGACAATTAAACTATACAATGTCAACATTCTTATTAGTGATATCGTGAAGTGTGAGTGAGTGATTAAAATTAGCATGTCCCATCAAGGAGCTTCCAAAGTGTGTTTATTAAAAATATAAAAAGAATAGAAAAAATAAAGAAGAAAGCAATTTATTAACGTCACATTTAGTGTAAAGATAAAGTAAAGCCCCACAAGCATATGGCATAAAAAAATCAAAGTGCGTGGTAAGGTGGTCAATAATATATTTCATTGACATGACACATATTTATAAAATCAAAATCCAGCACAAAAGCATATGCAATATAATCCAAATGGAATTCAAATCTAGTGACATAAAGTAAAATCAGGAGATTATAGTATTCCAAGCTTTACTTGTTTATTAAAAATTTTCAAAAAATATATATTGGAGAAATAAAGTTTAATGGTAAAATTTAGGAATTACAGGCTAACCATTTTTTTTTTTTTAAATAGCTAGAAGAAACTGAAACTTGCATTATCATTATCTCATATGGGTTTGAAATGAAACACATATATGCATGACAACTATTTTATAATGTATGTAATTATTATTATTATTATTAATTCATTAAAATAATTTTGAATTCATATGATGATGCAAAATTAGTTATAGAAATTAAACATAATTATGATAATAAATGATGAATCATAATTTTGATTACAAATGTAATAAATAATATAAATTATAAATGGAACATAGAATACTATGCAAATTTTTAATGTCATTTTATTTTAATTTGATGAATACATTAAAAATACTAGTATAAAAATTAAATTAATTTCAATTTGTAGAAGCATTATTAGTATTGTTATTTTAAATTTTGTGTGGTATATTATATTATTTTGAATGATATATATGCTTTAAAGGTAAATAGTATATTTAAGTTAAAGTAATTAAATGATAATAAATAATTTTATTTAAAATAAAGAGTTAAAATTGATAATGTATTTTATTAGAAAAATAATTAAACAAGGGTGTTGACCCTATACAAAGACAGGTTAAATAGGTCACTTATAACTGATTAAGAATATATCACTGACAACAAAAGCTAGTACATACCACAACACACTAGCAGAAAATCTAGTAACCCACATCGTGGGTGGATATAAATTTCACCCACAACTCGAGGGAGAGTTTGGGAAGAGGAGGAAGAACAATCTTTCTTCCACCAATGAACTACAACCCAAGCAATACTATCATTAGGAACATCATTGCAAGAGGGAGCAAGTGGGGAAATCCCCTTAGTGAGATTGCCAGCACAAGGAGAAAAATGTTGACAAGGTAGCACACCATCCCCCAAAGGTTGGAGCAGAATAGGAGTGACGGGTGGAGAAGAGTCCAACAGCCAGAGGGGTCCACACTAGTAATAAGAGGTGGAGTAGGATCAACGAGGCTTAAGGAGGACACAACAATGGTAGGAAGGAAAACATCATCCTAGGAGGAAATTGATAATGTTATTGAAATAAATAATTAAAATTAAATATTAAAATGTGATCATGTTTAATTTTAGATTTGATAAATTTTTATTCTACCAAACATTGTTAGGTGATTTCTTGGTGTGTGGGAAATTTGGCCTTCATCAAACAATTTTCTTATAGCTACAAAATTCTTTGTACATCATTCCAGTTCACATTTCACCTACATAATTGGTCTCTACATAGATATTATCATGTGTGCATAACTAAAGCTTACCATGTATATGAAGTTTTCTAGATTAGATGTCCAGAATCTATCTACCATGATGCCAAAATTTTTATTTAATAGGGGTGGTATCACTAGGCATCTTTGAGTAATTTTATAGAATAGGATGCTTCTTCTTTGGTAAAATCTATTGTAATGTCTCCTTTTCAATCAAGTTTGCATTTTTGGAACAAGGGGCCAATCCTTATCTTTAGTGAGCTAAGCCAAGGCCTACGAATGGTTTGTTGTCATTTCCCAAATTTTTTCCAACGTATTAAAGGTAATAAAGGTATAAACATTATGTGTGGGTTATTCCCAATCATATCTCCAAGTGTCTAGCAATTGCCATCCTTTCAAATTTTATCATCCTAACATTCATTTTTGTTTAAGTCTAACATCTCCTTGGTTATGACCAAACTTTCAAATTTTACCTTACTAGCATGTATTTCATGTCAACTTTGTTTATCCTCTATTTATGCTAGCTTATTAGACTCATCCATCCTGGTATATGACTTTCCCTCAACCTAGTTTCTATCAAAACCCCCTTGTTTGGGACTTTCGATCAGAAGTCTAGGACTTTCAATCAAAAGTAAAAAGGGCCTCCAATTAAAAGTGACTTCCAATCGAAACCTTTAATTTTTGACATCTTTCCGAAAATGAGGAATTCCTTCCTCCGAAAAAGTGTAACCCACTATTGTGGGTTCACCCCTTGACTATCACTTCTCTTTTCCTTATCAAAGAGTCAAACTTATTTATATCGCTATGATTCATCCTTAATCCTCAACAAGTGGTAAGAGACATCACTACCATCAAACCTTGAACTTTTGCGTTCTCAAATTACAATATTCACCTTTCCTACCCCTTAAATGATTATGAGCATCATTATTGACCAATTTGAACACTTGAATTCTCCAAAAGGGATCCTCCCACCAAAAACAATATTATTCAAAATCAAGGGCATAGATTTGCATGCACTTACAACTCAAAGGATGATAAAAATCATGTCTCATGAATGTAATGGTTGAGTTTTGGCCACCATTTCAAAGGTTTTCTCATGCTCTTCTCGACTTTGTACATAGAGATCAAAAGGTTCTATTAATGTTGATCACATCAAGGGCCAATGGTAGCAGATATATTCTTCAAGCCATTTGACACACCAAAGGAGGTTTATTTTGGGTTTTTCATTATTATAAGGTCATACATTATTCTCCAAAATGAAACTTATAGCTAACATTATTTTAAGTATTATTATTCAAATAATCAAATCTAAAATGAAAAAATTTAGACTTACAAAAAAATAGATGATAAATACCATTTGGCTTCCCAAGAATGAGAATGGAAGCCCCTCTTCTTGGAATGATGATCTCAACTAGAGATCATGCATGAGCTTTCATGGTTGTAAATCTCAACTTCATGTAGTAGTATATTATTTAGATGTTGTCATGGCTTAAGAGAACATTTCCATACTATTGCTATTGTAGCAACATATTAATATATTTCAAAATGATTTAATGTAATTTTTGTGTCATTTATACTATATTTTTCACTCACTATGATGTACATGCCTTTGGTGAGTTTATAGGTTTATTTCAACCTGTGCCTTAGAATTCCCCACCTTCATAGTTGTAAGGCTTAGCTTTCCATAGTAATTTTATAAAAAATAATATTGTACATATCTTAACCTTTTTTTGTTATGATTCATCTTTTATTGAGATTAAACTATATAGACACTATCACTGCCTATAGATGTTTATGCAACACACTAGCATCCTATGATAGTTTCACATTTAGTGACCATTTTCAAAAAAAAATCTACGTACAACCTACCCAAGTTAGTGGTAACCACTTAGGATGAATTTGAATGGATAGTTAGATCCTTTCTCTTCCTTTCTACTTCTCATTTTTCAATCTCTTTCATTGGACACTTAATATTTTTTCTCTCATGTTGGTTCTATATCTCTTTACAACTTCTTGGAACTTTCTTGGCATTATTTCTTCCATGTGAGAACATTGGGACATCTACACTACCTTCTTATAGGTATTGTGGCACTAAAAAAATTGCATGTCCTTGTTGGTGTCATCAAGTCTTAAAAGGTGATATTGTTCTTGTTTATTTACTCTTTCTTTCTCTATATTATTCTTATTATTGTAGCATTCATATTTAGTTTCCCTAACACCCTGTGATATTCACATCTTTGTAAACTCTTTCATTTTAGTTTATATTACTTTTATTCCATTTCTCTTTAAATGTATAGACACAATTAGAGTAAAGAGCGCATTGTCTAGTTATCATTTTATGCATCTTTGTTGTTGAGGTTGGAAAACCAAAATAGGGGTTTCATCACTTTTGGAAGGCTCCCAAACAACATTAATAAAAAAATCCCTTTTCTTGTAGCTATAGGGTATTTTTGTTAAATATATTCAACTACATGAGACTTCTCCAATATATTCCCCTTCCCATCATTTTATTATTTTCTTTTAATTAGATATAATTAATCTTATTGTTTTCATTTTTAATTACTCGTTGATCCATATAGATATGTTTGTTCCACTTTTATGTTGACTTGGTACATTTTTCAAAAAGAAAGATTGATTCTAGTCATTTATTTATATTATGTTTAGACATCCATGTGATGCACTAGCATCCTCTACATAAGTTCTAAATTTCATTTATAGATTAATTTTTATCTTACTTTTACAATTCTACATTTAACTTGTTATATTTGTAACTTAGAATTTCATAAATTATTCATTCCTAATTTTTGTTTGTGTTTTTAACTTGTTAGAAAGCTAAGTTTTCTCAAGGGTAAAAAATTATAGGATTAGCTATTAATTTTCTCTTCTATTATATATGGATTAGTTTCTCAACTAAAAGAACTAGTTGATCCTAGTGCACAATGTTTAGTGAGATTATTTGACGAAAATAATTAATTTTCTATTTGTTAAATATAATTTAATACGCTATACATGTATATAAATAGTAGGTATTTTTTTTAATACATATTCTATATTATGCAACCTAGAGTTATTTTTAGTGTCGATTCAATCTATGTTATACTTTTAAGTGAAGGTATTGTTCGAATGTAGCTAAGCAAGGCACTAATTTATTGTTTGTAATTTTTGAAAGTTAAAGTATAATATTTATATAATTCAACATAGTATACAGAAACCATATAATCTCCTCTAGAAAATATATTTCTCTTTAATGAATTGAAACAATTTGTGTTACTTATAAAATAATTTTCTATTATGTATTTTTTTATGTTCAAGGTATTGGTATACTATAGAGTTAATATGATACAAATCTAAATTTAAAAAAACAACTCAAAGTCCAAAAGTATATAAAAAATGTTAAAGTAATGGATAATCTTTCTACATAAAAATGTATTCTCAATGAAGAATAATGAAACTTTTGAAGTTTACAGAAAAACAAGTAAATTTTAATATCCTACACCATATTTGCTGAATGAATTCTATATAATTTTATTTCATTATGTTTTAAAAGAAATGATAGGTAAGTGATACAAATCCCATAAAATATTATCAAAACTAAAATTAACCATAAAATTAGCATTTTAAGTCATGAAAACTACAAACTAATTACATCATCAAGTAAACACAGACCATACTGGTACTACATTACACACATTTATTTTAAAATATAATTTTGGTGCTTATAATGTATATATGATAGCTTTTATCCAACTCTTATGATCAATTAGTTACATCATGCTTGAAAACAAAATGGTAAAAGACTAGACATGTGGTAGAATGAAGATCTAGAGAGGGCATATAGTTCTACTTGAGGTTCTACTTTGGTACTCAAAAAATCACTTCTTTAAAATTTCTCCAACGCCGTAACATTGATTTTTTTCCCCACCCCAATAACCAAAAATATGTAATCATTATTTCTATTGATCTTCTTATGACCTAGACAATGAAAGTACTAACCAAAGGACTATTGAAATGTGTAACATCTTATGGAGGACGCTAGTCAATCGACAATTTTCTCCCTAATTCCCTCTTTCTTTCCAATATCCACAAGCTTGAAGGAAAGCTATCCAAACCATATGAATCTAAATCTCATCTCGCAAATAAATCTTATCTATATATCTTTCTTAAATATCCATATTTTATTGTTGCATTAACATGGCTTATAAAACTTCCTTCAAATCAAGAATTTTCACTACACTTAAGGGTATCACAATAAATAAATAAATATTTTCTCTTCCAAATCCACCTAGTCGTCTTGGTATGGTTATTCTATGATCTATCCATGAAATTTTTCATCTACCATAACCCATGTTAAAGGTTTGATCAAGTATCAACTTAAAGAGATAGGATTCCTAATTACCCTTTCTTATTTCTTCAAATTTACAAGCTAGAGTATTCTCTAAATGAGGTACATAATCTCATATCAATGCCTTAAAAATAATTTCATCAATTCAATTGTTATCTTGCATTATGATGTCTTATGGATCCTCTCTATCACTATTCCACTATAGATTTACCCTTTTTATCTATTAGAGAAACCACAACCCCATTTATAGATTGAATTTATTGTGTTTGAACACAAAATTTATGTCATGAA
The DNA here is from genome assembly GCA_027943335.1 of Chamaecyparis obtusa. Classification (NCBI taxonomy): domain Eukaryota; kingdom Viridiplantae; phylum Streptophyta; class Pinopsida; order Cupressales; family Cupressaceae; genus Chamaecyparis; species Chamaecyparis obtusa. The sequence goes on from BSBK01010832.1 coordinate 199,157, forward strand.
ACTAGCTTGTTTATTGTAAAGCTCATATTCTAGACCACATGTGCATGTTATATATGTAATATTGGTGGTAGGTAGTATTTACTAAGGTAGGTAAATACTACTCTCAATGTCATTATCTAGGTCGTATGTCTAAGAAGCTAGAAGTATCATTGTGATATCTAGGACTCAACACTTTATTTTAGTAGCTTGTCTAAAAATTAGTCATTTTTTATTGCTAAAGGGCTTAGCCCCTCTTATGTAACAATCCATCTTCATGTTAATACAATCAAGAATGATATTTGTATATCTATTTGATAATTTCCTTCATCTCTTAGAGAAGTATTCCCTCCATCTTTTGGATTTGGAAGGAAAACCTATATGTGTCCTCTTTTATTATATTCTCATGTAGGTTTGACCTTGATAAGGTTGCATGCATGCTAAAACATCCCTGATCAAACACAAATATATATATCTAAATGTAAGAGGAACATAACATCAAAGAGGATATTCTTATATGTAAATGCAACAAGATGAGGCTACAAGCTTGATAAGTTACTACTTCACAAATTGAGGTGACACAACTAGATTGTAGTTATCACTTTCCTTCCTCTATCTTTCTTCATTTTTAAATATCATTTATCTCTCCTTTTAGCATTTTTGTATAGTGTAAAGAAGGATATTTGTAAGGTGTTTATGTTAACTTCCCTAATCGCCAACTTCTCAAATCTATCTACCTATATTTCAACCAAAAATTTACTTTAGTTTTAAAATGTTTCAAGATTAGATAGAAAGTAAGTTTATCCATTCACCTCTTTATAAAGTGTACAAAAGACAGAAAATGAGGAATAAAATCTCAAACTAGTTAAAGCATTCTCAAAACCCAATTAGGTAACAATGCTATTTTGATATTTCAAATAAATACCAATGGGCTCCCTTCTTCTATGAAGGATGAAAGTTCCAACAAAGGTGCATACTTAGCTCGAACTAAATTTTCTACTTATGTAACATTATTAGTCCTCATGTGATATGAAGAGAAAATTATCCTACCACTCCTCCATCTTAATCTCTTAAAATATTTCTTATCAAAAGATAAATTTGATGATCTACTTCGTTCATAAATAAAATATTTATAATAGTAATTAACTTAACATTATCTTTTATATATCACAATAACTCATAGGGGAGAGGATCTAGTAGTTGAGCACCCCGACTTCACGCTTCTCAAAATCTTACATGGAAATTTCAAATCACTCCCTTCTTTATAGTAGCTTACTTAGAAATTCTCCTACTTATAAATAAGGTTTCAAGTCCACATTATCAAATATGATGCCAAATCGGCATGCTTTTTGCTAATGTGTCCAAAAAGGACCAAAAAAAAAGTGAGGCTGATACTTGTGTAGTGAGTCATGTCTTATTGGTGTTTTGACATCAGATTATTTGTTACTTTTTAGATCTAAGGAATACGTTTCATTCAATTATAGGTAGTCATCATCAACAATAACAAATTTAAAGTCACAAATGTTGGTGAAATATTGTCAAAAATATTGGACATTAAATCAACAAATATTAGCACAACTATTAGAACTAGCTCAACTACTAGATCCTCTCCCCTAACTAAAAAACATAATTTCTCACAAGACCTCACCATTCATGTGATAGGGGAGAGGACTCAGTAATTGAGCATCCTAACTTTGTGCTTCTCAAAATCCTATGTGAAAATTTCAACTCACTCCCAATTTTTTACAGTAGCTTGCTTGGCAAGTCCGTCTACTTATAACTAAGGTTTCAAGGTCACATCATCAAATATGATGCCACATTAGCATGTTTTTTGCCAAGGTGTCCAAAACAACCAAAAAAAAAGATAAGATCAATGATCGTGCAAAAAGATCAAAATCACCCATACTTGTGCAACTTATGTGGCATCATGTGATTGGTTGCTTTTTACAATTAAGGGTACATTTCATTCAATTATGGATAGTCATCATTATAATAACAACTTTAAAGTTACAACTATTAGTGCAATGTTGTCAAAATAACATTAGACATTAAATCAACAAGTGTGAATATTAAATCAACAAGTATACGTATCAAATGAACAACTCTTATCACAACCATTAGAACATATTTAGATACTAGATCCTTTCCCCTACAACTTTTAAAAACATTATAATTACACCAAAAATTTTCTTATATGAAATGAACGACCTTCTTTCAATGATCAACGACTAGAAATACTCCTTAAGCAATGCAAGATGATGGAACAGATGTTATCCCTCAATATTCCAACCATCCTTTTTACCCCGAAATTCAATGTTATTTTCTCCTTTTTCATTGTCGTTTTCACAAGTCGTCTCCTCTACTCTTAAACTCCATTGCATTATTTCCACCCGTCTCTTTACTATTGTTTTATTTAAATTCCATCAAAGCAAAATAGCCTTACAAAATGATTAAAGTGCTTCTCCTTGGATATGGTTTTAAACTTTTTGAACTCATGTTTGACATAACACACTATATATTACAATTTATTGTTTAATTTGCACTCACTTTCATTTTGACTTATTATGCAAGAAATTAATTTTTTATTTTTAGAATTAATTTTTTTGGATTCTTGTCTATTAATTTTTATTATGGTTAAAGTTTTACATTATTAAAATAATATATATAATGTATTAATAGTTAATTATTATTTAATATGTATAATTTAAAAATATTTACATTAATTATATTAATATATTTATATTTGTGTTGATATTTTAATTATAAATTATTAATATAATTATTATAATTTTAAAAATAATTTTATATTTTATAATGCGTACAATATTATGTTTTCATGTTTGTATTTGTTTTGTTTTTTTGTCAATTCAAATAAGAAAAAACTGTGGATGTTAGGATATTAAAGTTTTTATTAAGAATTCTATGAACCCAAATTCATATAGGGGAAGGAGTCTATTTAAGTTTATCAGAAAAAAGTTAATAACTACAATAATTGTGCAAGTTTATTGATACTAATAACATACAATTATTGGGGCATAAATGTACATATTGGATCAATTGTGCAAATTTTGTGGTGGTCAAAGCGAATAATTAATTAGACAATAGAGTATGTATCAAAAGTTAAATCAAAATGACCACTTATTAACCCTTGCATGCATAACAAATATCAATAACTACTCAAAAGACAACAATGAGTATAAGTACTTAAGTTTCATACAAATAAGATTAAAAAAATCACGCAAATCTAATGTACTATGAGCTTAAGGTGCATGAAGTTAGCTATAACAACTACTAGTCCACTTCCCCTAATATAATTTATATTATGATTATATCTTATATTTTATATTATGTAAATATTGTTTTTTAAATACTATAGCTAGATTAATAATTATATTTTATATTTTATATTTTATATAGAAATATTAGATATAAATAAAAAATAATATACAAATGTCATTATGTCAAAACCCTAAAATTGTGTTCTCTATATTTATTTGTTAGAAACATATTGTCGATTCTTGTATTGGGTGGTTGTAACTAGAGTTTGTTCTAACTATCATGGTTATTATAAATATATGAGATAGCATTTGAGACTTCCAATGAAGAAATTTTGGGGCAAGGTTGCCTTCTTAAGTAGGTACATTCCATGTAAGGCATTAGATCATTCAAAGGGAAAAACATTCAAACTCCAAACAATTTATTTGATGCAGCTACATTAGACTGGTCAATTGAATGTTATAAACATAGAGCATACTATTTTATGAGAATGGAAAACCTATTATATGAAAGGATCAAAAGACCTCTGCAACATATTTTTTGGACTATTCTTAACTCTAAAGTTAAGCATGTACGAGTATGATCATTTATGACTTTTTTACCATAAAAAAAAATATAAAATTTGAGGCTTTTTCAAATAAAACCTTTGTTCTATTGGAAGTCATTTCTTCTCCCATCTACTTAATATGTTTCCAAAAAAAAATTGCCTTTCAAGATGCCATTAACACATTCCTTCGCCGATTTACTTTACTTGGTATGTTTCCAAAAATAAACATCTCTCTCTCCTCTCTCTCTCTCTCTCTCATGTTGGTAATGGATGCATAGTTGATTTGAAGCAAACCTCGTCTACCCCATAACAATATGCAAAAACAAATTGACCAAAAATTTCTTTGATTGACCTTCTATGATTCTATGGTGTACCCATTGCACACCAATGTACTATTGCTAGTAAATATGAACATACATCAATAGAATTTAAGCCATGCTTCCTATCCCTTTAGTCCCCTAGGATGTCATCATGTGTCAAATCAAAAATTAATTTGGCTAAAGTAACATGGCCTAAAGTGAGGAAAATATTATCAACTTTGATATATACTATTTAATATTTCATATATTTGTTGCACTTAAGCCTTGATATTTGATGGGACTTTTAATGGTCACATTTTCTAGGTTTAGCTGAGCTTTTTTGACTTGCAAGAAAAGTACCACACTGTAATTTGTCTTTATCCGGAATATTTTGATTAATTGTAGGCTCTCGAGGACAACATTATTACTCTTGTCATTTCAAGATTCCGATTTTGAAATTGGATGTTCCCACGTTTTTGAAAGGCTAAATACAAAGGGGAACGTTTGCTTGGGGTAAAGAGAAAAGTAGAAATTAGGCATTTAGTTCAATTTTAAGGGTTTTCCTTTTGAATTTATGTTATTGTCTTTTTAGTTATAAGTTAGGTTAAGAGATAAATAATTTAGAAATTTGGAATAAATCAAATGGTAATTTAGTTATTTAATATGTTATAAAAGAGAGAAAGATATCTACATTGTCAATGTCATGTATTTGTTTTTCATGTATATGAATTTCTAATTGTGAATACTATATTAGTCTTTATTAAGGTTTATGTATGTAAATATTCGTACTTTTTAAGTAGTATTTTGGTTACAATTTTTGTAACTACTTTTTAGTTGTGATTTGAACATTGTTTAATAAAGTATTTATGTTGTAACAAACATAATTTAAATTAAAGAGTTTGTAATTAGACATTTGAACAAATAATGTTCAAGATTGCAATGAGAAAGTGTTGAACTTTGTGAATAGCGTGAAGAGTTTTTCTATTGTGCAAGTACACCCAATACATGTAGTAAATGTCTATCAATTGATTTTAAGAGCCATTCAAGATAATTAGTTAGAAAACAATGAAGAAGTAGAAAGTGAGAAAGCAAATTGTAGATAGTTAGAAAATAAGACAAAAAGGAGAACCCAGATTGACTCATGCAGATAAAAAACTATAACATAACCATGTAGGAGAAGGGGAGGTTATGACTATGAAATAATTTGCAATTAAGGAGTGTGTTTTTGGTGTGAACGGTTTGATATCATGCTTGAATATTGTCAATGTATCAAAGAAGATATTTATTAAACATTATTGAGTTTAAATAAAGGATGTTATTTAAGATAGACTTACAAAGTAGAAAAAACCTATTTTGTCGAGTCTTTGAAATCATTGGCACTTGTGGTATATTATTGTGCTAGTATCTATGTATAAAGGTCATGCCTTTCACTAATTAAATAACTTCATTTTGATGAATATCTTTTTTGTGTGCCTCTTGACCCCTTTATACATTGATTTTCTCCTTTATAATCACGAAGTTTATGCTTTGTTCAATAATGGAGCCTTCAAATATCTCCAGATTAAATGCCCCAATTTTTTTTGTCAATTTAAAAATATGAATTTGACACATTAATGATTTAGGTAGATTGTTAGCATCCTACACTCCTATTTATTACTAATATTATTTATAGGTGAGTGTTGATTATATATAGTTTCCCTTGTAATTTCTATTGAGTAGATTAGTGAAGTTCTTAGAATATCCCAAATTTTAATAAAAGTTCAACTATCTTTATTTCCATATCACCTCCTGAAGATAAAGAGTTTTCATGGCATAAAACAATATCTTTCTTTTTAGTCTCATTTATGACTTGTATTGCTTTGTTCTAATATGGGTTCAACATTCAGTACAATTTGGTTGGTTTCAATGTTTGTTTTTCTTCTTTTTCTCTAGTACTAATTCTTTCCAAAGCTAATTGTTGGGCATTATTCCTTTGAGGCACTTCCTCTCTAAAATTATTTGTTCAAATATATTCTTTTGGGTAGTGTCTCCTTTTTCTTTTATGACAACAAAGTTTCCTTCAAGTAATATGTCATTCCAAGATGAAGCCAACTAATTGATCTCCGTTTTAAAAGACCCAATATCAAGGATATTTATGTTTTCTATATCAATCTCCATATTATTATCATCTTGCTTCTCAAAATATTTCTTATTCATATGATCATTATTCTCAATTAAATCAACTTTATTTTCTTGATGGCAAGGTTTATTAACCATTTTTTTAATCTTTCTTGAAGGTTTTATCATTTTTTTTAAAAAAAAGTTAAGATAATCTTTCTTGAAATGACCAATTTTTAACATAAGAAACAAGTATTTAAACCACACAAATCTCAATTTCACAATTAGCTATACTATCCCCAAATTATACAATCAAAATATTAGGAACATTAATATCAAGAATTAAATAAATTAAGACCAAAGCATTTAAGCAAGGCAATACAACTCTACTTTCTTCGATTTGAGGGACAATACCCACAAGCTTTAAAATTTATGAAATAAATTTATCTGATTGCGGGGAAACATTAACTTCCAACCATATTGATGTGATTGCATACCAAGGAAGGACCCTAAAGCCAAATTGTCCAAACTTTTAAAACTCTTCTCTAACAACTCTTTCTTGCATGCCATGTATTTTTAATAAAGTTATAAACAAACCTTTGTAACATTCTACAAAAATGGACATAAATCCCCATTTGTTTTCCTCATTACCAAGCTAGCCACCAAAATAGTTTCTAGAAGGGAAGAAGTTATTATACGAGAAAACAAAAAACACAACAATATGCATACACACATTCGTTTCATTCCTTATTACTTGAATAATTTCTATGTTAGGAGAAATGGAGAGGATTCTAGGAATAAAAGATCCTTACCACTTTACTGTCCTCCAAAATATTTGTATTTGAGGTCACCATCTTCTCCTAATCTACCTCCCTCAAATTACAAGCTCTCCATATTCTATGACTGGGACTGTAAATTCAATGTCCTTTAGGACCCCCCTCTTGTGTTCCCTAGAACATTCCTATATGAAGGCTTATTTTCATGTTTGATTATTTTGTAAACTTACCTTTTTTATTCTTTTTGTTCTACAAGGAGGCTAAATCATCTACTTCAACGCATCTTTCAAGGCCTTCCTAAATTTCCTAACTCTCATTAAGTACCTTTGTTATTGATACAAGGAAATAAATGCACTAAATTTCTAACATAAAAAAAATATTCCCATCATTGGTCTCTTGTCTCCCACAAAGAACCATCAGGCTTGAGATCCTATGGACCTCCAAAATTATACAAAAAACTAATGGGAATCCCACCACTTCGGTAAGGGATCAACACAAAATCAAAAAAATTAAAGCGACTAAAAATAATACAAGCATTGAATGCAAGGGTAACATAACCCACCCAAACCAACACATACTAACCCCAAAAAAATCTAGAAAAAGATAACAAAGGAGCACCAATCGGACAAATGTTGATGGATAGAACTAATCAAAGATGCCTATGATAATAACAACTTCAAAGAGTAGCAATGGAAAATGACCATTCTCGTACTCCCTACTCAAAGATCATATCTCACCCTTACCACCATTTAGGTCTAATATGGTGAAACCTTACCAAACTAGAGGAGAGAACTCGTTGAATTGGAAGTTCATGTCTTCTTTGAAACATTTAAAATGGGGAGGGATGAGAGATTGCAAGAAAGGATGGGAGGTCTTGTTAGGACATTGGATAGGCAAGAATTTCTAGTAGTCCACAAAATCCTGAAAAACCCACAAGGATGGTACAAAAAGACCAAAATACTCCTAGATTTGTCAACTTTCTTAGATTTTTGAAACTCATAACAATTGATAAGGACACGGAGAATGAAAAGGAACACCACTTAGAAAAACATAACAGAGTTTGACACATTAAAATATATCTCCAATTATTTATAAGTAACGGGGACAATGATGTTTAATGCACAGGGAGGCTAAGGTTCAAGAAAAAATATTATACCTATAAAATTGATTCCTACCATAGTGGATTCAACATAAAGAGAAGTTAAGTGAACCAATCTTGAAGATCAAGTGATCTCAATTTGATGTGAACTACTCATTATTGCTAAACCCACCAAAGTAAACAAAACTAATTATCTATGTAAACACAATATAAAATGGTGCAATAATTAATTACACCAACCCTGCTTGAAGTACAAATGGGGTAAAAGAAATGGATCTAGATAAGACATGTTACAAAACCATGTACAATCTAAAAAACACCAAGATACAAGAAGAGTACCCCACAAAGAAATGGACCTAGAGAAATGGACTAGATAGACCCCGAAAGTGACAATGTTTCCCAACCCCTAAAGAGCTCAAAGATGGACATATGTATTCTCTATGAATGGTTAGGTAAAGATATGAACAACATGCTCCAAGGTGGGGTAATAGTAAAGATATATTATTTTCTCTTGGATATGATCTCTAATATAGTGTATATGGATCTTGAGATGCTTGTCTCACTAATGGCACACCATATTCTTGAAAATCACAATAGCATTTTAATTTTAATTATAATTATAGTTGATTTCATGGTAGGCAATAGGTGATGCCAAACTTTATCAAGATGTTGTGAAGACAAATAGCCTCTATAATGGCATTCATAGCTCCCCTACATTCCAAATATATAGACAAAAGAGTAGTAGCATGTTTCTTGTTGCTCGACCAACCAATAAAACCAAATATTGTATTCTTCCTTCATTGTTGGATTTCCTATAATGGTTATAGATCATAAACTTGGGTTGTGTATGCATGACACATACTCTAATAGCATGACCATGTTCTCCTAACATTTGATGGATCTCTAATTGATGTACCTACTTCCTATTAATTCTAATGTGCCAAAGGTGGAAGAGTGGCTATAGTAGGAATATACCTATGTGTTGGATAAACCAGACTAGAGGTTGCAAACAAAGGATGTGATCCCTGTATCTTAGCATCAAAATCATCAATTAGTAATAGTCTCATGTGGAGGATGACTGAGAAGTGTTAATACTAGGGGAATGACTTTCCTTGAACCTAGCACTTTGAGAATCAACGCATAAGGAGTATTAGGATCCAAAAGTGAATATGCCTTTATTGTGATAGGATAGCCTGCAAATATACAAGGATTGTTTTATTTTGTCATGATCATGTCTTTCTCTTAAGATATATATGCCCAAGCATGTGACCCAAAAACTCTTGGGTGCATAGTTTGTGGCCACTTCAAGCCTCAACTAGAGTGATGCTTTCAAATGTTTTGTGAAGTGCAATTATGTATGTAGTTAGCATTGCCTTGAACCAATATTGTGGTGCTAATGATCATGACTATAGCATGCAATTTATCACTTCTTTAAAGAATATGTTCTTTGTTTCTACTATTAGGTTATATTATGGGATATATGAAATTAGTGTGATTCAATTTGATTCCCTTAACAGAACAAAGGTCCTCAAACTAACTACCGACATACACCTTTTCATTGTTAGTGTAAAGTATATTGATGTCCTACCATCTATTTCTTTAAAATGGTCTTGAAGTTTTGAAAATTTCTAAACATGTCATTCTTCTTGCAAGGAAAATAAACCATTTTGTATTAAACGCAACTCACTTGTCAAAACTTGTATGAGTATTCTAGTAGTCGGAGAGTATGTTTGAAAGCAGGGAATATACACAAAATATAATTGAATTTTCCATCAACCATGTCAACTACTCCTACCCCTTGATATCCATAACTGAATCATCACCCATATATAGTCAAAGAAGTGTATGACTCAACTGTAGAGAACTAATTATTGGATGGAGTCATGTTTTATGTGGTACCTAAATCATATATATGTCTTCAAGCATGAAGAAGCAATAACCATGAGAGCTTCTCCTTTCCCTTTCCCAATTTTAGAGGGAGATGCACTAGAGGACTTGATAACATTGAGCGTATTCTTCTTTAGAAGCTTTGTGAGTGAGCCAATTTGTTTCATCATGCACACAACCACCCCGTCACCAACCAAAAAAACTAGAAAAAGAGAACAAAGGAGCAACAATTGAACACAAGTCAATGAACATTACTAATCCAAGAATCCTATGAGAACAAAAGCTCCAGAGAGTGGCAGTGGAGAAGACCAATCATTGTCCTACTCAAAGCTCTTATCTCACCTATTTTCCACCATTCAGGTCTAAGATGGGGAAACCTTGCCATTCTAGAGGAGGGAAGTGGTTAAATTGGAGGAAGAAGTTCAAATCCTCTTTGAGACTTTTCAAATGGGGAGGGATGGGAGATTGCAAGAAAGGAGGGAAGGACATTAGTCAAGCAAGAATTTCTAGTAGTCCACAAAATATTGCAACGCCACAAGAATAGTAAAAAAGGACCAAAATACTCCTGACCTTGGGATTTTTCTTAGATTCTTAAAATTCCCAACATTTGATAAGGACATGGAGGATAAAAAGGAATACCACTTAGAAAAACATGACAAAGGTTGACACATTAAAAAATAATTTTGATTATCTATAAGGAATTTATGCAATGATGCCTAAAGCACAATGGGGCTAAGATTCAAGAAAAATATTACGCCTATCAAATTGAACTCCACCATGGTGGATTCAAAATAAAGAGAACTTAAGAAAACTCATCTTAAGATCAAGTGATCTCAATTTGATGTGAACTACTCATTATTGCTAAACCCACCAATGTAAATAAAACTAATTATCTAAGTACACAAAATATAAAAAATGTGCAATAATTAATTACACCAACTAGCCCTCACTTTAGTGCAAATGGGTTAAAAGAAATGGGCATTGATAAGACAAGCCATGTAACATAACCATGCACAATCTAAGAAAACACGAAGACTGACAAGTGACAATGTCTTTCACACCCCAAAGAGCTCAAACACAGGAATATGTGTTCTCTATTTATAGTTTGGTAGAGATATGGACAACATGCTCCAAGGTGGGATAGTACTAAAGATATATAATCTCCTCTTGGATAAGATCTTTGATGTAGTGTGTATGGATCTTGAGCTACTTATCTCACTAGTGACAAACCAAATTCTTGGAAATCATAATAGCATTGTAATTATAATAGTAGATGATTCATGGTAGACAATATGTGATGCCAAACTTTGTCAAGATACGATGAAGCCAAGTGGCCTCTATAATGGCATTCATAACTCTCCTAAATTTTATCTCCATAGATAAAAGACTAATAGCATGTTTCTTGTTCCTCGACTAACAAATAAAACCAAATATTGTATTCTTCCTTCTTTGTTGAATTTCTTAAAATGTTTATGGATCACAAGCTCGGGTTGTGTATTCTATACCCATTGCTTCCTCAAATGGTCATAGATCATAAGCTTGGATTGTGTATACATGAGGCCTACCCTAATATTGTGACCATGTTTTCCTAACATTGGATGGATCTTTAATTGATGTACCTACTTCATATAAATTCTAATGGGCCAAAATTGGAAGAGTGTCTATAGTGATAGTACGTCTCTATGTTGGACAAAATAGACTAGAGGGTGCAAACAAAGGATGTGATTCCTCTATCTTAGAATCAAAATCATTAACTAGTAATAGCCTCATGTGGAAGATGAATGAAAAGTGTTAATACTAGGGGAATGAATTTCCTCAAACCTAGCACTTTGAGTAATCAACACATATTAAGCATTGGGATCTATAAGTGGATACTCCATGACCCTGTTGGGATAGCCCACATATATAAAAGATTTGCTTTATTTTGTCATGGCCTTGTCTCCCTTAAGGTATCTAGGCCCAAGCATGAGAATCAAAAACTTCTATCTTAATCAATAGTTTGTGATACTTCAAGCCTCAAGTAGAGTTATTCTTCCAATTATTTTGTGAAGTGCAGTTATGTATGTAGTTAGCACAATATATTGTCTTGGACCAATATTGTGGTGTTAATGATCATGACAATTAGAATTTCTAATAGATATGGATAGGACATTAGACAAGCAAGATTTCTAGTTGTCCACAAAAAAACAAGAATTTCTACTTTTAAAAGAATTTCTAGTAGTCCACAAAAATATTGCACAATTATTATGATCATGACTATAGCATGCAATTTATCACTTCTTTAAACAAAATAGTGAGATTCAAATCAATCACTTTGGTATTACAAAGGTCCTCAAACTATTGACATACTACTTTTCATTGTCATTGTGAAGTATTTTGATGTCCTTACCGATCTATTTCTTAACGAAGGCCTTGAAGTATGGAATTGCAAACACTTAATTCGTCTTGCAAAGAAATAAGCCATTGTGTGGTAAACTCAACTCACTTGTATAAACTTGTACGAATATTTTGGTAGATGGAGAAGCATGTTTGAAGATAAGGGACGAATGAAGACAACTACAACCATTGACAAGCTAGAGGAGATATACAATATATTTATATTGTTGAAGGACATTTTGATCCAATGTGAGCAAAGTGAAGCAACAAACCAAGTAGCTTAGGATAGAATACACCTTTGAATTCTGCAGCATGATGTTTGTATATCTTCATCAATATAAGCAACTCATTTTAAAGGGATAAGGTAAACAAAAGCTTCAACTGGTACAATATGGGCCATACAAGATTTGTAAAAATGTAGTTGAAGTTGCCTATGTAGTTCATAATCCGAATTAAGGGGAAGTTTCATTGTTTCTCCTTAGAGGAACTTTGGGCTAGGTAGGTTTGCCCACAAATAAAAATTCTTGTCATGGATGCACAAGATGAGCTTGCATTAGAACTCAAGTATTATAATTCAGGAGGAGGTAATGATGCTTCAAAATCTCATTTTTTGAATTTACAAGGTCGAGGGGAGAGATCTTCTTGCATCAAATAGAAAAAGGATTTCCTACACAAGCATCAAGGGTTGTCATTTCTTGGGTAATAAGCTAAAAACCATTCAAGTGATCAAGTAGTAAAGTGCTTGTGTTCTTTTATGGTGTTTTTAGAGTTTTATTGTAACATGAATTGATAAGGATTATGCTTTTGATTCAAAATATTGGCTCAATTCTCAAAACTATTCACAAAAAATGTAAGACTGTTGCTTAAAATTTTTGAAAGGGCAATGCATTCCTTAAAATGTAACCAACCCAAATCCCCTCTAGGTTGAGTGCTTACTTAAGAAGACTTTCTTCACTTCAAGAGGCAAAACTCTTTAAGAAGGACAATATATTGTATACTGCGTCATAGAGATCACAAATGTTACACATTAGCCCATGAACACATACCCAAGGATTTTAACCTATTTACCAAAATGATGGCGTCCCGAGTGTGGAAGGGAAGGATAAAATGTCTCCCTACCATCCCCTACATCAAAACCCCCTCAAGGGTGCATCCCTAAGGAACTCTTGTAGAACTAAGGATGTTTCTAGGGACATTCCCTCTCAAAATGTCAAGAGGTATCCTACCATTTTCAATATAATTGGGGTTGTCCAAAAATGCTTCAAACATCTTGGTGATGACATGGTGTCCCTTGTGAACTATTAAATATAAGTAACTTAACATAAAAAAAAATGAAGGAAGGGCATTTGGTCCAATGTGTCTTACAACAACACAACAATAATCTCAAAATGCAACAAAGACGAATTATGTTAATAAATTCCCCAAGTACCTATAAGATTGATGCATGAAGTGCCCATAAACTACTTTTGGATTCATATATCTTGTTGTATTGATGTTCCAAAAGATTAAGATGTGTTTGCTTTTTTTAGACAAACAATTAAGGTTTTTAAGTTTTTTTATTAACGCAAAAACAGGTTTTGAAGGGACCTGAAACCCTGTATGTAAAGATTGCATAAGATATATCAAGAAATCCCACCAAAGCAAAATATGATAGAGAAACAACAACTGACTAAGAACAAAACAAATAGAAGAAGCCCTAGCCAGACACAAGCAAAAAAGCTAGCATAAGAACAAAACAACACCAACAGAAGGAACAACACTAGACCAAGTTCTTTAAAGTCTTTGTGGCTTTAGCTTCCAACTAATTCATCTTGTGAGTTGCATTCTTCAAGTCAATAATCTCCTAGGGCATATTATTAGCCTTCTTCTTAGTGTTGGCACTGGTTCTCTTGCTTAGGCTCAAGGTATCCTTATTACCCATCTCTTTATCCTGTTCCAAATCAACAAAGGTCTAGTCCTGGTGCAATTTATCCAACTTAGCAAGCAAAGCATTCATGTTGTCAGCCAAGGACTTGATAACTTTGTGACTTTGTTACATAATTTTACAAAGGGTGGTCTCACACTTGTTAATCCTCTGATCAGCTTCCCCAAGTTTTTTATCATATCTTTCCTTTAACTTTTCCATGGCTTCCCCAATTTTAGAAAAGCAATCCTCAACAACCTTCTCTTCAATCCAGAGGGCGTAGGCAATGGCCCCTTGAGGGCTCTCCTTCAAACCAGTTGTGGACTAAGACTTAGTAGTCACCTAGGTTTTATCCTTCCTACCCACCTTTGAATGTAAATCTTCTAATTTGGATGACAAAGCTCTTTGTTTAAGGTTGAGGTTTTGTATCTCATGAAAGGCCCACCTAATAAGCCTAAAGAAGTACATAGAACCATCTCTAATCGTGTCCAGAACACCAAAAGCAATCTCTTTCTTAGGCTGAAAATCCTTGAGACTCAAATCAACAAATGACTGGGAATTCCCCTCCTTATCCTGAGAGGGGGAATCCTCAGAAGCAAAAGGGGAGATAGGCTCATCCTACTCCTGCAAACTCTCAGAAACATCAAGGGCAATATCTTTCCCTTTCCCATGGTCCTTCCCAGACTTGCTACCCATCGCCAGAGAAGAACCCCTACCCTTACTAGTACCAATAGACAAAGGATTGGCCAAATTCTTCAACTCCCTTTTAGACTTTTTAAGAGAGGGGGAGAGGGGGGCAAGGGGGAGGCCTCCTCCTCATCATCCTCGATGTTCCAATCCTCCTCATCGGAACCACTACTATCCTCCCCAAGCATCCTTAGAGGATGAGAGAGCCCTAGAAGGGTTCTCAAAAACCCTAGCCTTAAAATGTTCATAGATAAGAAAAATTAACTCTTGGTGGAGAACAGGGTTATTGTGGGGAATCTCTTTGTGATCAATAATGTTGGCATTCAGAGAAGAGAACAAGTAATAAGGAAAGGAGATCTTCACCATATACCTAAAATGGTTGAGCATAACGAAGTGGTAGCCATAAACTCTGGTAAACCTACCATCGAGAGTAAATAACTCCATGGTGGCTTTGAGAAGTTCCCTCCAAATGGGTTTTATCTACTTGGGCCCGAGATTAGACTTATTTGCCTTAACCAGTTTAGCTTTCTCCTTAGCCAACTTCGGGAACTTCTTAACGGTATTTAATAGGAAATTAAGGTTTTTAAGTTCTTAATTAATTTAAATATGTATTACTGTTGAGATTCATTTGGAACTGATGATTTCTAAGGGTAGATCAAGCGAAGTGAAGGGCAATTTTGGAATTTCAAGCTTTAGGGCAAGTTATGGATGTACGGAAATAATTTAGAGTTCAGTCAGGTTGGACAGAAAATCCATTAGAAAATGCATTTGCTAGACATCAACATGGATTTTCAATTTTATGGTGATGCTAAGTTGTGGGCATAAGATTTGTTTAAATATCAATTAAGACTTGGTTGAGTATCAATAACTGTAACTTGTGGGGAAATGATATATTACAAGCTGTCTACAGATAAGAATGTTTGAGTCTTACATTACTGCACTATTGTCTGGGCTTCAATGGATTACATGGGATGACTCATGGTAAAGAATGAAAATGGATGCTTACACTTAAGCCTAACTTGGCAATGTTTGTCATCTGTCCTGCATCCATTTACTTCTAGCTATTAATATTTTGTGGTTTGTATAAAGGAATCATCATATGTACAAATTATTGGCATGTGTTGTGTTATCAGATGACTATCAATGTGGGACAATGTATTTGTCAATATGGCATACGGGAAAGGATCATTGACTATGAGAAGAGCAATCAGTTATGCAGCTATTAACCTACTGATGAATATTAGTAAATTACTTTAAGACGGAAACATAAAATAAGTGAAAAAATGTAATAACTGGACTTCAGAATCTCAAACGGTACTACACCATTAGCTTGTCTGTATAGACAAATAATTGAACACAACCCTTAGTTAAGCTGTTTAAAAAACATCACTATAGGGATTCCTTGTCTGTTAGGGAACAAGACAGCAATTTCATGATTGTTATTCTGCAAAATAGTGGAACACCTTGTAAGTAATATGAAACAGATTTTCTCTGCCCATGAATATGCCAACAATAAAAAATCTGCAAAGAGATTTCTTAAGAATTTTGAGATCTCAAATGTACATCCTTGGCCTGCTTATACTGGAGAAATTAAAATACACAAGAAGTGTCACTTCAGTTGCTTAAAAAGGAACTTGCTGGAGAAAATTATACACATAAGCGTCACTTCAGTTGCTAACACTAAAAAATTACTAGTTTCAAATTTTTATTTTATGCTGAAATATTCAATAATGCACACTTATCTCATAAAAGCGGCCAGAGCAATAAACAAATCTAAATAAACAGACAAAATTTTCTATCTCTAGAAATGGGGTGTTACCTTAAAAAAATTCTACAAATAGCACATAAATTTGTCTTTCTTTATGCTTCTGATGATAACCCAGTTATTTCTAGAGGTGGAGCATGATTTCCAGGCCTGGAAGTCCATCCTTTGCGTTGCCTATAGTTTTCAATAGCCTGTAACCGAAGCCTCTCTTGTGAGACATCTTGGCGTATTTTGATTTCCTGTTTAAATTGACAAACCACCACAAGGAAACAAGCAAGCAATCAATTTGGTTGAAAACAATGGAAGGAAACAAGCTTATAAATGAAACTGAAAATTAAATCTTGTCCAAAGATGTAGCTAGGTTATTTTAACAGAATCTCAGGTTCAACATTCAGGCAAACAGGTAACAAATAGACCAAGATAGAAAACTGGTCAAATTGTATAATAATTAAACAGGATTTGATGTAACAGGAGTGTACTAATACAAAGTAACAAAACTGATTCTTATGCATGGTACAAACTGTTCGCTCAAATGTTCTATCTTGAAAAAGAGCAGAGAATATGTATTATCTGGCTTTGCATGAACAATGGTTTAGAGATAAAAATGGATTTCATACATCACATATTAATCAGGAAGAATGAACATTGTCATATAGGCTTTTGATGTTAAAAGGAAGACATAAAATACATTAAAGACCACAGGAAATGAATGTATGTCGATGAGACTTGTAAATACATCCAGTTACAAGAGAATTTGAAATAACTGGTGATAATGCAACTCAAAAATCACAGTTAATCTACATCTGAGACCACTTGGAGAACATACTCCTTCATCCACTCAGTAAAATGCAATGGACTACACTCAAAAAAGGCAGAAGACTTAATGTATGTGCATTTAAATTTGTGGGTCCTTACACACAAAGTGGCTACAAAGAAGGGACATAAAGAAGTGGGATATTGAGCGAGAGCATATTGACTTGGATGCTTCCATTGCCCACTTTGTTGCACTTGATGTTGACGATGACTATGAGCCAACTAGTGAGCATGAAGTGCTAGTGCTAGTGCCAATGGCACTACTTTGTTCTTCTAATTTACTACTACCTACATCATCTAATATGGATGAAAATGATGATATTTTTGAAGACACGTGATTTTTTATCAATGACGGCCGACTGTTGACATTATTATTTTTAACTATAAAATATATCATGACATTCAAGTTTGAATAATATAATAACATTTGACTAGATGATTTTGTTTATTATATAATATTAGATGCTACATGCGGTGTATTGTGAACTTAATTATTGCTGTATATATTTGATATTTATATTTCTGATTTTTATATGTTTTTGTATGGACGAACCGAAAATGAACCCAACCCCCAAAACAATTTTGACCAAACCCACCAACTGAACCCTCAAATCTGAACAAGGACTGGTAACTTAGAAAAAATACAGAGCAAAGACAAACTGGGATTTTCCAGTTTTATGGTCAGTGTTAATGTATTCTAAATATTCTTTTACTTTGAATAGATTTCTTGTAGAAGTTAAATTTTATTAATTTTTACCCTAATGCAGGTTAAGGTAACAAGCATAGGACTTCCCTAAAATGGTAGGTCATGCTTCATTATATCACAACCTACTATTTTAGGGACAGGTAATGTTTTCTAAATGAGCCTTCTGACATGAACATTAAATAGATTTTTGAAAGTCCTTTGAATTTTTTTAAAATTAACAGTTTCATAATGTATTGCATCTATTTAAATCCATATTCTCTCTATTTAACATGAAATAACAAAATAAGACTATTTCTTTGTTTTTATAAATTGTACATTGTTTTTAAGTTCACAGTTTTTGTGCAATGTTTCCCATCTTTAACCCAAATGATTGAAGTCCACTTATACTTTGGAAATGATATGTCAACACCATGTAAATGAATGCTACGCTGTTAACCGTATATATGTATATGTACATGTGTACACAGATACACACGCACATATGTCTTGGTACAGATATATGAATATGGTTCAAAACTTCAACATATGTAAACATATATATGATAAATAAACACTACAAGAAAATGCCAACAGATCAAATGAATGAATTTGTCATAAATAAGAATATAAATAACAAATAAATATGAGATAACTGGGGTCCGTAGTTGCCATGAAAGAATGAATGGCCAAAAAGCTACAGTGTTTCCAAAGAGCAACATAAAAAATACCAGTGATTGAACAATGCATAGACCTGGTCAAGTCTGGTCATTAAGTTCGCAGAAAATTAGAACATGATATAAAAATGGTTAATACATACTGCAGTGGCCTTCTTTGGAAACTCCAGTTTTGGTGGAGCACTTACAACCTCTCCAAACTTTATCTTCTCGTGATGGGGAAAGTCCATATCATCATCACTCTTTTCTTTCTTATGCTTTTTCTTTTTGGCATCCAAATACCTGCAATCTCAACAGAAAATCAACTGATTACAGCTGAAATGCAATTACCTTTTGTGAAATATAATCTCATAACCTACTTTCAGAGCAATCATGTAAAAAGTTGATCACTTGTTTTTGGCTTCCTCTGATTCATAGGGTAAACCTTGCTTTCAAAGAAACTGACAAACAGTTTCAGTACTTCACAAGCTCCCCACCGTGATACCCAAGCTATGCATAAGCAACACCCAAATTATAAACTTCATTTATTAAAGATAAACTAGATTTGCATCCAACTGTTGATGTTGAAGTATGTGTCTAATATGAAGCCTTCTTAGTTCTTTGAGTGCCACTTAAATGAGACTGGTAACATTGGAGGCAATCTATGACTGTGAAGGAAGTTTAATCAGAATTGTCATTACTGATCAAGGTTGATGGGGCCAAACGAAATGTTTTTAACCAGGACTTCACAAAAATTTTGAACCACGTGAACAGAGAGATCAGAAATGTCAGGGGAAAGGGATTTTGTATGGAACTACACAAAATGTTTGGTGGAAACACAGTGAAATACAACTGTTAAGGGAATGACTCACATTAAGGTCTTAATCAATTTAAGAACTACATTGCCCTAATAAGTAGCCATGATATTACCCTTTGCAAAAGAATACTGCTATATGTTACCAACCAAGCCAATATGGCATTAGAGGGTGTTGAGTGTGTAAAAGCAAAATACACAAAACAGAAAGCAGAAAACAGGTCAACTTTCCATCTTGCGAGATGATAATTCTCACCCTGGTGAAGAGTATGACAAGGAAAAGAAAACGTCATTCACAATTTCACATGTCTCCTCCCACTTCATCAGCTTTAAGATGCTTACTGGAATTTGAATCTTCAAATATTAGATCATTTTCTGTTATTTCTAAATTTTCAAATAGCTAATTTAATAAACTTCCTTTTTGATATTGGTGTTTGGTGAAAGAATTTGGGTACTGATGTCCCTGATCTTCAGAGGTTGGCTATTCATATCCCAAGCCTGAACTGCAGTGATTACACTTGTGAGAGTATATCCCGAAACATATACATTCCATGGTTACTCTTAAGGTTCCACAGTCCATGCTTCCTGAGAGCATATTTGAGGCTGTCACATTCTGCATCTTCCCAAACATGTCTAATTTACCAAAGAGTCTTTTCCTATTGGGTTAGCTGAGAGGGTAGTCCTCTCCAAGAAATGAGGGATTCCTGCATACTTCATGATAGGTCAGAAGGAAACCGTCCCCAACTTGACCAGCAAGAGAAGTCTTTACAACCTATGGCCCTAAATTAAACAAATAAAGGGTTCAAGTTTAATAATTTCACATTAGTTTGAATTATTTTTGTCGACAATTTATTTAATTATCATCAGTTAATTGTGTTCAATATTCATAAATATGGTCTCATGGCAATCAATCCCAATTTAGATTTGGATATATAAGATGGAGAAGCCAACATTTATGGCCAAGACATTTAGTTGGTTGGTAAGGTAATAGAGAAGGTATAGAGTCTATAGGAAGGGACTTCCAGTTCATAATCCAATTTAAATCAATGATGATCACTAGGCTCTAGCAATAGCATGGAGTTTGCACTCCATAGAGCTGTCTGATGGAGTTTGAAATTTTGAGTGAAAATTATAGTCTCATATCATAATGTGGAGACCATAAATATGAAATTTTGAAATTGAAGGATATACAATATAACAATGTACCATTTTTCAATTTAATATATAATGTGTCTACAGTGTCTCAACATTTATGTGTATCAACTACTGAATGTTCATTTAGAACTTATTTATCCATGCTATTGCAATTCAAGGAAAAACTATATTTTAGAAAATATTCAACATCAAATTTTGAGAGGAAAATAAGTCATGGATCAACTTCCTTACTTTCCACCTGGACCAAGTCAAGGCTAAATAAGAGTTCTGTGATTTTCTCCAGAATTGAGTAAAATGGTTGTTTGTGCACATCACAAAAAAAAGAACATATCAAAATTCACATTCTCTTTAACCTGTATTCTAAGCACCCTTGCTTCAACAAGGATAACAATTAGAAAAAGATAAGAGAAATACAATTAGCATAAGTATTTGAGAAACATTTAAAAGAGTTTTGAAAGCATATGTTAACATTCTCTTATCCTCATATTCTAAGAACCTTTGCTTTAACCAGGATAACAATTAGAAAGAGATGAAAGAAAAACAATTAACGTCGAGTATTTGAAAAACACAAAGGAGAAATGAAAGCATTCATTTACATTCTCTTTCCCTCATATTCTAGGCAACTTTTCTTTAACCAGGAAACAACAACAAAAATATAAGATAAAAACTATAATACATAGAAAAGTTTGAAATCATTCAAGGCTCACTTTTTCTTGCGATCACGCTTTCTTTTCCCAGGAGTGGCCAAATTTTCACTCTCCAAAAGAAGACGAAGTTCATCTCCTCGCTTCCTTTTTCTCTTTGATCTCTCGCTTTGACCTTCTGATTTTTGCAACACAGTCTTTTGATTTTCAAGCTTTGCATGTAATTTTTTAATTTCACCTGCAAGTTTGTCCTCTCGATCAGGTAAACTAACTGGATTCTTTGTTAAATTTCCCTTTCCTTTTGGTTTCTGTATTCAACAATACTTCGTGATTAATGTTCTCCTTGAATATTTTTACATGTAAACAAAAACAAAATATTTCTGAGAAAATATAATAGTATTAACTTTGAAATGTCAAAATCAGGATTTTCAATATGGACGATACTCCATGCTTGAACATTCTCAAAAAAATTCAGTGCAAACTAAAGCAACATTTTAAGATGCATAGATAATTCAAAGAGTATAAGGAGCGCATTCAAAGAAACCTGAAGAAAAATCTTGTCTTAAAAACATTTTTAAGATGAACCTATGAATAAGAAATCCTTCAACTTCTAATACAGAAAATTTTGGTAAGGAAGCACCTATCATTGATTCTAGAAAAGGTAGCAAAACTGATACTCCATGATTTGACACAATTAAAAGGGCATTTCCCAAACCATATGTATCTACCCTTCTTGATGCCCTACAATGGACCATATACACATGACATAATCAGTTACAAATTTATATAGATGCACTAGCTGCAAACCATCATGATGCAGCCAAGGATTGTGGATCAAATTAATGACAGACAATCCATGCAGTCATGTCTGAGGTCCCTGTGGACCCAAATTCAACACAAAACTAATTGAATAAATTCACATTTTCTTAAGTAAACATGCTCTAGATAAACATTGAAGTGACAAAAGAAAACATTACAGACTGATACTTATTGCCGCAAACATATTTCTACAGGCAGATTTTGACAGAATATAGCAGGCAGCTACAGTTAACTCTTTCTGCAACAAGGAAAACTCTTATAGGTAGATACCGGCAGATTTAATTACAGCCATGCTTTAACCCACTTATCTTTTTCTCTTCCAAGAGCTTTCTACCCTTTTCTTCTTCAAAAGCCTTCCACTGTTTTCCATTTTCTTCCCTCTATGAACCACCCTGCTCTTTCTCAATATTGTAAACCCAAATTCAAAGATTGGTTTCCAACACTTTGTTTCTTCTTTCTTTAGCTTCCAGTTGACCCTTCACTTCCATATTTATATTTTTTTGTTTCCTTCTAACTCTTCACTTCCAAATGGTGCTTCTTCACGTTCCTTTTCTTTTGGGGGTTGAAACTTGAAACTTTTGAATTGCCTCTAGCTTGGCGAAGGTAAATAAAACTAATGAAACTGTTGCCAATTGTGCCCTAAATTCTGTCATTACTCAATCTAAATTCCTTTTGTCCTAATTTTGTCTGGATGGCATCACAAATGATCATAGCTATTATTGATGACAATGAAATCCATCAGGTGTAAAGAAGTTAACAATGTTACTGAGCCAGTTGGTGCCAGGCTACAACACTTGTTAAATGAGATCTTCTTCAGATGAACGATCCTTCATAGCACCTGTCTAATCATTGGAGGAGTCTTTTGTAGCACCTGTGAAATTGTTCTGTGTTTGTAAAACTGCTGGAAGAGATCTTTTCATTGTGACTATTTAAATGTTATAATAGACTTTCTATACCAAATGTGCAACTACTGCCAATGTTCTTCTGCAGCAGACATTAACTGTTGCAACAGAATTTCAGCAGTAGTTGTGCAACTACTGCAACAGACTATCTGCAGCAGTTTGTTAATCCTAACCGGTTACTGAGAGGGGGGGGTGAATCAGTAAATACAATTTCTACTCCAATTTAGCCTTATATATATATTCTTGCAGAATTAAAAAAATATAACAACACTCATAAACAGAAATAAAGATGCACAGGTCAACACAGCATATATACGTGGAAACCCTCGGTTAGAAAGAGAAAACCACGGAGGGACAGAACCCACAACCTTACTACTGCAGTAATAAAGGTGTCCTATTAGAGGCTTACAAAGCATTGGTAAGAGTGCTACCCGGTAAAGGAATTTGGTAGAAGACCTGTTAGGATCTTAACTCTGCTAGGAGTCCCCTAGTAAGAGAACTTTCAACACCAATAAAGATGTTACCCGGTAAAGGGATTTATACAAAGAGCCTATTAGGGTTCACCCTGATTAAGGGATTTGAATATGCTTCACAATCTAAAGCAATGATCTATGATGACACTTTATGTCTGATTAGATCATACTTGTTACCCTTTCCTCTGCTTGGTTGTTGAACATTTCTCTGTTTTTCACTTCTCGTGACTATAGCTCCTCTCAGAAGATATCTCTCTCTTGCTCTGAATATTCAACAACACTTATTTTGTGTCCTATGACCTATATTTATAAGAAATTAATCTTATTAAAAATACTTCTCACAATTCCGCCAAGCTGTAAACTCGCCCATAAATCATGCATGTGAAAAAGCTTGCAAAATGATCTTGAGTTTACCTTGAAACACTCGTAGATGAAATAAAGCTAACTCCAGTTAAAAAGCTAACTTCAGTTTCAACTGTGAATGCTTCGTATAATCCGGTTCGGATTATCATGCACTCAACCGGTAATAAACTTGTACCCAGTTAGTCATACCTTCCCTGTATGTCTCCCATGACTTGTTGAAAAACACTTAGACCGGTATAATCGTGACCGGTCAAGGTACACTGCTTACTCCTTTAGTCTACCGGTTCGTAGTTATGAGTACCGGTGTGATGTACTAGTGTTCCGGTGGGATTGATGTTTGCCTCTGACTTTACCAATGACAACTTAAATATGTCAACAATCTTCCCCTTTGGCATTGGTGGCAAAACATCACTTGAATCATCGTATCACTTGTCTTGTAGATAAAACAATTATGAATAGATTGTTTTATTGATTGAATGAATATACAAAGAGCTAACGAGCTCATATATATACAAAACTAAAGCTACAAAGAAATAGCAACTATCTAAAGATAGATTGCAAAAGAATCACTATACGAGGATAGAGCATTAAGAAATTAGCAAATATTAGAATGTTTCTAATACCCTCCCATAATGCTCAATCTGTCAATAACACCAATAGCCTCCCTGAATTTTACAAATTTATCAGAACTGAGAGACTTGGTGAAGATATCAGCAAACTGCTCTAAGGTAGGAACATACAGCAATTGAATAGATTTGTTTTCAACCAGCTGACGAATGTAGTGACAATGTGTTTCAACATGCTTGGTTCATTCATCGAAGACCGAATTCTTGGCCAGTTTGAGCACTCCTTGATTATCACAGAATAGAGGAGTCGGTCCTGACTGAGGAACATGCATATCTGCAAGCATCCGCCGAAGCCAAACGGCCTCACAAGCTGCTTTAAGTGCTCCTCGATACTCTGCTTCGGTGGACAACAAAGCCACTGTCTGCTGTTTCTTACTTGTCCATGTGACAGCACCGGACGCCAAATTGAACACAAATCCAGCGGTAGACTTACAATCATCAACAAAACCAACGCAATCTGAATCTATGTAGCCACATAGTGTAGGATCAGAACTCTGAGTGTACAAAAGACCATAGTCAAGAGTACCACTAACATAACACAAGACACGCTTTGCAGTTGTCCAATGATCAATCTTGGGTGCTGTCATAAAACGGGATATGTAGCTTACTGCAAAACTAAGGTTAGGTCTAGTGGCAGTAAGGAAAATGAGGCTGCCCACTAGTTGTCTAAACAAAGATTCATCCACAACAGGTGAATCAAACTGAGCTGATAATTTGAGCCCGGGTTCCATAGGAGTGGGAGCAGGTTTGCAATCCTGCATTCTGAACCTGTCCACAAGACTTCTAGCATACTTGGACTGAGAAAGAAAGATACTGTGCTCAGTCTACCAAACCTCAACTCCAAGGCAATAGTGCAAGAGTCGCAAATCTGTCATATCAAAAGTGCGGCACAAATCTTGTTTGATTTCAGTGATCAAATATGTTGAATTTCCAGTGATGATCAAGTCATCCACATAGACAACTATACACAATACATCATCACCTGTATGTTTGATATACAAGTTTGAATTTGATGGACTCCTCTGAAAGCCATGATCGGTTAGGTATTTATCAATTTTCATGTACCAAGCCCAAGGAGCTTGTTTCAGACCATAGAGAGCTTTGACAAGTTTACAAACTTTGTGTTCCTGACCAGCAACCTTAAATCCAGAAGATTGCGTCATGTAGACCTCTTCCTATAAGTCACCATTCAAAAAAGCACTCTTAACATCCATCTCATGAACTTTCCAACCAAACTGAGCTGCTAAGGCAAGAACAAGTCGTATGGTGCTCATTTTAGCTGTGGGAGCAAAGGTCTCCTCATAGTCAATACCTTCCCTTTGTGAGAACCCTCGAGCAACAAGACGAGCCTTATACTTGTCAGGTTCCATCAGCTTTGTATTTTACCTTGTATAACCATTTGCAACTAACGAGCTTCTTCCCTGCAGGAAGATCAGAAAGACCCAAGTGTGATTTTTCTGAATACTCTGAAATTCAGCTTCCATCGCCTGTTCCCACTCAGGGATACCTTTAGCCTCGGAATAAGTCTGGGGCTCATAAACACTATGAATGTTAGCCATAAGATCAAAATTAACTAGAGAGTGTTGTTTGCTCTTATTTCTAGAAAGTCTACCTTCAATGAGCTCACCATCCCTGAGATCACTAATAGTTTTAACCCACCATTTGGGCCAGAGAGTAGACGAGCCAATCTCTGGAGGAGCTGGAGGAGGTTCAGGAGCAGCAATAGGAGCAGGGAGAGGATCATGGTCAGGGGCCTCAATAGAATCAACATCAGGTGCCCCAGGGCGAGCATTATCTGTATCATCCCTCCCATCAGGTGGTGCTAAAGGAAGAGGAACACTGTGACGTTGTTCCTCAGAACACTGCTCAGAAGAAGACAGAAAAGGTCCTCGAGTTTCATCAAAAACAACATCACGACTAAAGATAAGATGATCAGTGTCGATATCTATCAATCGGTAGGCCTTATGGTTGTCACTGTACCCTGTCATCATGAGTCTCTGACTCTTGGAATCTAATTTGGAACGTTTAGCATCAGGAATCCAAACATCGGCAAGAGAGCCAAAAATCTTCGGGTGGCTGATCTTGGGCTTACGACCAGACCACAACTCTTCTGGAGTTTTGTTCTTCATAGCCTGAGTAGGGGAACGATTGAGAAGGTAAACATTGCTTCTACCCAATACTTATTAGGAACACTCTTGTGTTGTAACATAGAACGAGCCATCTCAACAATCGTACGATTGCGACGCTCAACAACACTATTTTGCTGAGGAGTGTAGGGTGTGGTGAACTGGCGTTTGATGCCATGTTCAACACAAAAACTAGAGAATGTAGTAGAACAAAATTCCCCTCCATTATCTGTTCTAAGAGAAATGATACTGCAACCAGACTCGTTTTCAACCAATGACTTAAAATTTTGAAATGTACTAAAAGCATTTGATTTTTGTTTAAGAAAGTACACCCACATCTTTCTACTAAAATCATCAACAATAAGCAAAAAATATTTGCAACCAGTAACTGAAGATGTATTCATAGGACCACAAATATCAGCATGAAGTAATTGAAGTACCTGAGATGCACGCCAAGAGTTGCCATCTTTGAAGGGAGTCCGCTGTTGTTTGCCAGCTTGACAAGTGTCACATACTCCAAGATGTTGCGTCTGAATCGGATGTAGGCCAAAAACAAGTTCCTCCCGGGACAGCTGAGAGAGATACTAGATGTTGAGGTGTCCATATCGCTGATGCAACAAGGTACTAAGAGATAAATCATGGGTCGCCATAGCTATTTCAGGAGAATCACCAGTGTCAGTAAGCCGATACAGGCCATGATCCTCTAGACCAGAAGCAACAGTAAGACAAGTCGCTCGATCAATAATGGAACATTTGTGGGCACTGAACACCACATCTAACTGAGGAGAATTTCTCATGATCTGACTCACAGAGTAGATTGAGAGCCATACCAGGAACGTAGCATACATTGAGAAAGATGAGCCGACACCCACCAGACTGTATCTGAACATTTCCTCTGCCAATAATTTTGAACTCCTCTCCACCAAACACAATTGAATCACTGTAGGGATGGAAGTCTGTAAACCAGTCACGCCGATGAGAAAAATGACGTGAAGCAACAGAGTCGATATACCAAGCAGACGACCGGGCTAAATCAGAAGGACTTTTAGCCATAAACGCATAGAAAGCAGATTCCTTTTGCTCAGAATGTTCAGCAACATTTGCCTGTTGATTTGACCCTCCTAGCTTCTTTTGTTCGGAAGTGAGTCACTGACGGCAATCTTTCTTCATGTGTCCATACTTATGATAGTAATGACACTGAACACCCTTCTGCTGTGAACTGCCCTGTTGTGATGACTGAGAAGACTGAAATTTTGCTGCAAAGGCTTGTTTTGAAGAGGATGAGGAAGTACGGTTACCAAATTGCTGCTTCCAACGATCATGTTGTAGGAGTTTGGTGCACAACTCTAGGAATTTCAGATCAACATTAGTTGAAGCAATGTTGAGAGTCTCTATGAAATGCTCATAAGATGTTGGTAGACTTTTCAGTGTAATAACTACCATATCTTCTTCCTCCATCTTCCGACCGATGGCTTCAAGTTGATCACGAATGTCCTTAATCTTCGTGAGATGTTCCTGTAAGGACATTCGTTCATCCATCATAATGGAGAACTAATTCTTCAGAAAGAACGCGCGACTCTTGTCAAATGTCTCATGCAACTCCTTCAAATATTTCCAGATGTCTGCAGCAAACTTGCCAGAGGGAATTTGAGGCAACTGATCATCTGTGATAGAGAGCTCGAGAAGCATAACATTTCCTCGATTCCGATCATCAAATTTATCCTGATCTACTTGAATGGAGGTTGGACGGGTCTCTGTGCCTAGAACAAGCGCATCCAGACGACAGTACTCGAAGATGGTCAACATTCACTGCTTCTAGGTGTTATAATTGCTGCCATTAAACCGTTGACTATTTTCTAGCATCAGATTGGTCAAAGATGCCATCAAAAACAACCATCAAGAACAGAATTTAACAGGCATGGATTCTAAGACAAATTTCTGGTTGACCCAGAAAAAAACAATAAGTACCTAGAAAAGCTGACAAAAAACTCAGAAGGAATCTGAGGTCAAAAGTCAAATCTGCTGGCTCAAAAATTGAGGCACAAAAATGAGGTACCCAGAAAATTTTAACAAAGACCCAGATAGAATCTCGAAAAACCCACCACGAAAATGTATTTGAAAAAAAATTTGGTCCCGAAAATTAGGGTTTTCGCAAAAAAATGGCTCTAGTTATAAGAAACCACAAACAGGAGCCACAAAGTTCGAATGCAGAGAAGATTCAAAGGGTTCAGGCCGCGCCAACAAGAAAAACACTATAGGTCACATCGGAGCAAGACCAAAGACCAAAAAAATGAGCACCAGTTCAAGCCTCTCTCCAAGCCGGACGCGGATGTTGCAGAGTTCGCGGACGCGAACGAAGATCACGAACTTGTGGACGCGGACGTCGCAAAGCTCGCGGTCGTTGCAGAGCTTGTGGACATGGACGAAGATCCACGGACAGGTCACGAACGTGCTCACAGTAGATCGTGGACACAGAAACAATGTTGAGCAGATCATTTTGAAAACGAAATTATAATATTTTCCGAAGGTGTTATTTATCCTTGCTCTGATACCATAAAACAATTATGAACAGATTGTTTTATTGATTGAATGAATATACAAAGAGCTAATGAGCTCATATATATACAAAACTAAAGCTACAAAGAAATAGCAACTATCTAAAGATAGATTGCAAAAGAATCACTATACAAGGATAGAGCATTAAGAAACTAGAAAATATTAGAATGTTTCTAATAGTAGACTTCCCCTGTAGACCTTCTTGTCTACCTATAACACACACTGTTTATCTGATCTCTGCCATCTTATCTGATCTTACACTGAGCTTCCCGGTTGTATCTGATCGTCTTCTCTTCCAACTCACCGTTTGATCTTCTTCCCCTTTTTGTCTTCATAGGTCAAAGGGTTGTTACTACTAGAAATGTTGCCTTTCATGTGTAACTTATGTTAATACCAACCGGTTACTGAGAGGGGGGGGTGAATCAGTAAGAACTATTTTCTCTATCTATTCTTTTCTTGTTTAATGCTTCTTGAAATCTAAGCAAAGTGCGAAACAAACATTCATAACTGTAAAAGAAGTACACTGAATAACACAAGATATATACGTGGAAACCCTCAATTAGAAGGAAAAAACCACGGTGAGACAGAGCTCACAACTTCACTACTGCACAATGAAGGCGCCCTGTTAGGAGCTTACAAAGCACTGGTTAAGGCGCTACCCAATTAAGGGATTTTACAAAAGATAAGTCAAGATCTAAACCCTATTAAGAGCTGCCTAATTACAGGACTTTGAACATCAACAAAGATGTTACCCTGTTAGGGGATTTTTACAACGAACCAATTAGGTCCACCTTGATAAAGGGATTTCAATTCGCTTTCACTACTGATAAAAGCAATGATCTGTTATCACAACGAATGTCTAATTAGATCATACCTCTTTCCCGGTTTGCCTGGTTGTTGATCTCTGCTACCTCTGTGTTTGTCGCTCTTCTCTCAGAAGATGTCTCTCCTCTTCCCTATGCAATCACCAACAATCAACAACACTTATCTTGCATCCTATGACTTGTATTTATACAAGAGTTCATTGTAATGAAACCCTTAACTCATAGAACTGCCTGGTTGTAAACTCACCAAAAAAATCATGCAACTAGCAGAAAGCTATGTGTTCTGATTTGGAGTTTACCTTGCAAAACATCTGTAGAAATAAAGCTAACTCTTGTTAAAAAGCTAACTCCACTTTGGAGCGGTGGATGTCCCGTAAAATCCAGTGTTAACTCAAACTGCTCCACATAATCCGATGCGGATCTTTAGGCAGTTTAGACCGGTGTAACCTTATATCCGATTTAACTTTGTATGCACACTGAGACCGGTATTGTATACTTAGATTGGTCTACCGGTGTGTTCACTTTTCTTTATTTACCGATGCATACGCTTTGTTCCTTGTCTACCAGTGTCTTCCAAGTAATGTGAGTGACCGGTGAGCCCTTACTATGGCATGGTGTTTGTGAATGAACACTAATGACAACTTAAATTGCTAACAATCTTCCCCTTTGTCATTGGTGGCAAAAACTATACAAAACCATACTCACTTACAATAATGCAAAACCATACTCACTTTCTTGACTGTAGAACACTTCCCCTATGTGAGTGATCCGGTGGCTGTGCTGCTTTCCTACACATACTCTTCTTTCCTGTTCTGCTTTCCTGCACATACTCTTCTTTCATGTTTTGATGTTCTCTGTTCTTCTCTATTTCTTCCCCTTTTTGCCTCCATAGGACAAAGGGTTATGCTTTTCTTCACATTTGAAGCTTGGTGAAGATATCCTTATAAATTGTTTTGGCAGAGTGAAGGAGTGGTGCCCACTGACCGGTTACATATTCTAAGTTCTTTTGGGCTGCTTTCAGAGAAACAATGATCTCCATATCTTCCACAGTTTTGTAAGCTGGTTCATTGATCAGAGCTTCTATAGAATTTGCTGTTTGGTTCATGACGTCAAATGTTGGTGCCAAAAACATCTGAAATCCAATAATATCTTGGATTCTCTTATTCTTTTCTTCAGCAATTTTTCTCAGCGTAAGAGTTAAACTTGTCATTTCTCTACTGTAGGAAGTTGTAGTTTTGATCTTAATATCAAACTGAGAGGACAAGGCTCTAATCTCCTCTGAGACCGTTGCTGACTTTTTTGACAGATCTTGCAAAAACACTTCAAAGTTTGAAGTTCTACTCATCAACCTTCCTGCTTCTTGAAGTTGTTGTTGAAGCATTCTCAGGTTGGTTGCCACATTCACCTTGATTTCTTCAACCTGTTTGTGGAGTATTTCCACTCTTTTCTTCTCATAGTGGTCAATTGCCATTGTTTCTGGATCAATGAGATCCTCACCGATTGCCTATGCCAGAACTTCTAGCTGATCGATGACTAGTTCATCTTCATCTATGTCAGCATCAAGGATGAGGTTGTACAGAATGTTCTTTACATTGGTTCGGATCATGTCCTGTTTCCTTTTGGTTATCTCTTTTAACTGTCTTGTTGACATCTTGTTGATGTCTACCACTGTATTGGTGACCTTACTCTTCGGCAAATGATAACTTTCTCTTAGATGAAGAGCTTGGTATGTCGGCTTGTTCCTATTGCCTTTGCTCCGATTGAGCTTGCTCAGTGTGGACTAGAATTTCATCCTCTAATCCCTTATTCTCTTCAGCTTCTTGATGAGCTGTGTTTTCTTGTTGAACCTCTTCTTCCGGTAGAACTTGCTCTGTAGGTTTTTCTTCCTCAGTCTGAGCATCGGCTTCCAGTTGCTCATTGACTTCAGCATCCTATTCTTGTTCTTCTAATGGGACGTCTTTCTGTTGCTGGTCCTCAGCTGTATGAAGTTCTCCCATGGGTATATCAATTTCTGCCTCTTGTTCAACATTTATTTGTTCATTAGTTATGAACTCTTCTATTAGAACTTTTTCCTTTTCGGTAGAAGATGCTTCACCAGGTGTGGATCTGACCGGTGGTGCTTGCATTTGTGCAGATTGATCCTGAGGACCTAGTCTTTCTAATGCACTGAAGTCATACTTGTGCTAGTAGTCCAGAGTCACTTTATACACTTGATTCTCATACCCGTTTAATATCTCGACAACTTTAGCTGTTGTTTTCAGGTTTATGGATGCTTCTTCTAGTAGAAGCTTTATTTTGTCTTCACTAAGTCTAGGTCTGACCTTTAGCATTGTTTCCCTAGTGATTCTTGTGTTTGTTCCTAGACCAGTTCTCCATTTTAATTGTAGTCTTGAGTTGAGTTCTAGTGGGAACTTGGACTTGTAGTCCCTTGGAGTTCTTTCATAATCCATAAAAGTTTCTACTATTGCTACAATAACTGTCTGTTTATCCTCTTCTTCTAGTACACTGAACCACTTAGCAGCATTGTCTACATTTCCGAAGTCCATCACCTCATCAACAATATCATTGACGGACATAGGTTTAGTGTTACCTTTGCTCGGAGAGATGAGAACTGTTAGATTTGCTGGTTTACTGTCATCAATGATGTCTACTATCACTAGTGCTTCAGCTCCAAGCACTCATTTCCCTTTACCGTTGTCCGGGACCGGTGGAGCTGTTGTTCTTTGAGCTGCTTCTTGTTCTGCTTGCTGCTGGTTCTGAAGAAGTTTGGTCCATATCGCTACTTCTTCATTATGCACTTTCTCAACTTCTCCAATAAGCATGAGACCTATCCTTTTTGTTTAAATGGTTTGTTGATGAAGTTCAGCTTGTTCTGTGGCTTCTTGTAGAGTGAGGTGGTTCTGGACTTCCAAAAGAGTTCGTATCCTCAACTCCTCTCTATCTTCCGAAGCCTTCCACCGATCTTCAATAATTTGTAGAAGATTTTCAGGTAGAGTTGTGTGAAGTCCACTGGGATGTAGATTGAATTTTTGAAGGCAGAACACTACAGCTTCTTCAATTTTTCTCCTGTCTTCATCATTGGCTAGTTGATATCTTCCTCTAACAGAGCCTAAATTACCAAATTCGTTTAGTCCTGCCACAAATTCGTCAGTTGTGGGCTTTCTTCTTCTAATCAGAGGAACTGTTTCCTTGGTCTCTGTCTCTTCTCTTTCTTCCTCTTGAGTACTGAGTACCGGTTCTACTTTCTTCCTCCGAGCTTTGGGCTGCTCTATTGCCGGTTTCTTCTTTGGTGTGGGGGTCCTCTTGTAGACATTCTTGATTGGTGCCCTCTTTAACAGATTCTGTAGAATCTCAGCATATGTGCCAAACCGATTAGCGTCAAGATCCAGGTTTGCATCATTTAGGGCATCAGCATATGCCTTAGCAATTCTGGCAGTGATCTCGTATCCCAACTCAGGAGCATATACATCTCTCAGTTCCACTGCTTGAATGATGCAATTGTCGATGGTAACCAGAAAGCATACATCGTCCTTATACAGGTCAACTATAGTTGACAACACCCTCTCTCTTTCATGCATCTTTAATTGAAATGCCTCAAAGTATTCAGTCATCGCATTACTTAGCTGGTCTCCCAGTCGATTGGCCATTTTAGAGATTTGATGCATGACCGGTTTATCAGTTCTCCAAGTCACTTTACCGATACCCAGGAAGAAATTTTAGTAGAAGTATAGGCAAATTTCCATACTTAATGGATTTCTTTCTCATGACTCTAAGCTTCTTCATGTGTTCAAATATTTGGCTTTGAAGCATAGCACAGATGTCATATTGGGCATTGTCATGCATTATCCGAAGTGCGGCGTGAATAGCTCCACCCGGTATGCTATTCAAATTGCTTGACTAATAAACCTTGTACCCAATAACAGCAGACGCAAAACGTACTCCATCATCCTCAATGTCGTTCACGGTCATAAGTCGACCATCGGATCTTGACTTAGTCAGTTTGTTGACGACAACATTGGCAATGGTTCACAGGCTAGAGCTTCCCCTTTGTTACTATATCCAGTTACTCTGTGGAGATCATCTTTGGTGATTTCGTGACATGTACCACTGGTGAACCAAAAACCTGGTTCATGAAGACGGCTTAGCACCAGTCTGATTTGGTCTTCCTGGAAGATTGCCGGGTAGCATACTCCATTTATCAATCCGGATGATACGAGCTTGGCGTACTTGTCAGGAAGTTTCCCTTCTTCACACAGTGACAAGTACTCGCCTTGAATATATGTTTCACCCAACTCTTCCTGTTTGGCGTGAATAAACACTGTGACATCTTCGGTTAAGAGGACTCCTAGTACAGACGAGAGCGCCCCAGCCATGTCGTTTTCTCTATCCTGAGTCGGCGCAATGTTGTATGCTGGCCTATTCACCTGATCTCCTTTGATCCACTTTACGATAGCGGATGATGAGGCCATTCTTGCTAACCGGTAACTTGCAAAAAATAGCTTAGATCGGTATTGTACACAGTAATTCTTAGTGATCAAAGCACGAGAATGATACTTAGCACAAGAATCCGTAAATCACAAAGTAAGCAAAGTAAAAACTTGTGAGTAATTCTCCTTTCTTTTATAGGGTTAGGTTATAACGGTAATTACCAATCGGTAACTATTCGTTAAACGGCTACAGTAATAAATGCCTTACCTAACTTTTCTTTCCGTTTTTCCCAACCGATTGACCTTGTAGACTAAGTGAGTCTGATTCTCACCAGTCTTACCGGGAACGGTAGAGGTTCTACTAGTTCCCTCTAGGCCTTTACGGCTCAATTCGCTAAAGAGATATCAACATCTGCAGATGATGATCCTTCCTCTATCTTCTCCTCAACGGAGCTCTTTGATTCCTTTTTGAACCAAATCTGTTTGATTGTTTTCTCAGTCTTGTCTTCCTTGTTGATCTTCTCTTCTGGTTTGACCAGTTCCTTCTTATTATATGGCCGGTTCCTGCAATTTTTGGCTAGGTGTCCAACTTTATTGCAGTGATAGCAGACTATCCCGGTTGCCTTCCATGGGTTCATCCTTCTTGGGTTGGGTGACTTGGTCCAAGAGTCATTGTGACTGTGTATTCCACAGTTTGTACAGTTGGTTGTACTCCGGTTCTTGTTTCTCTTGGTGAAGACTGGCTTTGGGGATCTAAATGCCATTATCTTTGATCTGCATTCTTCAGCCTTGTGTCCAAATTTGTTGCATGCATAGCAATAGCCCTTGAAGCTTCTCCTGCTTCCACTGCACACTGATATGGGACTTGACCAGCA
The DNA here is from genome assembly GCA_027943335.1 of Chamaecyparis obtusa. Classification (NCBI taxonomy): domain Eukaryota; kingdom Viridiplantae; phylum Streptophyta; class Pinopsida; order Cupressales; family Cupressaceae; genus Chamaecyparis; species Chamaecyparis obtusa. The sequence continues at coordinate 234,600 of BSBK01010832.1, forward strand.
CTCACTGATCTTGTGGCCATTTTTACAACAATTCTTGCAATAACTGTTGTTGGTCCTTACCGATGCCTTTCTGCAATCATTAGTTTTATGACCCAGTTTCCCACAATGCTTGCAAGATGTGTTAAAGGTTTTCTTACCTTTTTGTGCCAGTGGCTTCTTTTCTTTCTTGCTTGTCTTGGCTCCAGAAGATTCACCATTCTCTTTGGTGATTCCATCGGTAAATCCAAGACCAGTTTGATCTTTATGCTTTCTTTGAGCTTTAAGTTGCTCATCAAGCTTGGCCGAGCTTTTATTGTATCTTCTCAGGATCTCATTCCTTTCTTCAAGTTCTTTCATTTGTTACTTTAGTTGATACAATTCTAGTGACAGTCTTTTGCATGCCTCATTCCTGTCATGCCAGCCTTTCTGCATGTGGGCATTTTCTTGGGTGACACTCTGCATGTCCTCTTGAAGTTGTAGAATGATAAGTTCATTCGCTCCTACGGCTTCCACTGCCCGGTCCCTTGCTTTCTCAGAGGTTGTTAAAGACTTGACTGCTGAGTTCCTTTCATCTTCAGCGTTTCTCTTTTTCTCAATAAGTTCAGTCATCCTCAGGGCATTATCCTCTTGTTCCCTCTTAAGGTTAGAGATCTGATCGGTTAAGATCTGATTCTTTTCCATGAGTTCAGATACTAACTCCTTAGCTTCATCAGATCCACTCTGCCCAGAGAGTTCATCGATGGTTTCATTGCTCTCATTCAACTGTAGAGCCAGCTCCTTTCTCTTTGTTAGTGATCTCCTCAATCTACTCTCCAGAGAGGCAATAATGTTGTTCGCTTCCTCTAGGTGCTTCTGATACCGGTAGCCCTCCATGATCTTTCTCTCAAGTTGTTAAACTTTTAAGTATAGAGAACCGCAGCTCTGATACCAATTGTTAATACCAACCGATTACTGAGAGGGGGGGGGGGTGAATCAGTAAGAACTATTTTCTCTATCTATTCTTTTCTTGTTTAATACTTCTTGAAATATAAGCAAAGTGTGAAACAAACATTCATAACTGTAAAAGTACACAGAATAACACAAGATATATACATGGAAACCCTTGGTTAGAAGGAAAAAACCACGATGAGACAGAGCTCACAACTTCACTATTGCAGAATGAAGGCGCCTTGTTAGGAGCTTACAAAGCACTGGTTAAGGTGCGACCCGCTTAAGGGATTTTACAAAAGATCAGTCAAGATCTAAACTCTGTTAAGAGTTGCCTGATTACAGGACTTTGAACATCAACAAAGATGTTATCCTGTTAGGGGATTTTTACAACGAACCAATTAGGTCCACCCTGATAAAGGGATTTCAATTCGCTTTCACCACTGATAAAACAATGATCTATTATGACACTGAATGTCCGATTAGATCATACCTCTTTCCCGGTTTGCCTGGCTGTTGATCTCTGCTACCTCTGTGTTTGTCGCTCTTCTCTCAGAAGATGTCTCTCCTCTTCCCTATGCAATCACCAACAATCAACAACACTTATCTTGCGTCCTATGACTTATATTTATACAAGAGTTCATCGTTATGAAACCCTTAACTCATAGAACCGTCTGGCTGTAAACTCACCAAAAAAATCATGCAACTAGCAGAAAGCTATGCGTTTTGATTTGGAGTTTACCTTGCAAAACATCCGTAGAAATAAAGCTAACTCTTATTAAAAAGCTAACTCCACTTCAGAGCGGTGGATGTCCCGTAAAATCCGGTGTTAACTCAAATTGCTCCGCATAATCTGGTGCGGATCTTTAGGCAGTTTAGACCAGTGTAACTTTATATTCGGTTTAACTTTGTATGCACACTGAGACCAGTATTGTATACTTAGATCGGTCTACCGGTGTGTTCACTTTTCTTTATTTACCGATGCATACACATTGTTCCTTGTCTACCAGTGTCTTCCAAGTAATGTGAGTGACCGGTGAGCCCTTACCGTGGCATGGTGTTTGTGAATGAACACTAATGACAACTTAAATTGCTAACAACTTATTGAAAATATCCTTATATATTTTCTTTGTTGAATCAAGTAAGGGCTTACATATACCTGTTACATGTTCCAAGTTCTTTTTCGCTACTTGCAATGAGACAATTATGTTCTCCGTGTCTTCCATTGTTTTGTAATCAGGTTCCTTGATTAAGTTATCTGCATCGGTTGCAGTTGTCTGCATTAGATCAAATGTTCGAGCAAGAAAAAATTGGACTCCAATAAGATCTTGAATTCACTTTGTCTTGTCTTCTTATGCTTTTTTGAGAATGAGTGCAAGACTAGTCAATTCCCTGCTGTATTCTGTTGCAGAAGAGGTCTTTGCATCAAACTTAGATGAAAGCACCTTTATCTCTTCTGAAGTCTTGGATGTCTTCTCAGTTATATCTCGAACAAAGTCTTCAAAGTTTGAAGTCCTTGTTATCAGTCTTCCTACTTCCTATACTAGCTGCATTAGCTCCCCTGTTCTTGCAGATACAGTGACCTTCAATTCTTCGACCTGTTTGTGAAGAATTTCAACTCGCTTCTTTTCGTAGTGATCAATGGCTATTGTCTCCGAATTGGTGACATCTTCTCCAATTGCTTGTGCCAGTATCTCCAATTGATCAATAACAAGTTCGTCCTCATCAATATCTGCATCCGGTACAAAGTTGTACAAGATGTTTCTTACACTAGAGAGGACCATATCTTGTTTCCTCTAAGTGAGCTCTTTCAATTGTCTTGTTGACATCTTGCTTATGTCAACTACTGTATCACTAACTTTACTTTTCTTTGATTCTGAATCTGTGGCAAAAGTTAGTTTTCTTTTCAATGAAGATGAGCTGGGAATATCTACTGGTTGTCCTGTGCTGGTTGCTCCTTTGTAGGCTTCTCCTGATCTGTATTAACTGGTACCTCCTGTTGGTGTGGAATTTCCTGTTGTGGTGCTTCCTCTAGATGTACCTCCTCTTCTGGACGGACTTGTCCAGGATGAACTTCTCTTCCCGAATGGACTTCCGCTTCAGGATGTACTTCATCTTCCGGTGGTTGCTCTATTTGTCGCTCTTCAACAACCTGTTGTTCATTCATAGCAATTCCTTCTTCACATGTTCCTTTATAAGTAGCCATCTTTTCTGATGACTCTCCCTGCACTTGATCTTCTGGAGGAACTTGTTCACCCAGATTCACTTGTTCACTGGATGTGAATGTTTCAATTGGAACTTGTTGCTAACCAGTTGAAGATTGTTCACATGTTGTACCACTTCTCTTTCAAGTTCCTCTTGAGAGATTTCCTGATGACATGTTGTTTCTAGGGTGCTAAAGTCATAACTCTACCAGAACTCCATTGTATCATTATATACTTCTTTTTCATATCCATTGATAATTTTGGCGACCCTGTTCTTTGTGTCCAAATTCATGGACACTTCTTCCATTAGAAGTTTAGTTGTCTCTTCACTGAGACTTGGTTTTATCTGTGTCAATGTCTCCTTTACAATTCTATTGTTGGCTGCTAAACCGGTTCTCCATTTAACCATAATTCTTTGATTCAATTCAGGAGGAAATTGAGCCCTATAGTCTCTAGGACTTCTATTGAAATCTAAGAAAGTTTCCAAAAGGGCAATCTCTATTTTCTGCTTATCCTCTTCTACTAACACACTGAACAATTTAGCTGCATTCGACACTTTGCCATAATCCATAACTTCATCAACTATGTTATCTACAGTTAAGGTTCTATCCTTACCTTTAACTGGGGATGCAAGTAGGGTTGGTGGAGTCAGATCACTAGCTTTATCATCAGTGATATCAACAATGACCGATTCTGTTAATATCTTTGCTTTGCCCTGAGTCTCAGCTCCCAGTATGCCTTTTCCTTTTCCGGTATCTATCATCAGTGGCTCTGTCGTCTTCTGCCATTCTGACTCTGCTTGATGTTGTTGTTGAAGAAGATTTGTCCAGGTAGTAACTCCTTCATGCACTTTGTCTACTTCACCAATTAGCACCTGACTTATTCTCTTTCTTATCTTAAAACTTTATTTATGCAGATCAGCTTGTTGGGTTGCTTCTTCCAAACTGAGATGATTTTGGACTTCAAGTAGAGTTTTTATTCTTAGCTCTCTTTCCTTGTCAATTGAATACTTCCATCTACCTTCTATTATCTCCAATAAATCATCCGGTATTATTTTGTGAAGTTCAGTGGGAGTATAATTGGACTTGTAAAGACAGTAAACTACAGCTTCTATTTTTCTTCTATCTTCTTCATCACTCATTGCATATCTTCTTCCAGCTACTCCCAGTCCACCTGTCTCCTTAATTCCTTCAACTAATTCATCAATTGTTGGCTTCCTTTCTCTTGGTGCATCCTCTTTCACCAGTTTCCCGGTCTTTTTCTTTATGTGAAGACTAGCAGTCTCTTCAATCTCAGTTTCTTCCGGTTCTTCCCCTTGAGCACTAGATGCCTATTGTGTTCTTTTCCTTTGAACCTTGGGTTCCTCTGTTACTGTTTTCTTCTTCGGTGTGTGAGTCCTTTTCACATATACCTTCTTAGGTTCCTTAACTAATGACTTCTTCAGATTTTTCCAAAATTTCTTCATAAGTCCCAAACCGGTATGCAGAGAGATCTAGGTCACTCTCTTGCAATGCATCTACATATGCCTTGGCTACCTTGGTAGAGATTTCATATCCAAGCTCCGGTGCATACTCAGTTTTGGGCTCCACAACTTGAATTATACAGTGATCGATGTTGACCAGAAAACACACCTCATCCTTGTATAGATCAACAATGGCCGAGGGAATTCTTTCCCTAGCGTGCATTCTAAGCTGGAAGGCCTCAAAGTAATCGTTCATAAGTTTATTAAACTAATTTCGTAGTTTGTTAGCCATATCTCCTATTTGTATCATAACCGGTTTATCTGCTTGCCAGATTACTTTCCCTATGCCTGGAAAGAAATTTTGATAGTAAAAGAGCAAACATACCAGTAGAGTTCCATATTTTAGAAACTTTTTCTTCACGAGACCGAGCTTCTTTAGATTTTTAAAAAATTTTCCCTCTTAGCATGGCGCAAATATCATACTGTGCGTTGTCATGCATGATCCGATGTGCGGCATGTATAGCTCCTCCCGGTACACTGTTGATGTTGCTTGATTGATAGATTTTATATCCGATGACTGCATATGCAAACCGAACACCCTCGTCTTCTATGTCGTTAACGGTCATCAACCGACTGTCGGACTTCAACTTTGTTAACCTTGCGACTACTGCATTTGCAATAGTTCTAAAGGTAAGAGCTTCCCCTTTGTCGCTATAACCAGTAACCCTTCGCAAATCATCCTTGGTGATCAATGTGACTGCGCCATTCGCTAGCCACATCCCTGGTTCATGAACCCTACTAAGAACCAGTCTTATCCAATCTGGTCGAAACACGGTTGGATACCTAACTCCATTGATCAAACCTGAAGTCTCAAGCTTCGCATACTTATCTTGAAGCTTTCCATCCTGGCAGAGTGAGAGATACTCGCTTTGGATGAAAGTTTCACCTAGTTCTTCCTGCTTGGCGTGGATGAATGTCGTAATGTCTTCAATCAACAGAACTCCATTAGGCACCGATGATAGCGCACCTGTCATATCGTTCTCTCTATTTTGCACTGGCATGATGTTGTAAACTAGTCTATTGAATTGGTTACCTTGAATTAGATTGACAACAGAAGATGATGATGCAATTATATCTGACCGGTTTACACAGAGAATTCTTGATAGGATTTACAGAGTTCACTTAGCAAAGACCGTAAATCAAAGCAAGAAAAGATTACTCAAGTATAAGAAATGAAAAATCACAATTCGCAATGTAAAGTGAAATGAGTAATCATCCTTCCCTTAAATAGATTTAGGGTATAACTATAATTACCAAATGGTAACAATTGTTTAATGGCTATAGCATTAATTACCTTACCTAATCCTCCTTACAACAACCAGTTCTCATGTTTTTACCTGTTGATCAATCATCGGTTGTGATGTCAGCACTTAACTTTCCGAAATACCTGATAGACCGGTGACATCTTCCGGTTACACTTTTTGACTATGTGAGAACATTACTCACCAGTTCTACCGAGAATAGTAGGCAGACTACCAGTTCCCTTTAAGCCCTTAGGCTCAATTTGCTGAAGAGATATCACCATCAGCAGATGATGATTTTCCTTTTGTTTTCTCCTCAACGGAGCTCTTTGATTCCTTTTTGAACCAAATCTTCTTGACTTCTTTTTCAGTCTCTTTTCCCTTGGTAGCCTTTTAGTTGGGAGACAAGGTCCTTTTCACTGATTTGACCGGTCCTTTTCTTCTATTCATTGGCCGGTTTTTGCATTCCTTGGCCAGATGCCCAATCTTGTTGCAATTGTAACAAGCCATCTCGGTTGCTCTCCATGGATTTACCCTTCTTTCCTTGTTCATGGATGAGTGACATCGAGAGTTGCTATGGTCAGATGTTCCACAGCTAGCACAGTTGGTTGTGCTCCAGTTTGTGTTCCTATTATTGAATACCAGTCTCGATGGGGACTTGAATGCCATGGTTTTGGATCTGCATTCTTCTGCTTTGTGTCCAAACTTGTTGCATGCATAACAAAAACCTTTGAAGCTCCCCCTGCTTCCACTGGACACACTGTTGGAATGTGACCTACGGCCATACTTGTAACAGTTGTTGCAGTAACTGTTAGAAGTGAATGGTTTCACCGGTGCATTTTTGCAGTCATTTGATTTATGACCCAGTTTACCACAATGATTACAAGAGGTTTTGAAGGTCTGCTTACCTTTATCTTCTGTCGGTTTCTTCTTTTCCTTCTTGCCCTTCTTGACTTTAGAGGATTCACCAGTTTCATTGTTGCTTTGATCGGTGTACCCAAGTCTTGTGGGATCCTTGTGCTTTCTTTGAGCCCTCAATTGCTCATCAAGCTTCTTTGAGCTTTCATTGTATCTTTTGAATATCTCATTTCTCTCTTCAAGAGTCTTCAGCTATTCCTTCAGTTGATACAATTCAATAGCCAGCCTTTTTGCATGCATCATCTTTATCATGCAAGTTCTTTTGCATAATAACATTTTCTTGAGTTACGATCTGCATGTCTTCTTGAAGTTGTAAAACAACAAGATCACGTTCTCTTACCGCATCTTCTGCCAAATTTCTTGCTCTTTCAGAGGTTGCTAGTGATTTCACAACACTATTCCTTTCATCTTTAGCTTTCCTCTTTTCTTCAATGATTTCAGTCATTCTTAGAGCATTATTTTCCTGCTCCCTTTTCAGGTTGGAGATCTGATCAGTTAGACTCTGATTTTTCTCTATAAGATCTAAGACCACCTCTTCTGCTTCATCAGATCCACTTTGCCCAGAGAGTTCCTCAATTGTTTCATTGCTCTCACTCAGTTGCAGAGCCAACTCCTTTCTTTTTGCAAGGGACCTCCTCAGTTTATTCTCAAGAGAGGCAATTATGTCATTGGCTTCCTCAAGCTGCTTTTGATACTTGTATCCCTCCATGATCTTTAAATCAAGCAGTTAAGCTTTATATCTTTGAGAGCCAAAGGAACTGATACCAATTGTTAATCCTAACCGATTACTAAGAGGGGGGGTGAATCAGTAAATACAATTTCTACTCCAATTTAGCCTTATATATATATATTCTTGCAGAATTAAAAGAATATAACAACACTCATAAACAGAAATAGAAATGCACAGGTCAACACAACATATATACGTGGAAACCCTCGGAAACCACGGTGGGACAGAACCCACAACCTTACTACTGCAATAATAAAAGTGCCCTATTAGAGGCTTACAAAGCACTGATAAGAGTGCTACCCGGTAAAGGGATTTGGTAGAAGACCTGTTAGGATCTTAACTCTGTTAGGAGTCGCTTGGTAAGAGGACTTTCAACACCAATAAAGATGTTACCCGGTAAAGGGATTTATACAAAGAACCTATTAGGGTTCACCCTGATTAAGGGATTTGAATATGCTTCACAATCTAAAGTAATGATCTATGATAACACTTTCTATCTGATTAGATCATACTTGTTACCCTTTCCTCTGCTTGGTTGTTGACCCTTTCTCTGTCTTTCACTTCTCGTGACTGCAGCTCCTCTCAGAAGATATCTCTCTCCTGCTCTGAATATTCAACAACACTTCTTTTGTGTCCTATGACCTATATTTATAAGAAATTAATTTTATTAAAAATACTTCTCACAATTCCGCCAAGCTGTAAACTCACCCATAAATCATGCATGCGAAAAAGCTTGCAAAATGATTTTGAGTTTACCTTGAAACACCCGTAGATGAAATAAAGTTAACTCCAATTAAAAAGCTAACTTCAGTTTCAACAGTGAAAGCTCCGTATAATCCAGTTCGAATTATCATGCACTCAATCGGTAATAAACTTGTACCTGGTTAGTCATACCTTCCCTATGTCTCCCATGACTGGTTGAAAAACACTTAGACCAGTATAATCATGACCGGTTAAGGTACACTGCTTACTCCTTTAGTCTACCGGTTCGTAGTTATGAGTACCGGTGTTCCGGTGGGATTGATGTTTGCCTCTGACTTTACCAATGACAACTTAAATATGTCAACACAGTTGTGTAACTTTTACAAACATCCTCCCACAACATTTGTGTATATGTTGCAACTGACTTTCTATAAAACAACTTTTTTGTGGCATTTGTGGAACTAATTGTAATGTTCAAAATGCTGGGACGATTACTTCAATCTCCTCTTCTGACTATATCAAATGAATATGAATTAAGTAATCTCTGATATATTCAATAGAAATATATGCAATGATGACAGTTATATGGTAATTGTAATGTCTGATATGCAATTGGATATATACAATGTTAAAGATGAGTTCTATTACTTGCCCTGATAGATCAATTTCACAATCTCTGATTTACAATGAAAGTACGCAATCGATATTTATTGCTGGTAGTGATGATGCAAAATCTGATCTATCAATATATTATGCAATTGTGAAGGTAATCTCTTGGAAGTGATCAATGTTGTATCTGGTTATCAATTTATGCTTGCACTTCAATGGATGCTATCTCTGATATACGATCTGAACTTGCCTAAGAATCTCTGATATATCTGCTGTTCACACTTGCACCAGTTAAAGCCGATGATGCTATTGCTCTAAATAGAGCATATCCAAGAGGATAATTAAAAGAGAAATAATATGTATTTGATGGTTAGGGAAGACAAATCGAATGTCTTCATATACCTGCACTTGAGGAATGGATAGACATGAGATTGGGATGTGTCCCATCTCTTTGATTATCTTCATTGTTTAATGACAACTTTTCGGTTATGATTATGTTATACCATAAGCACTTGTTTATTACTTAACAAATTATTTGTAAATAATATAATCAAATCCTCATGTAAGTGGACATATAATCATGTTATCAATATCTCTTATAATGGATCGATACCACTTAGCGGTAACAGCGGGAAATATCTATTCTTGCTAGCTGATATGTTGAAATCTCATTTGATCTCTGTGATGGATACATGATCAGAATTGATGCTATGCTGAATATCTCTTGTTCACTGAAATATTTATTCAAGGAAACCATCTTATTTATAAGACTTCACGGTTTCCTTATCTATCTAAATATACACTAACTCTACTGATTTACTAACTAATACTAATAATTAGGCAAGAACTGCCAGTCCTTGTCAATCTTATGCTATCTTATATTGAATAAAAGTGGTTTGAGAATGGGGATATTACATTGATGCAGGCAACTTTCTACAGCATTTAATACTTTGCTACGTGTTGGTTCTAAAAAGATTTTACGCTCAGAGAATACCAATATGCTTATGACTAATGTTAAGGAGTGGTTAATTCCAAATGTGGGAAATCTATAAGCAATTGGACCAACTATAGGGACAAGACTGCCCTCTTCACTTCTAGCTCTGCAAAACCAAGGCGGGTACACCTGATCCAATAGATATAACTCTATTCTTTACTCAATACTGGATCTAACAACAGATGATAGTGAGAAAGTACTAAATAACAACCTATTATTCATTGACTCTCCATCACTAGGTAGAACTGTAAATGTAAATAAAAGTAAAAGGACTGGTAATGATTTAATGTTTTAGGATTACAAGGTTTTGATCATTCCTCACAAAGGAAAGATAGGAAAATACATGCCAGTGCCCTATCTATTGGGCAAAATATTAGAAGACAGAATGAATACAAAGATGTTTTGAAGAGAATCTAGTCTTTGAACATAAATACAAACACATCAACTCTTTCCTACTTATAGAAAATCCTCAAACAGATTCACTAAACATGTATCCCACCCTGAGCAATATTTAATCCAATCCTAGATTAGAACTCAAAGTCAAACACATACATATAAATCTTAGAAAGACTTAAAGATTTGCAGAATAAACTCAAAGGAGAGACAAAGAATTGAGATTTGTATTAAGTATAACCTTGAATGTTGTATACATCATATTTTGAACAATAAGCTTGCAAAATAGCAGCAGCAACCTGTACTTCTTCTCTATTTCTTTGATAAGAATGATACAAAAAGTTACAATCCTCGACTGAGGGCTTGGGTTTCAGAATCTCTATCTTTTTGACTCCTAAACTCTCAATACCTAGAATGATCGTGGAAAATCCTTTATATACAAGGAAGACAACAAGCTACCGATCATTCTAGGGTTTACAAAATTCCTAACCCTAAAACTTTACAACCCTATTTGGTTTACAATAAATACACTGATGAAACAGATGAGATATTTTGTAGATGAGCCGTCTTGCTTTATGCCTTCAATGCTGTCCTTGGCTTCTTTCAACAAATCTGATTGCAATATCTCGCTGACCATCCTGTAATAAATGTTTTTTCTGCTTCTCAACAACCTTCATGACTCAAAAAGTAACTGCCTTCACTTGTCTCAAGAGGTTGACAGAGTATTTACTTTTTGAACATGAGGTATGTACTAATACCTCTACTTATTGTACACATCTTCACTTGGGAATTCAAAATCTGCAAACTTAGCTTTCTTGCTAGACAACTGTTCCCATTCGTTCTCTATTTGATTGATCTTATGCTGAATTTGATCAAACATTGATTTTGCATTCATTAATAGTTTGATGGTGCTAATAAAAGAATAGGTGTCACCTAAGACACCAGTCACTCTCTCTGACAAAAGTGCATCCATCTCTTCTCTCCACTGATATAATTCTTTTAATTCTCCTCGCTCTATGAGAATAGTTGGTATCAGTTCATAATTTGAAAGCATCAACTCTACTTTCAACATACTTGATTTCCTTATGAAATGACCCAAAATAATGTCATATTCTACTATTTTCTTCACAGCCTAGTGCACTGGCTTAATCAGTGGAAAAAATTTCACATTTGGAGACCTCTCAAACCACCTTTTCAAAATTGGTGACATCTCAATCTTATCTTTATTCAAAGCAGTAAACAAAATATGTAACCTACTGATATGATTGAAGAAAATTGAGGGCTTCAAATCATGTGCAAATTGCATTATTGCATCTGTTATTTTTTCTTCATACTTCTGGTTTGCCAAAGCTGTGGCCTTCACATGTTCATCTTTTTCCTTCTGCAACTGCACCCTTATTTCCCTCAATTTATTAGTTTCCTCTGTTAATCGTTGCTTCTCCCAACTAACTCTTGCATCCGAATGTGTCTCTGGGTAGGGGGATGGTGGAAACTCAACAATTGGGCTAGAAGATGAAGCCACTGCAGATTTGTCAGCTATCATCAGTTGTGGTGACCTATGATCTTGTGGTCTTGATAGCTCAGCAATTAACCTATCCTTTTGAATCAGCTCTATCTTGAGCTCATTGTAAGACTTGAGGACAGTTTCGAATTTGAGCCTGAGCTCGTCTTTTTCTTTGGCATCTTTCTCTGCCACTTTGACATTGAACTCGGCAGTTTCTAAAATCAGGTTTGAAGTTTCTACTCTAGAAGTCTCACCCACTCTTTGTACCAATAAATTTCCTGCATACCCTGTAGAGAGAGCCTCTCTTTTTCCTTTATCTTCCTCCCTCTTAAGGGACCACATCACCAAGGCTGCATGGTCTTCTGAAAAAGCAATTCCCCTGGCAGCTTGTTGAGCCTGTTCTGCAGTAGCAAGAGTCTTCACTTTGCTCTTCCTGACTTGATCAAAGACTATTGCATCAGCAATATCCCACTCTGGCAGAATTAGTACCCCTGCAGTATGGACCATAGCCCTCCCTTCTTCAGGAGTGATCTTTTCAAATTGCTTCACCATTTCTTCCTTGGTCTCATTTTCTATCTCTGTGATGTCCCTATCAAGGAATTCTTCCTTCTTCTCACAAATCTCCTTGAACTGATTTATTTTCATTCTCCACAAAAATTGGAAGAATGCCCTAGTCCTAACAAATTTATCATCAACTACAAAAGAATCACTGGCTTGTTTTAAAATAGGGTCCATTTGTTTAACCTCAAACTCGGCAATAGTAAGATCCATGGCCACCTCCTTAGGTGCCTCTGGTACTCCTTGCAAACAAAAATGTTTCCCTCATTTCTCAACTGTACCAACTGCTCCGCTACCCCATGTTCATCCAAATATAAGGGGGACTGAGAGGGAGAGTATACATTTTGCTCTGACCCTGACCCTTCTTGTTTTTGCCTCTTCGGAGAGGGTCCTTGCATTGCAGGGTCATTCATTGGCCTCTTTCCCCTAGAAGTGGAAGGAATGTCCTCACTTCTTTGCTATGATGGTAAGAGAACAGTGTACCCACTTCTCTTCTGCATTGTATATGTTCCCCTTGGGGTCAATTTCACATATCCTGGCTGGCTCAAAATCTGCCTAGCCCTCTCAGGGTCTGTCTTTCTTACTGCAGCCCTCTTTTCATTTATTGCACGCATAATGCCTTCAAAATGCTCCATAAGAGCCTCTACTTTTCTTGCCCATGGCTCAAAGCCCTTTAATGGGTCATAAGCTTTATCAAAGTTTTTAATGAAATCTACAGTCTTCTTGTAGATTACCCATTTCTCCTTTTTTATTTCTTAAGCTTGAAGGTCAAACTCATTTCTTATTATATCTTCAGGGAAATAAAATTGATGCTCCATAAGAGCACACCTAATCTTGTCTCTGAACATCCCTAATAGGAAACCCTCATTGTCTGCACACCTTACTGTAGCTATAGGCATTCTGTAGGGCTGCAATACTTGGTTCAAGTATACCCATCCTCCTTTAGTTATAACAAATTGATGAGCAATTGTTATATCAGGGAAAAAAGTCCCTCTTCCTTTGCCAGTAAGGGCACTCTCTTGTAGGTCACCAATCTGTCTCAAAATTTCAACATATCCTACCTTCAATGGAACTTGGTAGGGCAAAACATAAGGTGCCTTTCTACAACCATAGACTCTAAAAATTGTGGACACAGGGTACAAAATGATATCCCCAAAATTATGGACAATGGTAATGTCCTGATAGTATTCCTTTGGTCTGATTAACCTTAGTAGCTCCCTTGGGATCCTAGGATTGTCAAAAAATAACAGTGTCCTCAACCTTGAAGCAAAATCCCTGTCAAAAGCAATGAAACTGGCATCAACTCTATCCCATGACAAAGCTGTGGTCCACAATTGGACTGGAAAGATCTCTCCATTTCTCTCCTTCACAATATTCACTGTTGAGCAGAAGAATTGCTCACCCTTGTACAAGAACATGTGCATAAGCATTGAATACCATCCAAAAGGCCTACTAACCTTCATGTTCTTAATTCCCATTAATCCCTCATGGATTAAATCAGCCAAATGTGATGCAAAGTCAAAAATCATTGCCAATTGGGGGTGTAATGACTGTACCATCATAAACATATATGGTATTGGCATATGAGTGGCCTCATCATGCCCTAGGATCAAAGTCAAAGACTTGTAGAAACCCTGTGCTCTCTTACTGAAAAGATCCATTCTGAAAGGCTCTAGTGTGCTTGGACTGATGACACACATGGATCCAACCTGGTCTATGAAATCCCTCAAAGGCCCTGCCGTTAAATAATCCCTCTGAGCCTCATAAACCTCTGTAAACTCTGTAAAGTCTATCTTTTCCAACCCAACAGAAGGGTCATTTAGTGAGAAGACCTCCCTAATTTCCTCCTCAGTGATACTAATCAAATCATTCCCATTTACATCTTTGACACACTTTGTCATAGGGTCATAGCACTTAGCAATTTGTATTAATAATTCAGCATCCATAAAAACTCCAGGGACCACTAGCTTCCCAATATCAAATTGCCATATGTTGCTGAGGGGAGCACAGGAATTTCTCTATGAGTAGGTTGCCTTGAACAAAATAAGACCGTTATGATCTTCACCCACCCTAGCATCTCTCATCCAATTCCCTCTGTCATGGAGTCCACTATTAACAATCCCTAGGGTTTCTCGGAAGTAGTTCTTTTAGCCTGGCTGCCCCATTGTCCGAATGCGGTAGTAACTACATTAAATCCTCAAAGACACCCCTATCTTTGTACTCTGTCTTACCAGACAATCCTCTTTTTGGCGGCATTTTTAACTAGGGTTTCTAAAACAATATATGAATACTCGAGAAAAAACCCTAGAAATATCAACAACAGGATTTTCCTCCCAACTTCACAGAGTTCAAACAATTCTGTAATTTTAGAAAATTTGACCTACCAGGCACCTGAAAGACTTTGCTTGATATCGCTCCAGAGGAAAATCTTGTTCACCAAAATGTTTATGAGAGTAGTAAAGAGAAACAACGATCGAATTTTGATATATAATGTCGCCACCCGTTTACAATTCATCTGCACGTAGCTCATTAAGTCCGCCATTACTGAAAGTTGGCGGCCTCAGCATTCACAAGACACGAACAACGTCACAGACTAAAAAATTTGAATTATGACCGTTGATGTTATTTACCTTTGGCGCATCGGACGATCAGCAAAATTAGCCACGCAACCCCCTTTTAATTTTTCCCAAACAAGTTCCCAGCCAATGAAAACAATTCAAAATAACCATGTGAGAAAAAGACAACTTAAGTTTATCTTTGATCGGAGCGTACAGGTGTCGTCTTGTCGCTAAAGCATGGACGTAGAAATCGGACATCTTTACCCAGCGGTGTAACAACAGCTGCTAGATTCTTTCCAACTCATAGCCCTTTATCGATTCCCCAAGCAATGACCCCACCTTCCCCTTTGAAATCCTTCGTCGAATCGGGGAATGCCACGTTGAACAAATCAACAGGTGGAGAACGCAAACTTTATCCTCGGTGTCAAGTATACTAACAACTTGACATGTCATCACTGTCCTTCGGCCAATCAAATACAAACCTGTCAGCATGACCTAGCGACAGAGGACCCACCCTTAGTAATCATCTCTTAAACAAGATCAATGGTTGTCGCTATACCGTGGACCTTAAAGAACGTGCATTTTACCCCAACGGTATAACGACAACCGCGAGATCCTATCGAAACTTAACCACCCAAGAAAGCCGGCCCTACTATGACACCTCATACATCCTTCTAACAAATCAGAAGATGCCACGTTTGTAAGAACAGGTGAGCGGGTCCTCCTTTCATTTCTTCTTTTAATGTTAAAAAATCCTGTCAACCACCACATCACTTTTATTTCAACCAATTAAAAACATACATGTCAGAGTGACATGGCATTTTAAGGCCCCACTTACCTTTCATCCATCGCATAGCATCGAACAGTCGTCGCTATACCGCGGAGCTTAAATACTCCACATCTTTCATCTGCGGTATAACGACAACCGTAAGATCAAACCGTGCTTTATTCCTTTGAAAAGTCTGACCCCACTGCTATTACGTCACTCTGGATAGGTATCAACCTAGAAAACACACCACTGAGACTGTCATGTCAGTAACCTTGTTGTCGTCAGTAAACTTTGATCGGACGCTTGTCGCTATACCGTGATGCTTAAAAAGGTATCATCTCAACCCAACGGTATAACAACAGCCGTTGATGTATTGCTTGATTTAAATGCCAACACAGCAGTGAAGACGGGCCCGCCGAGACAGATGTCCGCTCGTCGCTATATCGCATGTCAGAGACTCTGACAACATGGAGCTGTGAGATTTAACGACAACCACGTATTTGAAAGGTTTGATACTTAGGAAAAAACCACGGGGAACTTAGGCCTTGCGGGAAATATTAAAAGGGGTCCCAATTTTATAACCTAACCACACATGTAAAGTGGTGAAATAAAAGGGGGCGAAAACAGCACATGTTTTATTTGGAGGGTTAGTGAACCAAAAAGGTAACGCGAAATTAGAACAAGGCCTAAGACCAACTAGGGCTTCCACTAAACCTAGGGTTTTAACCTCAAAACCATACCATGAGGTTCATGAACTAGACCTTTTTAAAAAAAATTTAGCATGAAGCTGGAGAATTTAATATAGTGATAACACTACGAAATGATTTTCTTTAGCAGAAATCCAACAGGCCGCCTTTTTCTTGGAACTATCTCACTTCCCCAATGTGGCATCTTCAAAAGACTTAATTAATGCTCAACGCAACCTTCGATCAAAGGGGACTCACTTATTTTTCCTACTGTACATGCAAAATAAAAATTCTTGTATTCTTGTATTTTTCCTACTGAACTGCTCCCTTCTTCACTTGATACCTTTTCAAGGTCCTCAACATGTGCATCATCTTGCAGTTTTTTCACCTCCAGTTCCATGCTCCAAAGGACATGCATCTGCTGCCTCTTCTCAGTCAAGATCAGCATCAAATACCTCCATATCTTTCTCATTGGGGATTTCTTCTTCCATGGGTTTCATGCATCTTTGCTTCTTCTCAACTGAATCAAACAAGGATTCAATCATTTTCATCTCTTCTTCAAATAAATGAAGATCTTTTTCTGCTCAGTCATCCAATTTTGTTACACCCACCTTTTGGACTACACCTTTTGCATCACTCTTCCAAATTGACTTGAAGTCCATGCCTTTCTCTTTGTTTTTAAAACATATTTGTTAGTGCACATGACTAGATGGCTCCAATGCTCATGCTCGTCTTCTCTCTCCTTCTATGGACTTACAATATATCTTTGTCCATCCTTCTTGACATACATTATGTTTGTTTTCCCATTATACATCAGCTTTCTATCAAATTGGCATGGTCTTCTTAACAAAATATAGCATGCATTCATTGGCAAGACATCACACAAGATTATCCTTATATCTTCCAATTTCCACATCAACTTCACTCCCACACAATGATATCATGTGCTTCTATCAACCAAGACACCCTGTATGGCTTTGGGTGGGGTGTACTTGTTAAATTCAGCTTACCAACCATTTCAATAGACAGTAAGTTTTTTGTACTTCTGTTAACCATAGCATTACAATACTTACCTTTGGATTTGCATTTTGTCTTAAATATGCATCTCCATTGCCATGCTTCTTTCTTTTCAATATTCAGGACCGTCCTCAACAGCAAGTTCACTAATCCTCCAAGTTATTCCACATGCTCCTACAATTCCATGATCTTCATCACTGCTTGCACAGTTTGTGTACTACCTTCACATTATCTTCTTCTACCATTATTGTGATCATGAGGATGTTCTCATGCAAAGTGAACAGTTTCTCCACATCTGGAACACATTCCACTAAAAGACCAGTGCCTTCCTCTTTCGTAGCTTGCTCCGCTTCTTTCTTGCTGATTTGACATTTGAGGAACCTGGAATAATCAATTCTCCCTCATTCCACTATTCAGTTTTCCCATTCAGTGGTTGTCTTCTACTACAGCTAAAACTTCCTTTTCCTCTTGATAAAATTTGTTGCCTTCTTGATATACTTTCTTCAGCTTTCAATGTAAATTAATACACCTCTTCCATAGCGTGCAATCAGGCTATACTCAACTCATCCTGTATGTCCATTCTTAGCTCAATTATGTATCTGGCAACCTTTCCTTGGACTACCTCAAGACATCCAGAATGTAGAGTTCTCTTGTAGAACTCCTCAAAGTAATCTTTCACATCAAGCTCTCTTTACATCAAGTTGTGAAGCTTCTTCAACAAGTCCAATTGATAATATGCTGGCAGAAATTTCCATTCATTTTTGCAGTCATCTTATCCCAACAGTTCATCTTTTCTTCACCCCTTCTATTTATCTCAATTTTTACATCTTTTCACAATAGGGATGCATGCCCTTTTATTTTGCTCCGTGCCACTTTCACTCTCCTTAGGTAAGTCACCTCATCAGACTCAAAATACTCTTCCTATTATTGAGCCAATAAATCAACTCCTTTGAGTTCAAAATGCCTAAGAATTTTAGAACATTCATCTTGGTTCCCTTGCTTCTTATTCAAAACATCACTCACATTGTTTCATGGGGCAAATCACATTCCTCAAAAGCAAGCAACCTCACTTGCACAACTTGTGTTGAGCCCGCAACTTG
This sequence comes from Chamaecyparis obtusa, assembly GCA_027943335.1. Taxonomy (NCBI): domain Eukaryota; kingdom Viridiplantae; phylum Streptophyta; class Pinopsida; order Cupressales; family Cupressaceae; genus Chamaecyparis; species Chamaecyparis obtusa. The sequence continues at coordinate 253,011 of BSBK01010832.1, forward strand.
ATCTACTCTTCCTGCCACTTGGCAGCTTCTTCTCTATCTGTTCTAGTTACTCATCCAGAAGATATCTCGACACCTTTTTCAATCAAAACACACTGCTGTAATCCCTCCGATTACAATTGTATTTAAGTTGAGTACGCACCCACAAGCTGGATTCAAACCAATTTTGATATTATATGATTCAAGATCAATAAAGTCGTTAGATCTACTGAGGTCATGTCCCAAGTGTGCAGTTAATGTCAAAGTACACAACTGCTTCCAAAGACAACAGTTTATTGTCATGGTGCTGGTGAAAATAGTGGCTCCTGAAAATGGTTGTTGATATCAAAGAGGCTTCCTACTGTCGCAGTCATGAGGGTGTTGCCAAAGTTGTTGGAGACGGTTATTGAAGTGAGCATGTGGCTACTAAAAGAGCATGATGCTACTAAAGTAAGAAGCTACTTAAGCATGAAATTGTTGTGCATGTTTTGTTCTTTGGCAGTTGTTGATTTTGGAAGAGGTCATTGAAATGGTCTATCCGCATGGTCAATCATGTGGTGGCAAAACGCCAGATATGTAGGCAATTGTTTAGTTAGACATTTCCAATGGTTCCCAAGATGGGTTGTAGATGTGTGATTGGATGGTAAACAGATAATGGGTGTTTTCCTTTGTTGTAGGCATTGGGCTGTAAGGTAAAGAGTTGGAGATAATGTAGGGATAACTGGATGGTTAAATAGTTGCATGTCTGTTTATTGCTATTCCAAGGTTGTACTATTTTCCATTTTTAAAAGAAGGTGGTTTAGTGGCAGTTGCATGGATAGTCGTTGCCTAGGAAGGTATTTGTCCATATTCCCAAGACCATGGACCCTTTTTTGCAGTGGCAGAGATGCATAAAGAGAGATCAAATACTTTTGTGTGGGGTTCTATTCCAGATTTTGTAGGTTGGTTGGTTCAGCTAACTCATAACAAAGAGAAACCATGCCACTGCAGGTCCAAGGTTGGTTCTTTTGTTGACCCGAGAGAACGTAGCAATCCAAACAGATAGCTGATAGCAGAGATGAATCATGCTACAAGAGGTGCAAGGCTAGTCCATGCATCAATTGACTGACTTGACCAAGACAGTGCATTGTCATGTCCGTGTTATGATGAATCCCTAAAACTATCAGAAAATCATCTTGTTTATAAGACCTCACAATTTTCTGAAAAACCTGATCCATAAAATAATATGCTAAGACAAAAGTTCTGCCAGCAATGCAAGCCTTTATGCTGAGATGATAAGCAAAAGCACATTATTGAAGAGACCAGAAACATATGCAAATCTCAATAGACTAAGTGTTTCCCAAGTATGATGATCAATTCATTAGAAAAGCATATAATCAGCGATCGCTGTTAGAATAACATTGATTAAAATCATTATAGCCAAAGACTGGCGATTAAGCAAATAGAATCTACATTACCGGATTCAGACCCTGGACCCTCAAACTGGGTCCGGGTCCGGATTTGCAGACCGGTCCGTGCTGGATCTGCTAAGGGTTCGCGTTCAGACCTGTGGGTCCGTCCAGATCCGCAGCATCCGGACAGACCCACAGGTCCGAACATAGACCCTGTCCAGATCCAGCAAAGGCCCAGGGTCAAGGGTAGAATTCAAGGAGACCTTTGAATAAGGCAGCAGAAGCAATCAGATATACAGCAGAGCAATCTATGTGATAATCCTTTAATTTATTGTGGTTATACTCATGTATTTATGTCGATTATATATAGATGTGTATATATATATTTATGTCAGATTATATGCAATCAAAGAATGCTTGAGTCTAATATCTATGCATTTATCAATGTGGAGGGAAGGAAGGGAGTGCAAGGAGGGGGAACAGCAGAAGATCCCTCACTAGGAATACCACCTCATAAAGATGGCTAAGGAAAATGAGGTCAAAAAGGACAAGATCCTGTTCTTGGGCCTTGGGCCTAGGGTCAAGGGTTATTTTAAAGGCACACCATTGCAGCCTCCCCTACCAACCCCATATTGATCAATTGTTAAAGTGAACTAGAAGGGATCCTCAATCATAAGAGATAAGGGGTTGACATGATGGAGAACGGTGTATAGGCCTCACTAGGTGGACCAGCTCATAAAGATGGTTAAGGACCATGAGGCCAAAGAGGACAAGGTCCTTCTTTTGGGCCTAGGGTAGAGGATATTTAGGGCCAAGGTCCTTCCATCACAACACTTGTTATGGCTGAAGTCCCACATAATCATTTATATTTGTTATGTAAATTTATATATTTCTCAACCCGAGAATTGGATGTCTCATGAGTTATATCTACATTATTATCTAACTTGGTTGCAGGGTTCCTACTTACCTCATCTTCTTCTTAAGCAAGGATTATATATCTAACTATATCATGCTCCTTATCTCCTTTGGATTTGAAGGTCTAAGGAAGGGATCAAACAACACTTGAATTTGCGTGTATGCTTTGTGTCTGCATATATTCATGTGTACACTCTATTTTTTCAAGTGTATGCTCCACGTTTGGTTCTATTTGTTTTTTATTGATCTAAAATATGACGATGACTAGAGTGAAAAAAAATGATATGAATTCACTACATTTGAAGTCATAGATGTGTGTCATGCTTCTAATCCTCATGCCTTAATATACGTTAAGTTCTTGTGTTAAACGCAAAGAGATGTCCTTGATCTTGTGCAGATGTGGGTCAATACAAAGAGGTCTGTATATTTACAAATGATTATATAAATACGAAATATATTCAATTAGATATATTAATCATAAATTTTAATATATTAAAAAAAATTAAAAAATTAATATGTTGAATTTTATAAAACAATAAATGAATCAATAAGTAAATGTGACTCTCATCTTTGTGCTTTATTCAACTACTTGAAGGGTGCATATAGAGTTTTTATCATTGGCACTGTTCAAACATGGGAGACATGTGTCATCTCGAGTCCAGCTTACTTGAATACCTAGAGATATGGCCTACTTCTCCCACCAAGAGCTGATTGCACTACATCGATGACCACTGCAGAAAGAAGTTGCAAAAGTCATTTCGTAGGACACAATTAAGCCCACAAAGAAGCTTGTAATACCTTGAAAACATTATTTAAATTACATTTTGATTAAAAAACCCCAACCCAGTTTTCCATATGAATTTTAAGGTGGACTGGAAACGAATTTTTGGGGTTTTTTTCCGTTGAATTTCAAATTTCATGGATGAAATTTGCCGAACTCTGTGACTAAGGTTCTAAGATAAGGTACAGGTCATGATCATCTTGAGGTCAATGTACAGATGTGATGAAGCTCACTGTGAGATGTTGTAAGACCCATGGGACCATTGAAACAAATGTAAATCTGAGGATTGGTAACATGAGGAGCATTGCTCAATTTTCTAGAGTTTTCTATCAAATTGAGGGTCTCTCCAAAGTTTATTTGTGCTACATATGTTTTGTGTGTGATGCAAATTCTTTTCCACATTTGAGATGTTTCTATTTTATCCTTTAATGCATATGTTATAGACAGTCATTAGATATGGTTGAAAAAATGTAGGGAACATTACATGCATCTCATTTTAGATCCATATTTTGCATACCAGAGTGTGGTATACCGTATAGCTGCCCCAAGTCTATAGAACATACATTACATGCACATATTGACAGATTACAGCCAGCTACAAATCATGTTACGTGTACCTACAGAAATCACTGCAAAAACTCTTACAGACAGCTACAATTCACACAATGAGCAGTTAAGGAAACTAACACAGGTGGGCTATAGGCAAATTTCACTACAGAAATGATTTACCCAACTTCTCCTTTTCTGTTGCAAAAGCCTTCTACTCTTTTAGTTTTCTTCTTCAAGAAATTTCTGGTCTTTTCCATTTTTTCTCTATAAACCCCAGTTCTCCTTCTCATTCCATGGTAACAGAGTTTCTGTAACAGTTGAGCAACTACAAAAAATCATTCCACAACAGTTGTATAACTACTGTTACAACATTCTGTAGCAGTTGTGCGTTGGCTGCAAACAAGTTTTCCATAACAAGTGCAGAACTGTAGCAGGTGACTTTCCACAATAACTTAAAGGCTACTCCATAAGGATGTTTTCAATAATAATCACTACTGAAAACCAGCTTCACCCTTCCCATACTTGATCTTTGCCTGAAACTATCCTGCCTTCCTTGTCATGGTACCCTCAAAAGCCTTCATTAGTGCTCAACACAACCTTGGACTAAAGAACACTGACTCTACCTACCTATACCTGCAAAACACAAATTCTTCTTGGTTATGTAGGAGTGTACTTACCCAAAGATGCTCTGTAATGAGCCCTGCTGGCTCAAACCCTAATCTCTCTGACAACTGACCAGTTTTGAGTGTTTTGCAATGTTTTCAATTTCTTTTGCTTTTGGAATCATATTTTATGAATTTTGAAATAGAAATAACAATGCAAGAAAATAAACTATCTATTGCAATTCAATGCGGGAGAATTCCAATTTACTCAATTCATGATATGATTTGCATACAACTTCAATTATTGAAAGCAAGAAATGAATTTGAGCAACACCATGAACCTGGAGGTTGTCGTAACTATTGGAATTATTTAATTAATGTTTCAGATTCTTGCACTTTCTGAAATTCATCAAATTGCCTCTCCTTATGGCCAAAATCGAACCCCATAAGGGCATGCACTAGGTCTGAAAGCTAGGCGATTATCTTCCATGGCTCACGTGGGCTGCATATACTGTAGCAGCTGCCTTCTTTAAATTCTATGAATTCTTGTAGCTGGCAGCATTGTTGTATCTCTGCAATTACCCTCTGAAAATGACTTGCAAATATCATTTTCCTCACACCAATTTATGCAGAAATGTGGCTCTGAAATAAACCACCCTCTATAGCAGATTTCAGTGTTTATTTCAACACCTCAAATGCTAAATCCCGGAAGAAATCCACGTTTCTCCAAGCTGCAAAACCCTTGAACAAAATGCACCAATTCCCAAGAACTCCAACCAAGACAAAATGCAATCAATTTCATAATGAATCGATTTTCCATGGAAGAGCTTTTATATATCTTCCCACTTGTTTCGAATTGGCCTTTTCCCTTTACTCATTAAAATATTGACTTATTCTTATATGGTGTTGACTTAGCATTTATTATTTAATGGGCCATTTTAATTAAGTCATTAAATGACATTATTTACATAACTTAGGCCCCAACACTTGATTATTTTATAAATGGCCTTAATAATATATTATTAATAAAGTATGACTTTATTAAAAATAAAATAATCGTGAGCACAAGCTATAAAATCTCTTCCAAGGAATCAACTATAAATCCAGAGAATCAGAGATACATTGCAAGTGCCAAACATCCCAGCACCCTGCCACAAATAGTAACTGCACGAAACTGACTTGCTATAAATAGTAAGTCTCCAAATAATTGCTCAAGCCAATGGTGCCAAATCTCAACACTACCACAAACTTGTTCAAGCACTCTGCTAAAGATAGAAATCTTGACTTCCTTGAAATAGACACTTACTATAAATAGTAAGTGTGCCAAATTGAACCAAACAAAGAGCAATCCTAAACTCTCCTATCCTCTGGAATGGGAATTGGCCTTCGGTTTTGCCAATTGAGACCCCCTAAACATCTAACTTAGCCTACAAGGGCCATTGATAGGCTAATCCAAACCACCAACCATGGTGAGCTAAAGAGAGGACATGACAGTCCGCCCTCCTTGAAATCGCTTGTCCCCAAGCAATCTCAGAAACAAGTAGTATACCAATCCACTCGGATCCCAAGGGTAGAATCATGTAATGTCCCTGTGATCAACAACTAGCTCCTGTAACATCATCACCTGTACAACTAACAAAACCTGCCAAACTAAATCGAATCTGACTATAGATGTCGCAGGAGTGAATATCTCAAAGGGAAGCAACTCGAAAAGCTGACAAAGATTGCTTCCCAAAACTGCGCAAAGTAAACTGTCATACACACTGTCCAACCCATGCACAACTAAACTGTGCATCTGAAAGGGGTCATGCACAGGGGGATCAAAAGGAAAGCTATAGGCACTCACTGTGTAAACTCCTATAAACTCCTCAGTGAGCTCTGTCTAAAATCTCGATGCACTGGAAGGATCCCAAACTCTGAACAAAAGTATGCCAAGAAGAACATCCTCAGACTTCCGCTACTCAACTTTGTTTTCAGCTTCACCATGCTCAAAGTGGTGAAGCCAATCAATGAGACCTGCCCAAACTGCAGTGATAACCCTATCATCGCTCGGGTCCCAAAGCACACTCAACTCACATCCATCCGTACTATGGAGATAAGAACATCCAAAGGTGTCTATAATGCTACCACTATCTCCATCATCTGCTAGTCTCCCATGGATGTGCTAACTCTGCAAGTAATCCAACTTGTAGCCACTAATCCCATCTATAGCAGATGGCAAATACCCAACCCACAAAGGATGGTACAACCACAAAACCAATTCATACTAATGCATCATCAAATCCTCTGTGTGGATTAGAAAGGTAGTAATGAGTACTCCTCCATACGCAATCACGATAAAAAGTTCCCACCTTGGTCAAGTGCTGACTGTCATAGTTCTAAATATAACCTTTGTCATCTAACTCATCACGAACAACACCTGTAGTGGATGTAAATACAGGAGAACCTGATGCAACATGTGGTTCTCTGCTGCTCTCAACAAATGCACTCATCCCAACTGTATCAACTATGCCTGTAATTGCGATAAGTGTGACCACATCCTCAACCTGCTCACAACCATAATCTGTGGACATAGGAACATCACCAACTGCTACTATAGGAAACTGAATTGTGTCTACAAATGGTTAAAATTGTGTCGGGCTCAACTCAGGTCAATGAGCAACATCAACCTCAAAAAGTGGATTGTCATATGACAATGCTATATCCATCTCAAACAAAGGATTGTTCACAAAGTGAACCTCAACGGATGGCTCAACTAGTAAGGAAGAAGTTGCTGATATGACTATATCTTCACACACTTCTTCCAAGGTAGCTGCATGTCCATCCAAAATCTGATCCCGGGACCTATTACCAACTACTCGGTTTCCTGATTTATTTTCCAAGGTCTGATTTGTAAAATCAGATTTGTTGTGGCCTACATCTGCATCACATAAACTCATTTCTAACACCCAATCCTTGAGTGTCAACACTGGAGAACTCCATATAACCATTTTTCACACATGGAATGGCTGCTATCTCATGAGTAGGCTCAACATTATGACTACTGTCATAAAAATCAGAATAGTTGATGTCCACTTCTACCTCAATTTTCATCTTCCTACCACCAGACACCATTTGCATGTTGCCACGCAAACCAACTCTTCTTGCAAAAAGATCACGAGCTATCCTACGATATTGTTTCTTTGTTGAACCAATCATACTGCATAGCTTTGGATGAAAGTCCATAAAATAGTAGAAAAATAAATCTTCCTAACATATTGAGGAAGAGTGTTATATTCCTCAAACATGCTAAGCACTTCATCCCTTCAGTCACCCATTATATCCTATGGTGTAACCTTCATCTAATTTCCCTTCTTAATTGCTCTCCTAAGTATTTCCATGTCTGAATCAACTACAAGAGTGTGGATCACTCAAATGTCATCTGTATGAATTCTATGAAATTTTCTTTTTTTCCAACCCCAACAGGATGGCAAGAAACCGCTATGATTCCACTGTAATGAGCTCTGCTAGCTCAAACCCTAATCTCTTTGACAACTAACAAGTTTTGAGTGTTTTGCAATGTTTTCAATTTCTTTTGCTTTTGGAATCATATACTAATATGAATTTTGAAATATAAATAACAATGCATGGAAAATAAATTATCTATTGCAATTTCAATGCAGGAGAATTCCAATTTATTCAATTTATGATATGATTTGCATACAACTGCAATTATTAAAAACAAGAAATGAATTTGAGCAACACCAAGAACTTAGAGGCTGTTGTAGCTATTTTATTCAATTTATGATATGATTTGCATACAACTTCAATTATTAAAAACAAGAAATGAATTTGAGCAACACCAAGAACCTAGAGGTTGTCGTAGCAATTGGAATTATTTAATTAATGCTTCACATTCTTGCACTTTTTGAAATTCATCAAATTGCCTCTCCTTATGGCCAAAATCGAACCCCAAAATGGCATGCGCTAGGTTTGAAAGCTAGGCGATTATCTTCCATGGCTCAAGTGGGCTGCATATACTATAGCGGCTGCCTTCTTTAAATGGATTAATCCTTTCTTAATGCTATGAATTCCTGTAGCTGGCCGCCTATGTTGCATCTCTACAAATACCCATCCCACAAAGGATAATAGCCAAAATCAAACCCCACAAATTAAAATGACTACACTCGACTAAGTAGGGCATTTGTGTTAATTGCAAATTCTACAATAGAAAACCATAAGTTGTAGTGCAAACAAATGATTGAAATCACAATACATAACACAACAATTACACAAGAATATAGAGAATGATGCTTGTATTTCATGGGTAGTGCTAAATTAACCAAGTTGCCAGTATGTGTATGACGGTACAACTATATATATATCAATGCCAAAAAAGTAGTGATAAAGATAAATATTAAATACCAACTGGTAGTTAAATATTTAATATTTATATTTATCAAATGCCAATTGATAGTTAAATTCAATATTTATCTTTATCAATTGGCATGTAATAGTGATAGTTTTAGCTATCTACGTATAGGTCTCCACTTCTAGTCCCCCTCATTGTAATCAAATTTCTTACATGGCAAGAGGTCCCAATAACAAGTAGGGGTTTGGGAGTGGAAACCCTAATGGATTTGACGGGCAACAATGATAAGTTGCACAAGGTGTTAGATGTGAGAAATGCCCAATCATAGAGGGGTGTGGGGGAATGTTTCAGCAACTATGCCCCCAAAAAATAATTAGAGAAAATGAGAAAATAGAGAGTGGAGAGAAAAATGATCATTCTATTGGGCAAAATGATTCTTTTGGGGGTGTTTTAGGTTTCAATGCAAAAAACATTAAAAGAATTGTTTTTCTATTTTGTTCTGGGCACTTTTTGGCCTTGGGTCCAGTGGGTTCGCCCAATGTGCCCTAAAATGCCCCAAGTTCCATATGGGTATGTGCTATGCATACCTAAAGGGTGTATCCAGCGCATACTTGGGCATAGCCAAGAAAACCAAGTGTGGGTGCAGGTGCAAGAGTTAATACCCGTGTACCCTGCAACAATATAGCTCTTAGCAATATGAGGATGTGCCATTAAATCAGCATACTTACCCTTATAGTCGAATGGCCCCATGTACCCTAGGGACATCTCCTATGTTTTTAGGTCCTTCTCCTATAGGGAATGTTTCAAGGATTCGAAGATGGGTTGGATACACCCCTTGCTATCCCTAATTGTTAAAACGATTGAAATATTCGATATTAACCAAAGGAGCAAAAGGCTCCATAAATAAGAGATTACAAAAGATCTTTCCATAATGGAAATGATCAACAACTAAGAAAAGCAAAGGATAAGAGCTAAACTAAAGAATAAAAGAAAGTTACTAAAAACGCTATCCTAATATCCCAATTGACCATTACAAACCAAATATAACAATATTATTTTAATACCCTTCCTTGATGGTCAATCTACTAACTGTTAAAATAATTATGTAATATTTTTATAATGGTCATTTAGTTAGGATCTTTCCTTTCCGTAGTTAGTTCTTATTTACAATGTTTATTTTCAGACTTTCATGTGTGTTTTAGAAACCCTACTTGTAATCTCCATTTAAGGAGCTTTCATCTCCTTTGTAATTATTGAATACCAATCAATGCAATTACTCATTCAATCAACCAATTATCATTTCATGGTATCAAAACCTATTGGTTTTTTAGAGAATTTTTAAATTCATAGTTTTTATATTCGGAATCAAATTTTTAGACTTTCATGTGTGTTTTAGAAACCCTACTTGTAATCTCCATTTAAGGAGCTTTCATCTCCTTTGTAATTATTGAATACCAATCAATGCAATTACTCATTCAATCAACCAATTATCATTTCATGGTATCAAAACCTATTGGTTTTTTAGAGAATTTTTAAATTCATAGTTTTTATATTCGGAATCAAATTCCAAAAGTTTTTAACAATTTTTTATGAAAAACTATGTAGAATTCTAGAAATTTTAACAATTTTTTTGAGGGTTTAAAAAATCAAGGTTTTTGAAATTGCAAATCTCTAAAGATTTCAAAAGTTTTCTTTGCAAATTTTGAAGGTTTTCCTACCAAGGGCAAGGGTTTTCTATCTCAAAACTGCATTTTTTGGAGGTTTTGTTTGCCATGTTCAAGCATTTCCACCTTTGCTCATGGAGGGTTTTTTGACTTTTTTCCACAAAAAATCATGGATGGAGGGTTTGCTGATTTTTTTCCACAAAACATTATTATGGGTTTTCTGATTTCTTTTCCACAAAAAAATCATGATGGGTTTTCTAATTTTTTTCCACAAAAAATCATGTGTTTTCTGATTTTTTAATTTTGGGGGTTTTTTATATTTTTCCAAAAAAAATTACAAAGACTTTCTATTTCTTTTCTAGGTTTCGCTCAATTTTTTCCACAAAAATAATGATGCTTGTAAATAGGTTTTGCTTGATTTTTCCCATAAAATTTGGTTTTTTTTGTCATAGGTTTTCTAGTTTTTTTTATGATATTTACAACAAAAACTATGGGTCTGTTTTGCATTTTTTTCCTCAAAATGAAGGTTTTTGGTGATTTTTTCAAAAAATTGTGGCATCTTCAACAAAATGCTTTGACAATGTTCTATAAAATCATGGTTTCTTGCAAAGTGTTTTAGGTCATACTTTTTAGGTTTTAAGGGCGAACGGTGTTCCTACAAATGTACTAGAGTTTACTGGTGTTTGTGGGTGTTGTTGCTTTTGACGATTTTTGGCAAAATCGATGTTTATCAGAGTTATGAAGTTTTTTGAAGCTGATCTCGGTGTCTCTACATAAAGGGAGCGATAGATTTGTTATCCAACATCATGTTGGAAGGATTATATAAAACTTGGTCATATCCAAAAGTTCTGCAACACCCAGGAGGGTCTCAGCAAAAAGCTCATGTCACAGAGGATCTAAAGAGAAGGGGACCAGCCTTCTATGCATTTATGGCCATATGACCTGCAAATTATGTCTTTTGTAGGGTAGTTAGTAGAATGACCATTAAGGGAGGATGTTAAAATAATTATGTAATGTTTCTATAATGGTCATTCAGTCAAGATCTTTCCTTTCCATAGTTCTTATTTATAATGTTTATTTTCGGTCTTTCATTTTTGTTTCAGAAACTCTGCTTGTAATCTAAGATACAGATGCCTGCCCGACAACCATGGAGGCGGAAGCAGATGCCTATGGATGCTGACCTGGAGGCGAATGCCCTGTGGGTGCCTGCCAAAAGCCATCCCAAGCATCGGGGCATCATACCAGGGCTGTACATCTAACACTGAAAAACAATATCAGCAGCAAATTGGAAAGTGTCAAACTGGTAAAAAAAATCTGATCTGCAACTTTGTTGAAGTCTAAACTGAATTCTCTGATGGAAAATGTCTACTGCTAATCCCTCAATTCTCCAAATTTAATGGTGTTAAGAGAGTTTGTTCAGCCACGACGACTAACGGCTGGGGCGAAATTTCTGTTGCAGCCGATTCTTCATTTATTTTGAGTTCATCATTTCTTCTATAGTGTGAACAAGCCATTGCAAATTTACCACCAAACGTGGACGTCAGAGCAAGCTGCCATTGCAGATTGACCACCGCTTCATCCCGTGTCACAACTTCTTAATTTATAGTTTTTTCCTAAAGTTTTTCTATAATTTTTTTATTACGATGTCTGTTGTATTATAAAGTTTTAAAGATTGAATAGGATTTTTCCTAATTTTAGTAAAGAGTATTAAAAAACGAATATTAAATTTTTATTAAAACTTAGCATATAAATTTTAATAGATTGATCATTAATATTTTTTTATTTCTTTATATTTGATATTCAAAATTAAATATTTTGATATATTTAATTTAAATATTAAATTAATAATATAAAAAATTAGCAAATATAAATTTTTAATAGTTTTTTAACTTATAAATTTATGAATAATTTTGAAACTTATTATAGTTTATTTAAATTTAATATATTATTATTTTAGTATTGATATATTATATATCTTTTTAAATAAAGTGATTTCTTATGATTTATATTTTATAAATGTTAAATTATGTTGATATTTATGAAATTATATAAGATGAATTTAATGTCGATTTTTTTTTTTTCAACCTTGTCAAACTTCAGCCAAATTTTATAGTTGTTTGTATTACCACACTTCCTCTGCAATTTAAGTGAATATATAGAAGTGTACAGCTGAGAATAATTGTTTGTATTCTCCCAAAGGCATCCTCATGCATCCAGATGCCTAGGATGGCTTCTGACAGGCACCCACAAGGCATCTTGCATTTCTTCGCATATATATATCCGAACACATCCGCATCCCTTAAAAAAATCATTAATCGGCACACCCAATTCTTGCATCTGCATTAGAATCTGCACCTGAATCGACAACTTAGCTTGTACTCTCTATTTAAGGAGCTTTCGTCTCCTTTGAAATGGTTGAATATCTATCAGTGTAATTACTCATTCAATCAATCAATTATCATTCCACTAACTATACAAAGTCTGTCCCAAAATATTACATATTTGTTTGGACTCGAGGACTTGGTAAGAATGTCTACAGTCTAATCCTTAGTTAAAACATACTGCAACATCTCTAATCCATCTTCTACAAGTTGGCAAATATAATGACAAAAAAGCTCAATATCTTTTGTTTGCTTGTGGAAGGCTGGATTTTTGGCAAGCTTTAGCACCTATGTTCCACGGAGTTTCAGGGACAATGACGATTTATAGGATGGGGACGTGTTTCCGGTACGAGTACATTTTAGGGCCAATTTTTAGGGGACAGTAGGGGATGGCTATTAAAAAAATAGGGGAATTTTTATATAGAGAGAAATCTCAAATATGCATATAATAACATTGATAAAGCATTCATCATAGACATTTTAGAAATTTAATACTTAGCATTAGACTTGAACAGATTTCACATGTGAATTGATAAGCAAAATAAAAAAATTCAAATGCTTTCATTGTCAATATATGGCATACATATAGCAAAAATGCCCAAAGGCTCCAAATTTCAACCATTGAATGACATAAAATATTAAAATGTAAATAGTATAAATAAACTACTAAACAGTAATCATAGAAGTCTGCCATAATATATAACTATCCATAATCAGTAGATGGTAGGTCTAAGAGTCTAAATCAAGTAGATTTCATGCCCTAACCTCGCCTTTCAACTATTGTTCACTCCTTGAACAATTGCTCCTCTTGCTCTCTTCTCCTTTGCGAATGCGAAAATGAATTTCATTTTCTTCTTTTTGGTTATTTTATGCTTAGATTAGGTTTTGGCATTGTTAAATGTGGGTTGGCCATCCTTGTGGTCTAGCCAGCGTTTTTTTCAAATTTAAAAATGCCTTAGTTTTTAACACTAGCAGTCCAAAAATGGCTTGGGCCATAGGGGACGGCTAGAAGTCCCCGAGACGAGTAGGGGACTTCTACTAGTTCCCTAGCCGTCCCAGAGACTCTCAAAGCGGCATTTTAGGGATTGTACCCGATTTGCCAATTTTGAAATGCCATTGGGGATGGCAAAAATTTGCCCCCACGTCCCTACCATACCGAGGACAGAAACGGATCTAAAAGTCCAGGAGACATGTCCCTATGGAGCACAATTTAGCACCCTTGGTTGTCACAAAACAAGGGCAAATGCCCTGCTTCAGACATTTTTATGTCAAAAAGCATCCTCCAAAGCTAGACTACCTCACATGTTGCTTCGACGGTTCCCTGATACTCTGCTTCTATTAAGAGAGCTACTGCCTACTACTTCTACTAGTCCATGGAATTGCACCCATACCAAGACTAAAAACATACCCAAAAGTAGACTTCCTATCATCAATAGATCCTGCCCAATCTGAATTTGTGAACCCAACCAGCCTAGGATCTTTGCTTCTGCTATACAGAATGCCAAAGTCAAATGTCCCTTTCACATATCGCAGTACCCACTTCGCTGCAACCCAATGTTTTGCCTTTGGGGCTATCACGGAAGAAGAAATATAACTCACAGCATAACTCAAATCAGGTCTAGTGGTTGTAAGGTAGATAAGGATATGCACTAGTTGCCTAAAAGTTGACTCATTGATCACCTTTGAGTCTGATTTGGCTGAAATTTTACAATCTAACAATCTGCACTTGTCTAGCAAACTCCTAGCATATTTAGACCGAGAAATAAAAATACCACCACCTACCTTCCAAGCTTCTACACCTAGACAATTATGTAGAAGGCCTAATCTATCATATCAAAAGCCTGATGCGAAGTTTGTTTGACTTGCTCAAGCAAATGGGCCCCACTACTTGCAATGATAATAGCATCCACATAGATGACAAGAAGAATGATATCTTACCTATGCATTTGACATAAAAATCGGGATCTCAAGGACTTCTTTGAAACCCCTATTCAACCAAATACAAGTCAATCTTTATTACAATATACTGGGTGTCTATTTTAGAACGTAAAGAGCTTTCATTAGTCAACATATCTGATGCTCTTTTTCCTGAAACCCGTAAACCTTGAGGTTGGGTCACGAAGACTTCTTCCTCTAAATCTCTATTGAGAAAGGCATTCTTGACATCCATTTGATGGACTGTCTTGCCAAACTATTCTACCATGGCTAGAACTAGATAGATGGTGATCATCTTTACTATAGGAGCAAAGGCCTCATCATAGTCTATTACTTGTCTCTGCAAGAAACCTTTAGCCACTAACCATGATTTATATTTGTCAAGTGTTCCATCATATTTGTACTTGATTTTGTGCACCCATTTGCAACCAATGGGTTTCTTCCCTAGTGGAAGATCTGAAATAACCCAAAATGTTTTTCAAAAGGATTTGTTGTTCAAATTCCTTAGTTGTTTCCCATTCAAGTTTACCTTTCGCCCTTGAATAATCTTGGGGCGAATGTTAGCCATAAGAGCAAAGTCAACTTTATTTTGCTTACTCTTACCTCTGGATGAACAAACCTTAGCCAGCTCATCATCTCGAACATCACCAATGGGTTTCTCTTACCACTTAGGACGTAGTGTAGAAACACTTTCATCCAAATCAGCATGGTCAGCGTGACTTGGGCTGCCTTGAACTATATTATCTTGATGTTGATCCAGGTTGTCCTGAGGAAAATCTTCTATTACTGGTGCTTGCCTAGGAGATTCTATAAGTTTGGAATCGTCTCCAAAATCCCCTCTTTAGGTGAAGCAGATGGAAGATGAACACCCAAATTTATAGCCTTTAGAAGCTGATCTTCAAAACCATTAATGGGAGAAAAAAGTTGAAAAGGCCCACCTTCATCAATGACTGCATCCTTGTTGAATGTTAGACGATCAGTGTCCACATCAATCACCCTGTAGGCTTTATGATTGTCACTATACCCTATAAGCATTAACTTATGACTTTTGGAGTCAAGTTTGATTCTCTTGGCATCTAGAATCCAAACATATGCAGTAGAACCAAAAAACTTAAGGTGGCTGATTCATGGTTTCCTACCAAACTATGCTTCCTCTAGGGTCTTCTTCTCGATAGCCTGTGTTAGAGACCTGTTAAGAAGGTAAACGACACTGTAAACTTCCTTAGCCCAAAACTTCTTGGGAACAATCCTACTCTCCAACATACATCGGGCCATTTACATAATAGTTTTGTTCGTCCTCTCAACTACACCATTATGTTAAAGAGTATAAGGTGTGGTGAATTGTCGTTTAATACTATGTTTAGAACATAAGTTAGTGAATTCGTTGGAACAAAACTTGTCCCCGTTATCAAACCGAAGAGATATGTTTTGACATCTTGACTCTTTTTCTACTAATGATTTAAACTTTTAAAATTCATTAAACAAAACTGATTTTGCCTTGAGGAAAAACACCCACACTTCCTATTGAAATCATCAACAAACAAGAGAAATTAACTCGTACCAGTGACAGATGTGATATTCATTGGTCCACAAACATTCGCATAAACCAGCTGAAGGACCTTTGAAGCTCTCCAAGCTTGTCATTCTCAAAATGGAGTTTTGTTTTGCTTCCCTTCTTGGCAAGCTTTGCAAACACCTCGTATTTGTTGTTGGATCTCAAGAAAGCCTTCTACCATATTCTCTCGAGCAAACTAAGAGAGATAAGATAGGTTGAGATGCTCATAATGTTATGCCAAAAAGTACTAATAGAAGATGAACTCTTTGCATCCAAGCATGTTATTGAACCTCTCCAATGTCAACAAGTTGATACAAACAATGATCTTCAATGCCAATTGCAAAGGATTTCTTGGACTAGTTGTCAAGAATATGACACTTATGTGCACTGAAGATGACATCCAACTTGGGATAGTAGCATATAATCTGACTCGCGGAGAGTAAATTGAGCTCCATACCTGAAACAAAGTATACATTGAGAAAAATGAGATTTCTCCCTCTAGAGATAATTTGAACATTACTTTTACCCACAACTATATACTCTTCACTACCACCAAAGTTTACTGAATCGAAGCATGCTTTATACTCCATGAACCAATCTTTCATGTTTGTAAAATGATGAGATGCACTAGAATCAATATACCACGCAAAAGACTTTGCATGATATGCTAGTCATTCGTCCATTAAGGCATAGAAGGCTGACTCCTCTGAATGCTCTGCGACATGAACCTTCTGTTGAGACCCTCCCTGGTTGGATTTCATATCAGCCAATTGCTTTCTTCAATGCTTCTTCATATGACCAATTTTACCACAATAGTGACATGCGATAGTTTTCAGATGCTTTGAAGAATCATCAGGTTTGACTTGTCTTTTTTGCTGAATGGATTTGCCTTTGCCTTTGCCCTTGGTGGTAAAAGCTTGTTCCACACTTACTGAATCACTGTTGCTACCAAAATACTTCTTCCATTTGTCTTGCTGCAATATTTTGGTGCACAAATCTTCCAAATTCAAGTCAATATTGGTAGATGTGATGTTCAAAGTCTCTATGAAATGCTCATAGGACTGTGGTAAGCTTTTCAGTGTTATAATGATGTCTTCTTCTATCTTGTGACCGATGGCCTCCAATTGAACACAAATGTTGTTGATTTTCATCGAATGATCCTGTAAAGATATTTTCTCATCCATCATGATTGAGAACAACATATTTTTAAGAAAGAAGTCCCTAAGTGTATCTAACTATTCGTGTAGAGATTTCAAATGACTCCAAATCTCTATAGAAGTCTTGCCAAAGTGAACTTCTAGAAGCATTTCATCTCTAGACTGTGACAAATAACTTGATGAGCATAATGGCTTCACGGAATTTGTCTTGGTTTTTACCCACAACTGTTGAACAAGTGGATTTACCAAGCACTATCTGATCAAGAGACTTGTGCTTGAAGATTGTGAGCATCTGATGTTTCTAGGTGTTATAACTTTTTCCATTGAACTTTTGAATACCTTCCAACATGATTTTGGGTAATGAAGCCATCCCTCACACTATCCGAAGTCATGGAAAATGAAGAAATTGCAGTTGTGACTGAAAAATATTTTGAAAAACCAAAACACCTTTGATTTTTATTGATAAAATAATCGGTACAAAATCATAGAAGTTGAAACCCACAATTCTATCCAAGAAATCATAAAAAAACACTGTAATCCCACAATTTTATTCAAAAAATCTTCTGCAAAACTTGAAAAAAAAAGACTGAGAGAACCCCGTGCCTAGAAACCCTAGGCATGCAGCCAACAAATCATGAGTAGAACCCTCCTTTTTAAAAAAAATAGCAATAAAAACCTTTGGCGTGCAGAAAAAAGACTAAATCACCCTCATTTTTTGCAGAAAACAGTTGCGGTGCTCAAGAAAAAACACAGAAGCCACAATTTATGAAAAAAATTGTTCAAAAAAGCAAAGAAACTCTTCACGCAGCCTTAGCAAATGTTGTGCGGGTAGAGACGGAAACCCTGGGCACAATTGCAGCAGAACATGACCAAGATTCAGTCGTAGTTCTCAGTTGCCAAAAAAAGCAGGTCGTGCCACGGAAAGAAACCTCTCCAAATGTCATGATTTTGAACAAAAATCACAAAAAAAAAAGGAACACAAGCGCACGATCTTTGACAAGCCACAATTTTCAGAAGACAAAAGCCACGTGAATTTTAGCAGACAAAACCACACACTTTTCAGAAAAAAACCCTTCGACAATTGAAGCAAGAAATCACGACTTTTTAAATCAGAAAAAAACCCACAATTTTTATGCGAAAAATTGTTCAAAAACTTCAAAAAAAATCACAAAAAATTCAGGTCAAGATAACTAATTTTATTTTTAAAAAAATCAGTCAAAAACTCTAGAAGAGAATACCTCTGCTCCAATACCATAAAATGATTGAAATATTCAAGAGTAAACAGAGAAGCAAAAGACTACTTAAGTAAGAGATTAAAAAAGATCTTTCCATAACAGAAAAGATTGACAACTAAGAAAAGTGAAAGATAAGAGCTAAATTAAAGAATAAAAGAAAGTTACTAAAAATGCTATTAACTAAAAACACAATCCTAATATCCTAATTGACCATTATAAACCAAATATAACAATATTATTTTAAATATTGTCAAAAAATATTGGAAACATATTTTTGAAACGCCTATTTTTTCCACAAACAACAAGAGCAGCCTAGACATGCCCTAGCCATTCCTAATCATCCAGAGAATTTGGAAACATGTCCGAAACACCTTTTTTTCCCGGGTATAAGGGGCAGCCCAGACATCCCCTAGCCATCCCAGGGACAGCTAGTCGTCCCCTATAGCCTGGTCAAAATAAAATGCATTTTATAAAAAACAAAAAACTTAAAAAAGGTGATGGGGTGCCCACAAGGAGTGCCACATGGCACATCCCTTTACACCAACCTTAAACCTGAAAAAAAAATACTAAAACCAAAACACAAACTCATTTTGCCAGTTTCCATATTATGAATACAAAGAAAAACAATTGTGAGGAGAGAAGAATAGCAACAAGAAGGCGGTATGGAATCAAACCTACATCATTAACTTTGTAGTGTCCCCTCTTGTAATCTCCTAAGATTTTGTGATCAGTTTCTTATAACCTTAATTGGAAGAGACTTCTTTCTATTAAATCTTTGCAAATGGTGAGATTACTTCCCTTAACAATCGAGATTTAGATTACTAATCAAATTTGTAAATAATGATGGCTCCTTGACTTAAATAATTCCATAGATCCTACTTTGGAACTAGTATGCTTATGGAATGTATTTGGAAAGGATCTAATCGTGTAATGGATGCCATGCTTTAATCTTACATTAGGCAGACTTCAAGATTATGTTGGCGCCAATATACTGACCAACTACTGTTAGCCCTGACATCTCCCTCAAAGATATACATAGCTTGCATTATCTATGGGTTTACACATCTTTGATAATGGTTTTGTCTCTTGAAGCCAAGTTCTCTCTTCATTGTGTCACAAACACCTATAAATGCAACTTGTGACAATGCCCTTGTTGTCAGCAATATATATGTATACAGATTGACAGTTCTGGCTATCGAGCAAAGGCATTGGGTATTCAGGTAATGGAAGTATTGAATTCGTACTCTATTGTCTTGTATAGCTAATGCCAGACACACAGGAAATACCAACTCTATTGTATGCTGGATTTACAATGAATGCATATGGTGATAGGATCTAGTATATTAACACTCAGGGATGCCATTTGGAATCACACGAACAACTCTGCTAATCCTTCCTTAGTGATGTCCTCCTATTCGCTAGTGAACCGTTGATGATGATGTGACCTTCATATTTTCTGATTCGGTCTCAATTGCTATGAATATATGTCTATTTTCAATTCCGATTCTATCTGTCCCCTGTCCGCTGGTTTGGTGCAGACGTATTCTTCTATACATCTCCCAAATGTTATTGGCTGTATTGATTGAACAAATGAATGAAGGCCTCAAAGTTTGGGTGGATCATTCCCTGGGTTTGACGTGTCTTTTCCTCTTTCTTCTGATTGAATTTTCTAAGGTGTCTATTCCACAATCGTCTTTTCTTAGAAATATAATTCTCTTCCAAATAAATGTCTTACCCAGACATCGTGTCTCCAGGGTCTCAAGCCGTGTCTATTCAAGGAAGGCTCTTTCCCACAACTAGTGTATTGTTTACGGGAAACTTCATGTTTAGTTGCCGTTCAAAGATATATATTAATATATATGTTATTACATATCAAATATAATGTTTGATATATTCGGTTTATTTGCAATAATTTTGGGTATTGAGTATTTATTTATAATTATATTTTCTTATTATTTATTTTTATCAACCTTATAATATATTATTATTTTAATAATATATTATTATATTTTGATTACAATATATTCAATATTATTATTATATTATATTATTATTAATTTATATTTTATTATTACTATTTATTGATTAATATTATTATTTATTTATAATATTATTATATTTATTTATTAATAATATTATATATAATATTATTAATAATATGTTCTTCTGTTATTATAATAATAATTTACTTAATTATATAATTTATTATTATGATTTAATTATAATTATATTTACTTTTAATTATTTAATCTTATATTCGATTCTTATTATCATTAAATTTTGCTCTGGAAAGGGGACATTACAAACTTAAAAGTGATAAAATTGTAAAAAATGGCATACACCTTGAAGGTTTTTGTCTCAAAACTAAAACCTTTACTTTGGCTTGGTGGCGATGGCTCCACTCCTTGACCCTGCCCTACATTGCAACTGAGAGTGCCTCAAGGCCATTGTCCCAAAACCCTACAAGGGGCATTGTCCCTTGACCCTACTTGGAGCATACCCTCATCCCCACTTACAACTTTATACAGCCAACCAAGAGAAATATACTTACCTCTCAACATTCAAAGAAATTGGTGGTCATGTATACTACCTTGAGACTTTAGTATTGACAAACTCCTAAGTATCCTCAAATTCCAACTGCACATTGGGATGTTGATCTCAAAGATGCCACACAAGTTGACGAGGAGGAGACATACTTGAAATTGGTTGGGACTCCATTGGAGGAGACAGTCCCTCATAGAGGCAGTGAACAAACATTGATTTTGATGTAGTGTTAGCAAATGCTGATTAGGGGCGGTATCATATTTTCTATGTTTTCTCATTTTGTTATTGAAACTTGTAGCCTTTGAGATTTTTGTTATAATTTTTATATAGCATATATGCACATTGACAATGAAAATTCAAAACAATTAAATTTTATTAGTTTGTATGTCAACCCTCATGTGAAATCTCAATTCATCTCTAATATTATCATTCTGTATTAAGGTTTTATAACATAAATGAATTATTTATCAATGTTACCTTATGAATACTTAGAATCTCCTATATTTTTGAATTTTCCCTATTTTTAATAGCTGTCCCTTGTCATTCCCTAAAAATGGCCTCCCAAGAAATCCATCCTAGAAATTTGTCCCCCCATCCCTATCGTTCCCATACCAGAAACATGGTGCATAATAGGCAAACACTACTTAAAGAACCAATGGTTGTTGATTAAGACAACTCCATCTTACTATTTACAGGATCCATGTAACATATGTAAACTAAGTTGACAACAATAACAACATAACTAAGTCAGCAGGAAACATTTATTCACAATAATATATAACGACCTAATATGGTTGGTAGGAATCTTATGTGAACTATGTTTATTGAGCGAGATGCTCTGAACCTGATACATTTTCTCCTCCAACTTATCTTGCAAGGCCTCATTAGCAAGATTTACTAACCTCTCTCTGATAGGCATTGTCACTCACCGAGTGTGTTTTGCAACAAAAAGTACAAATAGAAAAAGTAATGCTCAATCAAGAGCAAGGTCTCCAAAATACAAGTGACTAAAGAAGCAAGGGCGGGATGAAATCTAGACCCAGTTGGCCACCACTGGTCAAAAATATCAAGGGTGTTCTGCTCCAGCCAACCATGATTAACAAAAACATGTGAATTTTAAATGGCAGTCCTCTACAAACTTCAAGATGTGGACAAGCTCCTCTAAAGATTAAAGGAGTGTTATAAAAACCACATCTTTTATAGTGTTAGCCCCATAGTCTATAAAAAGTGATCTGTGCTAGGAAACTGTGCAGAGATAAACTCATTTGAAAGACTGGAAGTCTGGAAGAACTACTTGATCTGGATAACGAAGGTATGATAGAAGTGGTGATCTATTTTCCCACCCAAGTGTGGTGTAGTTCTTGGGGTTTGAAGTTGGCTCACTCTCAACCTATTAAAGAAATTCAATTGAAAACCCCATGGGATGATGTGGAGCTCAAGAATGGAAAGGGTTTATTAGAATGTTAGTATAATAATGAAATAAAGTGTCAGTTGTCTTTACTAAAGTTGTTGTAACAGTCCTTTGTAACTACCCTCTACTTTTATGCTATAACTACTTTCTATTTTTAGCATGTCTTTACTAATGCAGTGCTCTCAACCTCGAAGAGATGACAATTTATCTCAATCTCATTTCTTTGATTGGTATTAAAGTAAGATCATGTGGAGAAAGCCCAATTAGTTGGATATAACATTGATCATAAAAAATTTGAAAAAAGATCAAGAAAAGAGAAGGCCAAGCATGTTGGAAGTTGTTCAAAAATGTGAGCTGCTGAGGTCACAAGTCACAGGGCACATGAGAATCAAGGTTGTGCATTTGAAGGATTGCGAGACTACTAAGGATGATTTTTACTAATCGATAGGATTGCAGGTTGGAAGTAAATTGTCATGGGAAACAAAAAATAAAATCTGCAGAGGTCGCAAGCATCTAAAAGAAGCATGAATTTTAGACAAAAACTGTGCAGGTTATAGTGGTCGCGGGAAACAAGGTCATCGTGGGTTTTGCATAGAGGTCACGTGGAGAGCACAATAGCTGCACAAAATCCCCATCAAGAATTGTCATAGTTTTAAGGGCATGGATTTTTTCAAGTTGTTTGGAATCAAAACTAGTGACATTTGCATGTTTTTCTTCAATCCCAAACATACCAGAATACAATTATATGCAGTCACGATTTTGGGCATGTACAATCATGAAAATTGTAGAAGAGGAGTTTTTAGTTGTAGATATTTTATTTTTCTTCAGGGGTTTCAAATTTAATTACCTACAATTTGATTTTGGAATTTGCATTTTCAGGTTTCAAAAAAATGAATTAAGTAATTTCCAAGATCAAATTTGAAATTTTCTAGGAAAATTTTAAAAAACGGATTTTTAAATATTTCAGGAAACCAGAAGATGAGGACATGATTGCACTAGTTATAATAGTCTACCATCTTCCTTTGAGACATTTGTAGTCTTTGAATCTACTAATTGTGACTCAAACCCTATAGATCAATCAATATTTCTTGCAAAAGGAACAACAAAAGCAAATCAGTAAACTTTCTTCTAAGAGTTGAGAAAGTGCACTTGTTGCATGGTGTCAAGGTACAACAGTTCTCCCATTTCACAACCACCCAGAAAAGTAAAAGCCTTCTAGAATGATTGTAGGAAAAACTAGTATGATCTATCCCATTCACAATTAAGCTAATGTGGTGAATACTATTAAGGAATATAATGATGAAGAGTTTGAGTCTTACAAACAATTTTTGGTTCTTTGATTTAGGCACATCTAGACACTTCGATGTTAAAAGTGCTAGTATTTCAGGTTTATTGCTGATGATAGTTAAAGGGATTCTATTTTGCTTGGTGATGGCAAGTCACACACAGTTGAAGGCATAGGTGATGTTACAATTGCACTCGATGATGGCATCAGACTTTTAGTATGAAATGTTAGGTATGCTCCAAGTTTGAACAAGAATTTAATCTCTATTTTCCAAGTTACATAAAATTCTAATAGTCCAATTCAATTTCATGTGAAAGAGCACATTATTTGTAAAGTAAACCACAATAAGGTAATTGGTCAAGGCATTAGGCCAGCCAATGTGTACATAGGCCTGTACAAACTTGTTAATATTATTTTGCATGATACACAAAGGGAACCATCATCTAGTCATAAATCTAAGGAGATCAAAAGTTAAAACAAAAGTAAGTACTATGGCACCATTAACAATGTACTTCCAATTCATGCAGTGTTCCACTATGTCACCCTTTTGATGGTTCTTCTCCACTTGTTTATTAACAACACAAAACTAAAGGTGTTTCCATTTGAGCTAAGATTCAGCCTGCATAGTTTTTCTCCACTTGAGACTTTGTCTCCAAAGCATTCAATTATTATACCTCACAGGGTCCGATGGTACTTTAAAAGTGAGACTGATGACGACTTCAACAAATCAAATGTGCCACCTTGGAAGGTAGGAAAACCAATTAATACTCTACAGCAGAGCATGTTAATTATGTTCTTTTTGCATATCATTCTCATTCGCCTACTATCTCATTATTGTACATTTCATAATTTAATGGCTACCTTCAATTCCTCCCAATTTAGTCATTAAAGGGGGTATTAAAATAATGGTATAATAATCTAATAAAGTGTATGTTTACACTAGTTGTTATAGTATATAGTAGTCGTTAATAAAGTTTTGTAACTGTTGTCTACTTTTAGACTATATCTACTTTTTATATTTAGCATATGTTCAAACATATAATGTGGTGCTCTCAACCTAGGAAGACACCAATTGCTCTCAATCTCATTCATTCATTCATTTTTTTTCAGCAAGGTTGATAGGAGGTATACCCAACATAATGTTGATATGTCATAGGGACACCCAATTGGTCTAGCCGCTCCTCCATGTGGCATGCCTAACATGATATAAAGTAGGTAAACAAGTGTGGATGGTGTTGATGAAATAATGAGAAGTTTCCTCCCCTCTATTTATTCTAGGTCCTCATTTGAGTCACAATACTCATCTTCATTGGCTGTGTCCTCATTTGAATCTCTATACTCATCTTCATTGGAAATGTCCTCATTTGAAGCCATTTCCTCTAATGCCACCTGCTTGTGATTCTTAGAGGCAATTTGTCATCCTTTATGTCATCATATTGCTCCTTAGCATCCACCAATTGAATATAAAATGACTTCCGTCAAAAAACAAATGATCAAGCAAGCTCATAGCTAGTATTCACTTTATGGTGTCCATCCAATGTCACCTTAGTAAATACTGCACCAAAGTATAAACTGATGGTATGTTAGGCTATTTACAATGCCTTTTGCTTCAAGGAGAGAAACATCATAAATGTGCACAGCAACTTCCTCAATTATAAATCTCACTACATCAAAAACCTAGCATGTAACTGACTGCTCAAACTAGCTCTATTTGAGGCCTAAATAGAACCAACCCACCTACAACAAATGTGGCATCCATAACATACTACCATTCTTTGGTGGCCAAACATTCCCTTAATCCTCCATTACCTTTAGCCCGTGCCCATGCCACATTTAAATTTATCAAGTCTACTTGACATACATTTTGAATGGCATCGTCCTCCGTTTGTTTGGCTTGGCCACAATTGATTGGTTTCTACACAGGTCTTAAAGAAGGAACACCAAAAACACTTGTGAAATCAGCTGGCATGTATTTGATATGAACCTTTCAAAGTACCATACAAAGAATTCATGCTTCTTTCTATTGTATATGAACACCATGGAAACTAGGTAGGATTGCAAATTGTGGAGACTTAAGGCATCTACAAAAAATTATCCACACCTACATTTTGAAGTGTGGTCCTCAATTCATCATCATTAAGGTTGTTCAAACCCCAAGCCCTGAAATTCCATGTCAATTAAACTCTCCCAATTAAGAATTTCAAGCATTGGCAATGTTTATAGCTACTTTTGCAAACCCCAAATACAAAGCTAACTATACATTAATATAAAGAACTGCACATGAATGACAAGAAACAGTAAGAGGTTGCATTCTATGTGGTGTAGCTTGATGTAAAGATCATCCTTGTGTCTTTTGAGAACATACAAAATAGAGATGAGAGGGCAAGCAAGGTAAAAGTGGGTTAGCATCAATATTGGATCTCCAAATAGATAGCCAAATAGGTGAGGATTCTTGGCAACTCCTAGTAAAGAGCAAGAGATATGTAAAAGGTAGAAATTACTTTTGGTGTGGCAAAGGATTCCTAGCAAGAAGAGATGATGATTTTGCATGCTGTTGTGACCTTTTCACACATCACCCCATTGCAAATGGGGACCCACTCTTTTTGATTAGTGGTTTAGTCGTTTAGGCTTCGTTTTAGTTTTAGTGGTAGTTGTTTTGGCTTTTAAGTCTTCTCCTTAAGAAGTGAGCAAGTCATCAATACTTGGTATAAGATTCGTCACTTAAGGATTGAAAGCAAGTTGTAGAAGTTGCCAAGAGTGTTGTCAAGGTGAGTCACGGAAATGATGAAGTGGTGAACCAAATCAATTGAAAGCATGGGTAATGATGGAATCTCCTTAAAGTTGTAAGTCGAGTGGGTTAGGAATATGCAAATGTTAAAGAACTTGAAAGACAAAGTGCTTAAGAATCCTATTTAAAACAAAAAAATCCTAAATGATTCTTGCACAATCAATTGAAAATCAAGTTAAATTCCTGACAAATACATGTAATAGGCCAAAACCTTGTACATTTCTAGCTCATTAGGTGAAATTTGGTCAAGTTATGGAGCATTTCCAGCTCCATCACTAAAATCCACCCAAGAAATGAGAAGAAAATTAAAAGGTTAAAGAGGTTTGAGATAAAATGAAGAAGTCTTTTCAAGGGAAATCAAATTTCTGGATGAGTTTTAAAAAGGAAAAAAAGAGGAAATCTTCATGGTTGAGCAAAAAGTGAAATTTTGAACGCAGATGTGAAAATTCTAAGTAAACCTTATTGCTCATTTCCAGCTCCAAGCTGGAAATCCAATCTCTTTGAGGAACATTTCCAGCTCCCTCATAGAGTTCTGACCTGAAAAAGGCATGACATTTGAGGTGAAAATTTGCCAAGTCAAGGTAAGATCCCATTCAAGGTGAAAGAGGCATTGAAAATCAGATCCACGATCCCTATTGAAGAAGTGTTTGTCATGAAAATATTTTAGGCTCTACAATTTGCATTCATTTTTATTTTGTGACTTTAATCCAAAGTGTTTTCTTGATCAGGATTGATGCAAGGGATCGATGCATGAAATAGTAATCATACAAAGAAGGACAAAGGAGGATTAAAAACAAGCTCTAACAAAGGACAAGATTCACAATTTGGAAGGAAGATTCAATTCAAGATCATGTTGAACAAGGAACCAAATTGCTTCACAAAATCCTCAGATTCCTTTGCAAATCCAAGATCAACAAGAAGGAAACCCAACTATCACAAGGTCAAGATATCAAGACAAGGACAATATTCAAGAACAATTCGAGCAAAAGATTTCCAAAACAATGAAGGGATGAAAATGAAAAGGGAAATTCATGAAGATGAAGCAATTTGGGAATATGAATCACCACAATCAATCAAAGGTTGAATAATGTTGAGTATCAAGAGATATTGCTAGAGATGCAGAGACTTTTTATGATGAAGTGGAATCGAAACAAAGATTAAGAAATGAAGGATTGCAAGACGTACATGCTGAGGTGTCACCCACTCATCTTCAACCAATCAAGTGATTCCAAGTCGACATGTCCAAGTTCATCCAAGCAAGTTCATCAACAAGTGGACATGTGGAAGGCATTTTATGTATTACTACAACCAATTTTCTCATTGGTTCATCCTTGAGAGGATATGTATTCAAAGATTTGTAATCATCTCATTAGATGACATTAAATATTTGTAAGTGGTGGTTGTAACAAACCTTAATTAGGGTTCTCTAAATTATCTTGGTCATTGATTTAGAATCAATCTTGGCCCTTCATTGTAACTGGGAGGTCTATAAAAGGCTTGGCC
Organism: Chamaecyparis obtusa; assembly: GCA_027943335.1. Classification (NCBI taxonomy): domain Eukaryota; kingdom Viridiplantae; phylum Streptophyta; class Pinopsida; order Cupressales; family Cupressaceae; genus Chamaecyparis; species Chamaecyparis obtusa. The sequence continues at coordinate 281,034 of BSBK01010832.1, forward strand.
TTCTCATTTGTAAATTCATTAGAAGAAAACTGGCGTATAATAGAGGGCAATTAGAAGTACTAGTAGGACGAGATCAAAAATTGTTATCAGGACTATGCTGGAATGAATACATGATTTTCATTGAAGATATGGTGGATCTTTATGTGTTGCTTCAATATTTTAAATGGTTTCTACTTCTCAAAATTTAGTTCAAGTTCATTCATTATAATGGAGAAATTTGAAGATATGTGATGAATTCATTGGTTCATACCATTTGTAGTTCGTTGATTGCAAATCGCAATGTATGGTTAGTCTGAACCCACTTAAGCACTAGTTCGATTGTGGATGTCTATTTGGATTGTGCTAGTATTAGGTATTTGGATGAAAAGTTGCAATATGAAAATCCTTCATTACCTTTGGAGATTGCATCAAATTATGTGTAGTTTTTGAATGACAAAGTAGAGACTAGTTTAAGAAATTACAATATTCGAGCACTATCCATTGTTATCATTGTCTTTAGGTGTTAGAAGTAGCATAGACTGTCTAAACCCTTACCCCTTTTGTCTTTTATTTGAAGTTCAAGTCAAGTTAGTGATCCAAGTTCTAGTGATTTTGAGGGAAAGGAATTGATAAGTCCAGGAAAAATAGTGTAAGTCCCTTTGTGATTACCAGCAATATCACATCAAATTTAGCTGAGTTATATCCAACACAAAGTCGCTAGTTCGCAGTGTAAACCTTGGGGTTGCCTTCATTGATCGCACATTACCATATTGTTTAGCATCTGAGATTTCCTTGTTCAAGAGAGGATGAAATACTTGGTATTATATTTTGTGTTGAGAAGTGTCACAAAACACCCATCAACACAAACTAATCAAAAATCTTGTCTTTCAAAAGTGTGGACAAAAATGTAGAGAGCAAAGTAAAGATAATGAGAGCCCTGTGAGAGTGACATTGCTTGGCTTTGGATAGACTAAATGGTTTCCCATTTATATCAATCAAATTCATGAGATGATGAATTTGGCTATGGATAAAAGTGTAAAAATGCATACAAAGACATAAGTGACAATTCCAATCACAAATAAAACTATTGGCCTTAGGGTGGATGCAATGTGGGATGGAGGTGAGGATGATGGAGTGTGAACAAGGGAATGTAGCACGGAGATGGCCTAATGAGGACATAAATGATCTTGGAATAGAGTTGGATACTGCCAACCCCTTTTCTACATTGCCAAGCTGATTGATGCTAGGAGATGACATGTCAAGGGGAATTAGTAACAATGTTCTCGGTGCTCACTTATATATATTTTAGTTTTATCAGCCTTTCTCATCATTTGATTTTTAGTGCTCTTGGCACCCTCTACAGGCAAGGATGTTCAAATCATCCTCAAAGATGAGGTTATATTATGTGCTGGAATTAGTCAATCTTCCCAAGCCATGACATATTTTGTAAAAGCCTTATCTAAGGGAACCCTCCATATCTTTAGCCATTCTGCGGAAGATAAGGACTGCACTTTGCTGAAATTTATTCTTTTTAGCAATAACAATGCTTGTGAATTTTCCATCTCAAAATATTTGTTGAAACCCTAATGTTCAATATTCTGACAACTTATTTTGGGCCCTTAAATATTTTCAATTTTGCCCATAACCCTGGAAGTGCTGAGAGCTTCTTTGAACTCTTCTACAAAAAAATAATTATAACTTTAAATAACCCAATTTTTAATCTAACATGCCTAGAGAATTACTAAAAGTAGGAAGTAAAAGTGAAGGCAGCCATACAACTATTGAAGTAGTTGAGGGCCATACATCTCAAATTTTCAATTTAAGCATTCTGTCCAAGGGGTTGAGTTTAATTGGTTAAAGCATTGGGTTATTATTGTGGATATCCAAGGTCAAATCCCCATAGGCACGTTGAATGTGAAATTCTATATTATGACTCTTGGTCTTCCATCGTTGGCTTCTAATGTGTATCTGGTTTCTTAAAAAAAAGATTTCTAAAAAGTGAATCTTGATCTTCCATGGGTGACCTCTAGTGCATTTGCTCCAAAGGTATTTGTATTTGTCTCTAATAAGTGCTCACTGGAGCTTGTATTGCTCCCATGCTGAAGCTTGTATGAGCAGAATACTTGTAAGAAATATGCAATATTAAGAAGAAAAAAAACTGAAGCATCCTCGAAGCCTATTTGACCCTATATTCTAAGGTTTATTAACTGATTTCATTACAACACATTTACACTCATAATTAGACCATACTTGGATAAAGTGACTGTGGAGACCTGGCCTTTCCAATGCAGGTTCAGAATGGTGTGATCTATAAGCTCCAAAACATGATCGAGGTTGTCATTGGAAAAATGAGTCTCCACCCATTTTCCTCCACCAATGTTTTTGTCTCACCTCATCACACCTTTATTGCTGTTTATTTCTCCAACCTGAATATATTCTTACATTAGATTTAGCAGAAGAGCATAAATCACACTTAGGTAACCAAAATGTCGAAGTAGAAGGGCAGGATCCAGGGAAGAACACCAGAGGGAAGCTTGTTATATATGTGACAAATCAAACAAGTTATCATTTGATGGTAATAGTTTTGTTAAACTCCAATAGGTTCAATCATATTCAGGACAAACTACAGACAAATCAAATTTTCCAAGAAAAAACATTGCATTCATTAGATGACCAAAGTTGGAAGAAAATATGCAATCTACAGAAGCTGCTGTCCTCCCATAGATTTTGGATAGTATGGCTTCATTCTTTACGCTTCTCCATAGATTTTGGTAAAAAGCCAAATATACGACAAAAAATGACATCTAGTGACACAAACCATACAATCTTCTTGCCTCTGTAATGGAGATGCATCATTAGCTTGCAGATAAGTGCTTTTCACCTACATTTGTTAAATTAAACTGATACTTTTAGCAGTAAGAGTAAGTTTAAGTTTAACAACTGAAAACATTAAACACATTATACAGGACTTCTTATTGTAGGATATGAGATTTCAACAAGGCTAAATTTTTTTAATCTCCAACACAGTACTAAATTATCTAAAATGTACAATCACTCTATTTCCTTGTACATGTGAGATATGTATGATCGTAAGTCATCAAAAAGCTTACCTTGTCTCCAGAATTGCTGTTTTTATTTTGATTATGCTGCCCATTACCCTGACTTTGTAATAGTTCTGAAAAGAATATATACAAATATTAAAAGCAGAATTGACTTCTGACATAGGCTGAAAAATGTATCTTTATGATATTTCTTCAAATGCAAACAGAACCAATAAATGCCTGCTGACAGACTAAAATATGACCTCAACAAACATGGTGCATTACTAAACTTTGTGACCCATTTTAATTGTTACCATCATTGATCAATAGCTATCAGTTGGTACCAACTAACAGAATGTATGAAATTCGATACGTAGAATACATTCCCACCTTAAATTTTACAAGTATTGGTATTTCAGATAAATGGGAAAAGAAAATAACAATGAGCTAGATTAATCTCTACTCCAGTTTGTCAAAAGACAAGGAAATCTGAACAATCCAACACCATAAGGACGATGGAGGATCTTTTGGCATGTCTCTACAAGATCACTATTGAGTTCAAAATGGTATGAATATGTCAAAATTGAATGCACACGGCATACTATATGTTCAACAAATCAGATAGCAGGCAATCCAAAAGTACAATAAGAAAATACAGGTGTAACAAAATAGTTGAACGATAGGGATGTGATCCATAAAGCATATAAATGCTAAAGATATTACTATGAACTAGAGTAATAATTTCCAATGAGAATTTGTTACTGCAAGATGCTAGAAACCAACAAGACAACAGAAAACAGTATGCTCCCATGGATTTGGGTGCTGGGAAAAAAGAGGCGCATGTGTCCTCCACAATTCAAAGACAGCCAACTCATAAGCAGCAGGAGAGAAAAGGCAAAAATGTAGAAAGCAGCAGTTCAGAGATTTCAGCAAATGGAAGATGAGTTCTACTAAAGCATATTATATTCAGTTCCACACACAATGTCGGTAAGCAAGTTTTAAAGTAAAAGATTTATATTCACCAAATTGGGCAATTGTCAATACAGAATTTGTAGAAGGAGAATAATTAGAACCCTGACTTCTATAATTGGTTTATTTACAGTTTTCTTTAATACAGGACATCACATAGGACTTGGAAACCAAATTGGGAATCTAGTTGAAATACACTAAAGTCTAAAAACTCGTGTTAGAAAATAAGTGGTGCTCAAAACACTTGCTGAAAATTTTATTTAATGTACTGTATTGAGTCATTGACATACTTGAGTCATATTAAAAACTGAATTAGCCCAAACAAAATTACATGTTACAGTCTGAAATATGGCATGTAATATAGAGTTTAATAGTCCTAAAAATATCTGAAAACAAAAACACTATAGATCATGCCACTTAAAAAATAGATTCCAAAAAAAAACATATCCAAAAACAACAACGACTTATCTTACATCCTGAACAACTAGTTACTAACAAATGAAAACCTTAACATAAACTATTAAAATAGCCTTGAAAATTTCACTCAAGATCTCACTTTAAGATCTCCTAAATATACTTTCCTAAACATATTCTTGGATTGTTGGAAAGTGACAGCTAAAACTAATACAGAATTTGTTAACTTTTCTGTGCTCTTCAGTAGCATAGGGCTTCATCAGCAACTATCTCTCATATTTATCAGCATAGGGCTTCCACTTTCTTTTTACACCGAAATTTAAACATTTTGAATACATCAAGAACAACGCTCTTAATGTATCTGGCAAAGCTATCAATAAACATAATCATGTAGTGTTTCATACCTATGCTTAACTTGGACATAGGACCACACAAATCTGAATGAATAAGCTACATTGGCTACTTTACTCTCCATGCACTTCTAGGAAACCTATCCCTTATTGTTTTCAAGTGCAGCAAACATTGCTTGAATTTTTGGCAACCAAATACCACATTTTTTTGATACATGTGCAGTCCTTAAAAAATTTAAATGTCCATAGCTTTGGAGCCATAACTAACTTGCATCCTCAATGGTAGAATAGCAAACATTTGATTCACTTGCTTTGATTCTCAGCAGGAACATTTGATTCTTGTCATCTTTGTTGTAAAAATCATCTTTCCTCCTTGTCCTTTAGTACAAACTTTATCATCAGATACAAGTTTAATTCCTTTCTCAACTAATTTAAACACTTATCAAATTATGCCTCAGCAATTTCCGATTATCCTTTTATAACGTCTATACCTAATTTTCCTTTCCACAAACTCATTGTTTTTTATTGTCAACTAATCTTACATCACTTTTAGAATTTCCATCAATCCTTGGAAATGTTTCTCTCTAACCCACCATATAGAACAGCTTAAATCTAGAAATCATAACTCGTTACACATGTTTATGTTAACCCCAACTGATGGTGATGATGATGAAGACTGAGATCAAAGGTATACAAGATTGTAGAAGGATTAGATCAGTTGTTATTTTGTCATTGATGTCGAACAATTGATTTCTAGTTTATATTGAGTTGCGATATCATTAGGAGTATGATATAAGTTGAGTGAGTTAAGGAAAAAGAGGAAGTGAAAAGTTGTGAAGGAATTAGTGAAATTGAAGAACTTAATTGGCCAGCTAATACAGATCAGACAATGATAAGGTAATAATGGTTTAGTTGTTTTCTACTTTACATTTGATAAAATCAAGTCGGTAAAGGAGATTGGACAAGTGAGCAAGGTTAGAAAGTTGACAAGGCAAAGAAAACAGGTTAGGTACCGAGCGGGAAGAAGTCATTCGGTAAAAGGAAAGTAGTTTTTGGTAAAGAGAAAAGAAGCCAAGACACCAAGTGCAAGGAGTTAGTTATCAAGCGAGGCAAACAGAATTTCGGTTGAAGGAAAAGGAAGGGCACCAAGCACGGAACATAAATTAAATACAAGGATTAGAACGACATTTAATGAAGAGCCACAGTGATTTGGAAGATTTCAAGGATGAAGAGATAGTTAAAGAGATCTACGATCAGGAAAATTCAAGGTGATGATCTATGGTAAATATTTAAGCGGCAAAAGTGAAGGTACAAGTTCCAAAAAAAGTTTAAGTTCCGAGGTGATGATAACAAGTTTGACTGAGTGTCAAGTTCATTGAATCAGTTCAAGAGGATGATCTGACGGTTTAGAATAAACAGAGGAAAACGTAATCAAGGAGATTAAGAGGCAAAACAAAGTTTATATAAAGGATGAAAATGAATGAAAAATAAGCTAGCTAGTTGAAGTGTTGATGTGTTGCCGAGTGATGCACTGAAGAAGAAAAAGGTGGAAATCCGAGTCTACAACAGAGATTGATGAAGTGTTGAGGCCAGTGAATAGTGAAGGAATGAAGTAAAGACAAAGAGCGCACAAGAGATCTGGCTAAGCAAGAGATAGTTGCAGATTTTCAGATCAAATTTTATACTGTTGCCTATTAACATTTGTAGCAAGAAAATTTCTTAACCGAGTGGACTTAAATCCGAGTCTACAACAGAGATTGATGAAGTGTTGAGGCCGGTGAATAGTGAAGGAATGAAGTAAAGACAAAGAGCGCACAAGAGATCTGGCTAAGCAAGAGGTAGTTGCAGATTTACAGATCAAATTTTATACTGTTGCCTATTAACATTTGTAGCAAGAAAATTTCTTAACCAAGTGGACTTAACAATCTTATTGTAAATCCTTGAGAGAGGTGACAATCTAGAAGAGTTTTCAAAGTCCTTTAATCAGGCCACTCCTAACAAGGTGAAGATCCTAACAGATCTGAAGCAAATCCCCTAACAGGGTTACATTTAACAATGTGCATTGTAAAATTTAACAGGATTGGCTCTTAACCGAGCATACTTCAGAAGAGTATTTTGATTGGTGGGTGACAATTCCCACAGTGATTTTTCCCAAATTGGGTTTCCACATTAAATATTGGTGTCAAATGTGTTAAATGCTTATTGTGCATGTTATTTACTGATTACTTAAAGTTGCTGATTGAAAAAGTTAATTTACTGTTGTTATCTGTTACTACTGAAGTTTATCTTACCAAGTTGAATCAAAATTAAAGTTTTTAAGGTTTAAAGGATCACTGATTACTGATTCACCCCCCTCTTAGTAATCCAACAGTTTACAACTTTATTGCATAAAAGTGAGTAGTGCAGTGGACCTTCCTATTGTTCCTTCTTTAGACCTCCATTGCATTCATTGGGCATTCTTGTGCATAGCTTTCTTCCTTGATATGTATTCTTGAATTTGTCTCTCTATATGACCAAACCTTTGCAATGATTAAACTGCATTGGCTGCCTTCCTGCATTAAATCTGCCTTAGCCTCTTGAAAAACCACAATCTCTACTCCATCCTCATCCTTTGGATTTAGAACCAAACCCTCGATATGACTTTCCCTACTTATTTCCTTGAAAAGCTAGTACATGGTCCTTGATTATTATTTATCTTTGATTTTGACATAAACACTTGTTCTAGATCATCCAGATTACATACGCTTTACCTTCTTTTCATGGGTCAATAAAGATCCAACCAGCCCTTCAAACTTTAAATTATTTAAATCTTTGCTCTCTTCTAAAGTAAATATAATATGCATCCACTTGGGTGTAAGAGATTTCAAGATCTTCTTTACAACCACAAGAGCTTTACTGTCTCCCCATATGTTCTCATCTTTGTCACTCTTAAAAATAATCTTCAAAATTGTTTTCTATCTTTTATTCTTAAATTCTCAAAATTCAATCTCAGGATTTGAAGCTATCTATGCTTCCTTCATTGACTTGCAACCCACAATTTTTGGATAAATTTTGGACCTATTGCACTTGAATATATTAAAAATGCTTGAGCGTATCCTTTTTCTCCTCTTCTTGCATCTCTAGCTTATCTTTTGTAGTCAATAAATTCCAATCTTGAGGTCCAACATACCACTTGCTACTATATCACATACTACTATTTATATTAATATTCTTTCGAATTAATGTCTCCAATAATCAAAATTCTCACCTGTAAACTGTGGAACAAGCATTGTACCATTGTTTGTGGCATTATGGCAAACCAAACAAAAGCTGAAATTTTCTTTCAACAAATCAAGATCGTAACTTGGGTTAAGGAGGTTCAGAACTGATCTTGTCCAATGCAATTCTCACTTGCACTGATAAAACTTGCTCTAATTCTACTACTGGAAAATTATGTATGCATGAACCAAAACAGGGGCAGAACCGAAAACACAAGCCAACAAGTTTATTTTATCTAATAAATTCACTTCCTTGAGTCACATATTACAAACCGAACTTCCCATTATCAAATTACTCATTATAAACTAAAATATAACATTTCATATAGAGTTTGACACTTATAAAAATTATCTGAAAAATACAAAAATATTGAGTGATACTCTAAACAACAGATCACACCACTTGATAAAAAAAAGATTCCAAAAAAAATGGCAATTGGTTTTCATCCAAAACAGCAACTTTTTAATAAATAAAAAAGTAGGCATAGGTTCTTAAAATAGCCTTGAAAATTGAACTTCCCATCTGAGAATAAAATCTCCTAAATGTAATCCCTAAACAGTCTTGGAATACTGGGAAGTTACGCCTAGAACTAAACCAAAATCTGTTATTTTTAGCTATACTCAAAATGTTTGCAGTAGTACAGAACTTCATCAACAACTATTTGTTATCTTCACCAACAACTAGGACTGTTTCAGCAGCAGCAATTCAACGTTGGTAGCAACAGCAGTTTAACTTCATCAGCTTCCTCTAACTTTGCCAACATTCTGCTGTTTGACGTCAAATCTATCTGCAACCTAGAGTTTTAAAGGCAGAAGCGGTTTAATGATAAAAATTATAGCATAAAAACAGTTCTAGGATTTTACCTAAATAAACCATGAAATAACAGAAATAAAGATTATATAAAAAGATAAATAATTTTGAATTAAAAAATTAATTCTTCATCACCATAGCAGGTGTGTACGGCTATCTCTATAAGATGTAAGCTATTTCTCTTAAAACAGAAAAGTAGCAATCTTTGAGAAGAGATATGAAGCTACCATTTTCTCTACTCTTCTATTCTTTGTAGACTTACGAAGAGGTAAAATCTCTACAAGAAAATGTCTCTCTTGCTCTTTAATTAAAATGACAATCCCTTTATTAGAATGATATAAATAGTCCAAAAAGAAGAAGATACAGTGATTTGACTTTTAATGTGGAAAGTTATGTGACAAGTATTTCCCCAGATAGTTGAGATGATAAGAACAAAGGCAACTAAATCAACAATTGGTGATCTACTGATCACAAAACAAACCAAAATACAAAAGCCCCAAATTGCCTTAAAGAAATGAGAGGCAGGGCATCTATTAAATAGAAAACCATAAGAGAGGTGACATTAAGGAATTCAACCATATTCACCAGCAATACAATTAAAATAATAAATAGATGCAACTATCAACCATAAAAGTAAATACGTACAGCCATATATTTAATATGGGGTTGTAAAGTCAATAATGACTGCAAGGTCAAGAAAGGCAGCCCCAATGGGCATTTATGCAATCATAGGAAGATGATCCCAAATAGGTCTCAAATAAGACTGTACGACCGCACACGCTATCTCAAACAAATGAATGATCGGTCAACATAATCTCTCCAACCGGTAAACAAGAACAAATACAAAAAACTATTTTTGGTTGATGCAAGATTGCGATGAACCCAAGATGCTCCTACATCACCTTGTCATTTTTTCAAAATTTGAATCCAGCATAAGAGTTGATGGATGATTCTTTTTTGTCCTTCCTTGATATTTTTGATATTTTCTTTCTAATGCACTAGATGATTCAGGTACATCTTCTTCTTCCTCTCCTTCAACCTCATCAATTACTATCTCTTTTCCTTATGTTTCATTTTCTTTGGTATATTTTGTTGTTTCATTGGATACCACATCTCTGCATATCACAAGCTTTTTCCCTATTGGATCATACAACTTGTATGCTTTATTTCAATTCCATAACCAATAAAAATGCATTTCAGGCCTTTATCATCTAATTTAGACCTTTTTTCTTTTGGTATATGTGCATAAGCAACACACCCAAATACTCTGAAGTGATCAACACTTGGCTTTACCCCAGACCATGCTTGTTCAAGAGTCATTCCTTTAACCGCTTTTGTAGGACTTATATTTAGAAGATACATTGTTGTGCATATGGCTTTTTCCCAATAACTTTTATCCAAAATTTCCTCTTTCAACATACTTCTTGTCATTTCAACAATTGTCTTATTCTTCCTTTCAACAACTCCATTTTGTTGTGGAGTGTAGGAAGTAGTTAACTCTCTCTTGATTCCATGATTTTTGCAAAAATCAATAAACTTATTTGACTTGTACTCGCCTCCATTGTCTGACCTTATCACTTTGATATACTTACCACTTTGTTTTCCAACCAAACTCTTAAACTCTACAAATTTTTCAAATACTTTTGATTTTGTAATCAAACAATACACCCAAGTTTTTCTTGAGTAATCATCAATGAAGGTTAGAAAATACTTGGATTTGTTCAAAGGTGTTTCCATAAGACCACACAAATCTGTATGGATTATCTCAAGATGTTGCTTAGCTCTACTGGAATTTCTAATAGGAAATTTTATCTTATGTTGTTTGCCAACAATGCACTTTCACACACCTCATTTGCATCTTCAATGAATGGTAGACCATCAACCATTTTTAATCTTTGAGTAAAATCAAACCATTAAAACTAAGGTCACCATATCTTTTGTGCCAAACTTTACTTTCATTCATTTCACTAGACCTTAGTGCTTGGTTCCCATGAGTGAGATGAAGAGGAAACATTCTATCACCTGTCATTTTTGCTCTTGCATAAACTGCATTCCTTTTGAATTTATCTCTTATTATGCACCCATTCTTTTCAAAAGTCACTTGATAATTTTGCTCTAACATTTGTCCAACAAACAACAAATTCTTTTTGAGTGCTGAAAACAATAGTGTTTCATTGATATGTTTCACTCCATATTTTGTTGTAACTGCAATAGTACCCTTACCTTTGCTTCCATGAGAATTATTATCTCCTAGTACTATTGTACTTTAATGCTTTTGATCCAAATTGACAAATAGATGCTCATTAGATGTCATATGTGAAAAACATCTAGAGTTTATATACCACACATTATTTTCACTAACACTATATTAAAGCAAGAAATGAACAAATTTTATTTATCTTCAATAATGCTATAAGCACTTCTCTTTTCCGTTTCACCTTGTTTACTCCAACATTCTCAAGCATAATGTCCAAACTTATTGCAATGAAAGCATTAGACATTTATTTTACTATTTTCTCCCCCATTACTTCTACCTCTTCCTCTTCTTGCTCCTCTAAAGTTGCTACTTATTCCTCTGAAATGATTTCCTCTTCCTCTCGAATTGTTAGATTCAACTTTGTATTCATTCTTATTGTTATCATCAATTTTACTATGATTCTTGAAGAATGTGTTTCTTTTTTCTCTTATATTGGCTTTAGAGGACAATTCTTGCTCAATGCTTTCTTCATTACTTTCCATTCTTTCTTCAGCAGTTAACAAAATTCCACTTGATTCATCAATTTTCATACTTGAGAGATCCTTAGAAATCTCAATTGTAGAGACGACAACTTCAAACTTTGGAATCAAACTTCTCAAAATCTTCTCAATGACATGCTTGTCATCTACATCTTCCCCTAGTAATTTCATCTAACTCACTAGACCTTCTACCTTTGTCAGAAATTCATTAACAGATTCACTAGTTGTCATCTTAACATTTTCAAAGTTTGTTCTCATTGTTTGTAATTTAGCAGTTTGTGCACCTTGATATGCATTACTTAGTATTTGCTTGCTTGGAATGAATGGCATCACATATCTTGGGAAAAATAGCTTGAGTAATTGCACCCTGAATCAAGAATAAACCTTCGTTATCTTTCTTTATATTTTCTTTGTATTCCCTTTTCTATTGGTCGTTTAATGCATTTGCATCTACTATCTCAACATATCCGTGTTGAACAATATCCCACAAATCCTTAGATTTGAGTAGAATTTGCATTCTAGTACATTGATATGTAAAACTGTCTCCTTCAAAGTCGGTAATCGACACATTAGACATTACATTGCCTACCATATTCGCCATAAAAATATGCACAATGACCCAAATGCTCAACAGAAAATTCAAAAGAGATATCTGCAAATGAATACTCTCCTCGTCCCTTCAATTGGAACCCACACACAAAATGTTCCTTTTTTTATTATTTAATTTAAGAAATAAGTGTTGGTTAACACTAATAATGCACTTAATTACAAAATATTTATTTCTCAGTTTACAAATATAACACTTTGTAACTCCTCTAAAAGAAGTTCCACATTAATTATGATTGTCAAAAGGAAAAAAAATAGAGAATTTCCTTTTTTTTTTCTTTAAACAAGAGCCTACTTTTCATGTGGCTTTTAAAAACTTTAAATTCTCATAAGACTTTCACCTAGTCTTTAAAAAACTTTACACTAGAAAAGATTTTTCAAGACTTTTGCGTGAAAATAAAAAAGAATGAACGCAACATTCACAAGCTACAACCAAACAGCCTGCTGACCAAAATTCACACGCTGCTTATTTAATATGCTGCAATCATTCCAAACTTTTAGATGTCGTCTTTTTCAAACAGCTATCTCCTTGAAGAAGCTACAGCTTGGTGCTTCTTCATGCCAATCTTCTCTCCACCTATAGGCAACATAAAGCACATACAAACAGCAGCAAAAAAAGATTTTTGCTATTTTAACAAAATTGCAAACTAATACTTTTGCTTCGGCACTTAAACAGCCTATGATCTTCCTTTTCACGATCTCTTCTCGATCCCCTGCAATAATTAGAAAATTTCTCAAACTGGCTCTGATACCAAATGAAGGCAACTAAATCAACAATTGGTGATTTGCTGATCATAAAACAAACCAAAATAAGAAAGCCCCAAATTGCCTTGAAGAAATGAGATGCAGGGCATCTATTAAATAGTAAACCAAAAGAGAGGTGACATTATAGAATTCAACCATATTCACCAACAATACAACTACAATAATAAATAGATGCAACTATCAACTATAAAAGTAAATGCATACAACCATATATTTAATATGGGACTGTAAAGTCAATAAGGACTGCAAGGCCAAGAAAGGAAGCCCCAATGGGCATTAATGCTGTCAAAGAATTATACCATAAAAGTGGTTCTAGGATGTAGCCAAACCAAAAGGCAAATAAATGGAAATAAGAAAATACAATGAACAAAAAAAATTCCGAATTGATGAATTTACTTCTTCATTACAAAGGAGGTATGTACAGCTATATCTATAAGAACATGAAAAAGCTATTCTTGTGAAAAAGATAGTAACAGCCTTTGCAAAGAGAAGTGAAGCTACCATTTTCCTGTTCTCCTATACGCTGTGTATTAGAAAGCGGTATCAATTTCTATAATAAAATGTTTTGCTATGAAACCAATATTCACTTCTTTGTAAAAATAGAGGATGAAGTGATCTGACTTGTAACATGCAGCTCCCCAACGATTTGAAATGATTTTCATTTTTCTTGACTTAAATTTATCGAAACATAACATTTTGATTTTCCTATTTTTGCCATTTTCTACAGTCTAGTTCATGATATCAAAGCCTTTCTGAAAGGATTTTGAGCATCAAATTATATTCAACAAAATCCAGCAACTCTTTATCTGCATTACACATTCGAAGCTTTCCATCATGCTTTGAATGAAGCTGTATCAAACTATAGTAATATATAAAAGTATTGCCCCCAACTGCTACCAAGATTACCCAGTGTTTTTATGTTTTAATGGACAAACAATGTGAAATTAATTGAAAGTTGAAATGGTAGAAGTAACTGCAAGATCATATTAAATCAATTCAGTTTGAAAGCCTCATTCTGGTGACTGACAAAAAGCATTCAAGAATTGGATATTTCAGAAGCTATGCAACTGTAGTAACAAACCTATAGAACAAAAAATATCAACATCAACAAAGGAAAGATAAACCACTTCCTTATCGCTTTAATTTTAGAGAGAATGTTGCCCTGGGGATCAAATTTGGCAACTACAATGCAAAATCATTATCTAGACAATGTTAGAATGGCTTCACTAACTTCCTCACTTTTAGCCTTAGGCTCACTCTGACCTGCCTTCTTACTTCAGCCAAAACTTCTTCCTTTGAGACAAGGTAACTAAACCCTTTCCCATGAGTTAGAATTTTAGACCATGTCTCTATATCCCCAAAAGTCCCAAGTGCAGTTTTATGCTCTTCCATCTGTTCCTCCTTTATTCTATAAACTGCCTTCTATTTCTTCTCTTATTGTGGAGTAGGAGCACTTATCAGCCTCGCATTACTCTTTGTTGATACAATCTTACTTATCAAGATTTGAGAATCTAATATGACGAGAAAAATGAAAATCACATGATTCCAAAAATATTTCAGGGCAACTTTCATGATCTCCACTACCTTTCAGAGTTTGTCTTTCATACAAATGCATTTGAGCTTTTGCTTCTCATATATAACATGCCCAACTATGAGATTCTAGAAAATCTCTGACTTCTTTAAAACTAAGCTTGAGCTTCTTAATGATTTGGTGACATGCTATAGCACACTGCACCAAAGTTGCAGATGCCCCATCACCAATGTGCACCAATGGTTCATGTCAAATTCACATTAATTCAATTTGCTAGATTATGGGAATGTGTGGAGCATCAATTATTTTCTCTCATTGATAAAACCAAGGGGCTTTGGTGCACGTTTAGAGTTTTTAATAGATTTTCTTTAATTAGTTAACATTTTAACTTAAATTTTTAAGAATATTAAAGTGCTAAAATTTTATAGCTTGCAGTTCTTACAGAAATTATTGCCTCCAACTCTTGGTCTACACAAACACTTCAGAAGGTTTCTAAGGAGACTTTGGGGTCTTTCATTGTGATACCATGTTAGGGATCAAAGGTGCTAGTACATTGATGAGCAAGTAATGGAGAGAAAATGATATCCTCTGGTTTGCCCTGTATGTCGGGATGCATACCCTACCTTACCTCATTCTTATGTTTTGTGTTTACATAACAAACAGGGTTGTAGCAGTTGACCAGAACATTACGTGTTACAGGGATCGCATGTCTTGAAATAATAATCAACATTTAAATCTATTTTCATATTATATTCCTAGCAACGAGCATGCATTTGCACAACAGCAGAAATTTAAAGGGAAGGGTAGGAAGAAATTGTTTTAATTGAACTGGCATGAAGGAATAAGAGAAGAATAAATGCCAGGTCATTAAAGAATGCAATATACAAACAGGAGAGGATATATATGATAAATAAGATTGCAAAGCTTAAGAAGAGGAACAGATTTGAGAAGGGAATCAAGGCAGAGAACATGCAAAAAGCAGGACATAGCCCTGAAAACAGGTTGCAAGAAAGCTAAACTCAGACCATGGCCTTTTCATTTCAAAATAGCTTATCAGAATCTTCAGTGAAACTTATGTTACATACCCAATATGTAAAAGCAGCCTTTGGAATAAACCCATCTACAATATAGGTGAGAGTTGAGAGTGCTAACCTAGCAAAAACAGAATTATAAAGAAAATGCTACAGGTTACATCTTAGGCTTCCACATGTTTATTTGAAGCCAGAAAATATTATTAGCTGTTTGGAACTTTGTTTTATTCTTTACAAATCCTCTTAAGAACTAGCAATCACATCCATCTCAGCTAGTGTTCATTAGCTTGATATCAAAATAGCCAAGTCTACAGTTTAAGAATCACTGTGTCCAAACAGCAAGTTTCTATTTCCAATTAATGCAGCCAATTACAAAACAACCTGTTGATAGAGCCCGTGTGAATGTAATTAAAGAATTAATTCTTAATTGGAATTGCTACAATTTATATATCAAAAGAAGGTAGCTGCAGAATTTTATTCTCATTGTGAAAAAAAGAAATTAGTAAGATTCGCAAGCACAAAGTTTTGAAGTGCTTTTCTGTCAATGTATTTAGATAATATTTACAGATGCAAGAATACCTAGGTTCCACAGTGTTTTGAGAGAGAGAGAGATGTCAATTACAGATAACAGAAATACCAATATATAAAACAATCGTGATAGCACTAGTATAACAGCATAATATGAAAAACGAAAAATGCTGAAAGGGGGAGGGGGTGAATCAGTATTTTAAAACTTTAACCAGATTAACTAAAAAACACATTCAAGAAGAAAACAAGACACAGAGGATTTTCTCACGTGGAAAACCCAAGCTGGGTAAAAAACCACGGCTTCACTAATCAACAAGGCTTCAACCCAATTACACAAAGAGCTACAACTCTTCAAGCTCCAACCTGACTCGGAAGGCTACGACCTTCCCTTCAAGAGGTTATGATAAGACAAAACATAAGTACGTTCTATGTCTTCACTAACACATGAAGACGCTGTTATTTGCAGACTTCCTCAACTTGATCTCACTTTGATAAACTGTTCTTGAACATCATCAATCCTGTATCAGCTACCAAGATCTATGATTTGTCTAACACTTGCTTCATTAATATGTGCTGCTGCTGGAGGATATCCTTTCCCTTTAAGTGTGCTGGCAATAGCATTAATTTCTGAGATTTCACAAAGTCTATAAATCTTCACCACTTCCAGTCTGTATTTTGTTTCTTCAAAACTCCCCCACACCCTATGCGCCTTGTATAGTTTCCTGCTTTTTTAAACAGCTGCCCTTCTTCGATTTTTTAACTCGCCCTGTCTCTGTTGGTCTGTTTACTCCTTAACGGACAAAGGATATCTTGCCTTTCTAATTTCTCTACCGCATTACTATTTGATTCCTCTCTGTATCTTCTTGTTTTAATCAAAGCATCCAATCTTTTTATTCTCCCCTCTTCCATTTGTTCATACGCTGTGTTTTTCTATTTTTCTTCGCACTAAGCTTTTTGGTCTATTTTGCACTATTCACAACAGCATTGCTAAGAATTGAACACTGCCAACTCAAAAACGAAAATGCTTCCTGTGTAAGTATCACGGTAGCATACGATAACCATTGAACTTCACATTTTTAAAGTCTACCGGTTCGTTTTTAATTTCCAACATTACATACGCTTTGAATGTGTCTTGACTGAGAAAACCAACATTACAATCCTGAGATGCCTCTGCCTATTTCAATCACTAAGACTCTTCTTCAAAAACGTCACTGCTATCACTGACAGTAGTCACCAAAAATTTCGATTCTAAGACTTCACTTCTCAAAAAAAATTTGGGCCATATATTGATATTTCGAATGAAGGCTTTTTGTTTTGGCAGTTTCAATACCCGTAAAGAACCGACTCCCACACACATACAAGTCAACAGAAAGTAAAATAACGGCAGCACAGCAGACCAAACACTGCCGACATTTGTCACCACACACAGCGTTCTCAGTCACGCCCTGTAGTGCCCAGCTCCCTGTAATTTTCATTCATGCGTTATCAGTCATGTCGTGAACTCTACAGGTGTGTAACCACACCAGCTCCAAAGCAAATAAAAACATCTTTCATTATTTTGGTTCAGACGTTATTGCCAGTTCCAAAGGGACACCCGACCCAGCTGTTACACGGCATCCAATTATTTACCTGCAACAAAAACGCATGGACACAGGCACATGCTTATCATTCGAATATGACTGAGAGAATGCGATGGTTACATAACCAGACATTACTGCCACTGAACTTCCTCTTAACCAATTCTGTAACAACACAGTTTACGACAAAGGATAGACAGGTGTCATTTAGATTCCACGCACATGCTTTTGAATAAGAATCCCTTGGGAGGCAAGAAAGAAACGTGTCACTCCAAGGCGCATAAGTGACAGGAGACAACAGAGTTGCAGTTCGGTCAATGCTTCCAAGTAAAACATTCTCCTTACACAACATGTGTCAAGTAGCAAACACGGCACCTTTCAAACAATCGAGAAACATATGACAGAGAAACATTCGAGCAAAATCAATGACAAAAAACACAACAATCTCCCCCTTTTTGTCATTGATGGCAATTCCAACAGCTCCCCCTGAATAGCTGAACCAAAACTGAGACAACTCCCCCTGACTATCTACTCCCCCTTCGACATCAATGAACATGACGCTGAAAAACAATCGCAGTCCAAAAGATATAACAAGGAAGTGCTTTTGCTGAAAACGCACCTTTCACTGAGGTGGAGAAACACCAAGCTTGCTTCGAAGATACTCGAAGCGATCTCGGGGTAGAGGTTTAGTAAACACATCAGCAACTTGTTCCTTTGAGAAAACATAGTTCAACTTGACAGTATTATAAGCAACTTGCTCCTTCAGAAAGTGATATTTGATTGGAATGTGCTTGGTGCGAGAATGCATCACTAGATTTCTCGAGATATCAATGGCGCTTGCATTGTCACAAAAAATACAAATAGGATCAGTAAACTCAAGCTTTTAATCACATAAAGTATTCTTCATCCAAATTACCTGAGTGCAACATGAAACTGCTGCAACATATTCAGCTTCAACAGTGGAAAGTGAAGTGCAAGACTATTTCTTGCTTAGCCAAGATACCAAACAGCCACCTAGAAAGAAAGCACACCCACTAGTGTTTTTCTTATCATTCACGGAGCCACCCCAATCTGCATCTGTATAGGCTGTAAGAGAGAAATCAGAACTCTTTAGAAACCAAAGACCAAGATCAACTGTGCCTTTCAAATATTTAAAAATTCTCTTAACAACTTGAACATGCGTTTGCTTTGGAGAAGCTTGAAATCTAGCAACATAGCACACAGCCTGCATAATATCCGGTCTAGTGGCTGTGACAAACAACAAACTCCCTACCATAAATCTGTAAAAAGTCTGATCAACAAAAGGAGACACATCATCCTTACTTAGTTTACATCCGGTTTCCATAGGAGTGCTAACCGGATTGCAATCTTCCATTTTGAATCTCTTAAGTAACTCTCTAGCATACTTAGCTTAGGAAATGAAAACATCTTTAGAAGATTGATTAATTTGCAGCCCAAGAAAGTAAAATAATTCACCCATCATAGACATTTTGAATTCATCTTTCATGCAAGCAGCAAATGTCTTAGACATTTTGACATTGTCACTACCAAAAATCAGATCATCTACATAAACCACAACAATGAGAATGTTGTTACCTTCCTCTTTGACATATAAATTGCTGTCTACTTATCCCTTTTTGAAGCCCTATTGCTACAAGTAATTATCCAGCCTGTCATACTAAGCTCTAGGAGCTTGTTTGAGTCCATAGAGAACCTTTTTCAACTTGCACACATAGTCCACATTGTTAGAAATAAGGCCTTCCAGTTGTTCAACATAGATTTCTTCAACCAAATCCCCATTTAAGAGGGCAGATTTAACATCCATTTGAAAGACTTTAAAACCTTTAAAGGAAGCAAATGCAAGAAAAATTCTGATTGCTTCTAATCTTGCAACCGGTGCAAAAGTCTCACTAAAATCCACACCTTCAATTTGAGAATAACCCTTGCAAACTAAACAAGTCTTGTTTCTAATGATCTTACCATCTTCATTTACCTTGTTCCGAAATATCCACTTTGTACCTATCACATTTTTGTTGATGGGTCTTGGCACAAGCTTCCAAGTATTGCTCTTTTTAATTTGTTCTAACTCCTCTTACATAGCAGCCACCCAATGCTCATCTACAGCTGCCTCTTCAAAACACTTAGGCTCAATCATAGAAATAAGTGAGAAGTCATCATCCTCAAAATAGTTAACATTTTTCCTAGCGTTCCTAGTTCTTCTTTCAGCTATAACTTGATCAATAGGGTGATTCTTTTAAACAAACTTTGAAGGAGTTTTGAAGTTAGAAGCATCATGATCACATTGAGAATCATACCCAGAATTATCATGTGAATTTTCAGCATCATTAGAAGTAGAGACTGTTTCTTCATGAGCAGATTGAGCTTTACCTTTGTCATTCTCACCACTTTTGCTAGCTGTTACAGCTTGAATATGAGGAAGAGAAAAAAGTATAGCAGTACTGATTTGAGTTTTATCTTCTTCAGGTCTGTCATCATTCTCACCAAGTTCATTAGTAACCTCATGAATCTTAACATTAGCACTCTCTACTAATTTATGCAGCCTTTTATTGTAGCATTTAAATGCTTTACTTTTAGAAGAATAGGCAAGAAAAATTCCCTCATCAGATCTAGATTCAAACTTTCCCAAATTATTTTCATCTCTCCTAATCTAGCATGGACTCCCAAAAATTTTAAAGTACTTAACAGTAGCTAGTTTACTTTTCCAAAGTTCATATGGAGTCTTGTTGAACTTGGATCTCAACAATGTTCTATTTTGAATGTAAACTGTTGTGTGGACAGCCTCTCTCCAAAAAACGTCTTTCACTATTCTTTCATTCATCAAGCATCGTGTCATTTCTTGAATAGTTCTGTTTTTTCTTTCCACAACACCATTTTGTTGTGGTGTTCTTGGGGCTGAAACTTGTTTCTTGATTCCATGTTGCTCACAAAACTTAACAAAATCATTTGAAGTGAATTCTCCCCCATTATCAAAACGCAAGCATTTGATTTTCACATCCATTTCATTTTCAACCAGATTTTTAAAAATCTTAAACTTTTCTAAAGCCTCTGATTTTACTTTTAGAAAAGTAACCCAAGTCATACGAGAAAAGTCATCAATAAGAAGCATAAAGTATTTCTCACCTTGAAGACTTGTTGTCCTAGTTGATCCACAAAGATCCGTATGAACAAGCTCAAGAGGCCTACTGCTGAAATGATCTTTTGGTTTGAAGAAAGTTCTGGTTTGTTTACCCTCTTGACAATGTTTGCAAACAACATCAATTGGTTTCTTTATCATAGGCATATCTCTTACAACTTTTTTACTGATTTTGATAAGATTATCAAAATTCACATGCCCAAAACGCTTGTGTCAAAGCCAAGCATCCTCTACCTTGCTCAAACAACAATTTTCATCATTAGAGTCATCAAGAATATAGAGATTATTTGCTGCTCTAGTTGCTTTAGCTATGACATCAACTCCCTTTTTAATAGTGCAAGAATTTGAGTTAAAGCTAAGATCATACCCTTGATCACATAGTTGGCTTACACTTAACAGATTGTGTTTCAAACCTTCAACAGAAAGAACATTCTCAACAATGGTTTCATCATTATTAATTAAAACAGTACTTATACCAGCAACCTTTGCAAAAGAGCTACCTCCAAATCTAACCTTTCCACCTTTCATTTTCTTGAGAGAATGAAACTTACTTAAATCACCTATCATATGTCTGGAGCAACCACTGTCAACATACCAAATATCCTTCTCACTGCTGGCTAGAAGAGTTGTTTGAACAATAAGAGCTTTTAGAGGGTCTCTTGAACTTTTCTTCTCCAAACTTTGGTCACTTTTGTCCTCCTTTTTGGTTCAACATGGTAGAACAAATCTGCACTATAGTTGTTGCAAAATCTTGAAGTATGGCCAAACTTGTTACAGCTATAGCAAATTAAGTTGAACTTCCTAAAAACATTCTTTTCATACTGAAAATAATTCTTAAAGGGAGCAGCTTTACAATCAGTAGCTTTATGTCCAAAGTAGTTACATGAAAAACAGTAGTCATAGAAAAAAGGTTTATTTACCTTGTTAGAAGCAGGCTAACTACTTTCCGGTGATGAAAAGTTTTGATCAAGTTGCATGCCAACTCCTCTTTTATCTTTGGTAGGTCTTTGAAAACCAAGAACGTCATCTAACGTAACATTACCACTCTTGAAAGACACTTCTTCACTGGAAAGCATAGAAGTTTTACCTATGTTTCTGAGAGCAACAATTTTAGCTTCTAGCTTGGCAATGTTTTCTTCTTTTAACTGAATCTGATTTTCCAAATTCTCATGAATCTTTTTAGCTTCTTCATTCAAGATTTTAGAATCAACAAGTTGAGTTTCAGTCTCTTTGAGAGAAGTAGCAATCTTCAACTTTTCAGCACTCTCAACTTGTAGAAGATCCACAAGATTTAAAGTTTTTTTTTTAGTTTCTTTATCTCAGTTAGAGTTGCAATCAATTCAAGTTCAAGATCCACTTCATCATCTTCAGCATCTTCATTTTCTTCGGAGCTCAAGTCATCAACAGCCATGAACATGACATCATTAACTCGAGAATCATTTTCGCTACTTGAAGAATCATCACTGTCATTTTTTGAAAACAGAACCTTCTTGCCCTTTTCAAATTTTCAATTCTTCTTGGCAAATCTCCTAGTTTTCCGAAATTTAAATTATTTTTCATCATTGTTGTCATCTTCTTTATCAAATGGACACTTAGAGGCAAAGTGACCAAGTTTTCCACAATTGAAGCATTTCAAACCAAATTTGCCCTTACTTTTGTTAAAGCCCTTTTTTAGCCTTCTAATGAGATAAGCAATTTCCTCATTGGAGTCCTCATCCGAGCCATCACTGAGATTATTTTCCTTGTCCTTGCTCCTTTTAGAAACCTTGAAGGCAGATTCAATTTTGGAAATCCCTTCAACTGTAGTCCTCATCTCATAGGCAGTCAAGATACCATGCAATTTGTCAACTGTTAGAGTGTCAAGATCTAACATTTCTTCAACAGTAGAGACTTTAGCATCAAGCCTCATGGGAAGAGAACGAAAAAAATTTTGAACCACGGTTTTCTCTTCAACATTTTCTCCCAGACCTTTTAAAGTGTTGACAATCTCATCAACACGAAGAAAGTACGAAACAATGTTTTCACTATCCTTCATGCGAAGACCTTCAAAGACAGCTTGGTGAGTTTGAACTTTAGTCTTCCTAACTTTGTCATCACCATGATATGCATTATGCAATTTATCCCAAACATCTTTTGCGGTAGCACAGTGCATGACCTTTACGAATTCAGCTTCCATTAGACCACACAAAATCACATTCATAGCTTTGGCATTATTCTCAAATTCCTTTTTACTATCAACATCTGCAGGAAGATTAGAAGGAATAGTGTAACCATTGACAAGACTAAGATAGACATCACAGCCAAGAGACATGATGTAAGTCTTCATGCGAACACTCCAAAATGCATAGTTGTTTCCATCGAAAAGAGGTGCATGGTTCGTAGCAAGACCTTCTAAGGCACTCATGATGGGCACAAAGATCGAACTCTCAAGCTTTTAAGCACAAGAAGAGAGTGACCTACTCTAATACCTATTGAAAAACGAAAAATGCTGAGAGGGGGAGGGGGTGAATCAGTATTTTAAAACTTTAACCAGATTAACTAAAAAACACATTCAAGAAGAAGACAAGACATAGAGGATTTTTCTCACGTGGAAAACCCAAGCTGGGTAAAAAACCACGGCTTCACTAATCAACAGGGCTTCAACCCAATTACACAAAGAGCTACAACTCTTCAGGCTCCAACCTGACTCAAAAGGCTACGACCTTCCCTTCAAGAGGTTATGATAAGACAAAACATAAGTACGTTCTATGTCTTCACTAACACATGAAGACGCTATTATTTGCAAACTTCCTCAACTTGATCTCACTTTGATAAATTGCTCTTGAACATCATCAATCTTGTATCAACTACCAAGATCTGTGATTTGTCTAACACTTGCTTCATTAATATGTGTTGCTGCTGGAGGATATCCTTTCCCTTTAAGTGTGCTGGCAGTAGCATTAATTTCTGAGATTTCACAAAGTCTATAAATCTTCACCACTTCCAGTCTGTATTTTGTTTCTTCAAAACTCCCCCACACCTTATGCGCCTTGTATAGTTTCCTGCTTTTTTAAACAGCTGCCCTTCTTCGATTTTTTAACTCGCCCTGTCTTTGTTGGTCTGTTTACTCCTTAACGGACAGAGGATATCTTGCCTTTCTAATTTCTCTACTGCATTACTATTTGATTCCTCTCTGTATCTTCTTGTTTTAATCAAAGCATCCAATCTTTTTATTCTCCCCTCTTTCGTTTGTTCATACACTGTGTTTTTCTGTTTTTCTTCGCACTAAGCTTTTTGGTCTCTTTTGCACTATTCACAACAGCATTGCTAAGAATTGAACATTGTCATCTCAAAAACGAAAACGCTTCCTATGTAATTATCACGGTAGCATACGATAACCATTGAACTTCACGTTTTTAAAGTCTACCGGTTCGTTTTTAATTTCCAGCATTACATACGCTTTGAATGCGTCTTGACTGAGAAAACCAACGTTACAATCCTGAGATGCCTCTACCTATTTCAATCACGAAGACCCTCTTCTTCAAAAACGTCACTGCTATCACTGACAGTAGTCACCAAAAATTTCGATTCTAAGACTTCACTTCTCAAAAAAAATCTGGGCCGTATATTGATATTTCGAATGAAGGCTTTTTGTTTTGGCAGTTTCAATACCCGTAAAGAACCGAATCCCACACACATACGAGTCAACAGAAAGTAAATAACGGCAGCACAGCAAACCAAACACTGCCGACATTTGTCACCACACACGGCATTCTCAGTCATGCCCTGTAGTGCCCAGCTCCTTACCGTTTTCAATCATGCGTTATCAGTCATGCCGTGAACTCTACAGGTGTGTAACCACACCAGCTCCAAAGCAAATAAAAACGTCTTTCATTATTTTGGTTTAGACGTTATTCCCAGTTCCAAAGGGACACCCGACCCGGCTATTACCCGGCATCCAATTATTTACCTGCAACAAAAACGCATGGACACAGGCACATGCTTATCATTCGAATATGACTGAGAGAATGCGATGGTTACATAACCAGACATTACTGCCACCGAACTTCCTCTTAACCAATTCTGTAACAACACAGTTTACGACAAAGGATAGACAGGTGTCATTTAGATTCTACGCACATGCTTTTGAATAAGAATCCCTTGGGAGGCAAGAAAGAAACGTGTCACTAAAAGGCGCATAAGTGACAAGAGACGGCAGAGCTGCAACTCGGTCAATGCTTCCAAGTAAAACATTCTCCTTACACAACATGTGTCAGGTAGCAAACACGGCACCTTTCAAACAAT
The DNA here is from genome assembly GCA_027943335.1 of Chamaecyparis obtusa. Lineage (NCBI taxonomy): Eukaryota > Viridiplantae > Streptophyta > Pinopsida > Cupressales > Cupressaceae > Chamaecyparis > Chamaecyparis obtusa. The sequence continues at coordinate 306,067 of BSBK01010832.1, forward strand.
CGAGAAACATATGATAGAGAGAAACATTCGAGCAAAATCAATGACAGAAAACACAACATAATAAACTTCAATAAAGTAGAAAAACTACAGTATAAACTATAAAACAACCATAAAATTAAGCATGAGACCCATAACAACAATATTAACCAAAGTTTGAAAACTTGGACTCGGAATCAAGTTTCAACTCGGCAGCCCAAAATTTTGATTTGGACTCGGGACTAGGCATGGACTCGACAAAAAATAATAATAATGCATATTAGAATTTTACATCTTTCTTTTCCCTAGTCAAGTGAAAACATGAGAGGTTCTAATAATTGCATTTGAATATTTAATAACGAATATTGATAGTATGATACTTTATCATTGATCAATGATACCATGATGGTGATAAAATTAGTTGTTTAAGTTCTCAATTCTAGTCTCCCCACCCAAGCCCCCTCATTTTAATCAAATTTCTTATATAACAAAGATCCCAATAGACCAGTGGGGTCTCGGAGTGGAGACCCTAATGGGTTTGAGGGGCAGCAATGCTAAGCAACAAAAGGTGTCGGTGTGAGAAAAACCCAACAATAGAGGGGATGCTGCAGTGGGGACACCTAGCCGTCCCCTCAAACATCCCCGGCCATCCCCTCAAATGTCCCTGACCATCCTGAAGATGGCTACGCGTCCCCTCCCATTTCTGACGCATTTCCAGCAATTTGGCAAGTTGGGGGAACTGCAGGGGGACATCCCCAAACGTCCTGCCATCCCTCATATGCCATGGAGGATAGAAACCTGGGCTCCAGGGGCAGGGATGCATCCTTGTGGTAGCTTGAAGAATACATTACCTAAAAATAACCCAATAACAGCAATGAGGATATTGATGAAATCATTAATTTTGGCTTCGAATACAATCTCTCATCAATAATCATAAAATCAATCTTAGAAGTGAAAAGTCAAGGAAACATTAATAAATTGTAAGTATAAAAGGTAACAATTATTATGCAGGCAAATGGAAAGTGAAGATTGTTGAAGAAACAAAATAAAGACACAACACAATGTAACATATAAACTTAATGTATTAAAGGTGGAAGTCTTTCCAAAGAGTTGTTAGCTGAGAATGTAGCAGTCAACATTTTTTAGTGAGTGTTCCCTAAATAATGATAATCAAGAGTGAAATGATAATTTACTAGTAAGCATGAGTAAGATGTCATCTCACTTTCATGATACAAACACACATTGGTGAAGCCAGTTGGCATGGAATTTACAAATTTCAAATTTGAAAACAAAATCAAAGAGCTGGGAAGCTGAGCAGTTTACAGCTATGATACCAAAAATGGGATTAAACTTTTAAACATGGAATCCAAGTAATTTAAAAAAATTTATAGCATTTACTCATAGACAAATGGACAATAACCCAGAAAAAGCTGCCTATATGTAAAATTAGAGAGGTCCATGTTGGAGAGGATTCAGGATGGAATGGAACAATCTGAGAACACGCTTTGGCAGAGAAATTTTGATTCACCAATTGATTTTGGCCACAACTGGCATCATAAATGAAGTTGTATTGCCAGGGAAAAAACAGTGCTTTGGTGGCATCAAAACTTGAATATTGTTACATAGTCAGAGAATCAAATCCTTCTCAAGAAATCAAGCACTTTTAAAAAACAGCACCTCATATCAATTTGGTGTGCAAAAATTATGGCTTCCAGAAATTAGAGGACAAAAGCTGTTGTAAGGTGGCAGTTACATTATCACTCCCAGTTGAAAAGTGACAATTTTGTCACAAAAGCAGTATTTTTGTCAAGAATGGTGCAGTTTTGCAATTGCCTCCTACTAAAAAGTGGCAGTTTCGTAATTGCCTCAAAGCAAAAAACTGGCAGTTTTGTAGCAATTGAACATGTGAGGAGGAAGTGTTTTGCCTTCATATTCTTGGCATTCGGGCTTCTATTTTTGCCCAGAATTCCCTGATACATCTATGTGATCTTCCCACAGACACCGGAGAGATGAGGTAGGCATTGAGGGCATGAGAGGAAGCATTTCAAACATTCTAAATCCTTCATTTGCCATTATAAAAGTTATTGAGCTGAAATAAGCATAGGTTGGAGGTTGTATCACCTAGTTAAGAATGCACATTTGCCATTATCATACTAAATCGTTCATTTTCCATTATTTCAAACTTATATTCCTACCCATCATGTAGAAAGTTGTCATTTTCTAGTGTTTTACGTTGTTTGTTTGACCATTGCAGTTGGAACAAAACTTGAAATGAAAGATTTTTTTGTTGATAAACGAGTGGAATCTCCGCCCCCATTTACACATATTGATCAAATGGTATCAGAGCAATTCTTCTTTATATTGTGTGTGTAGCTCTCCAATTGTTTACCAAAGTGCATATTTGTTGTTGCAAGAGCACAACCATAGGAAAGGTGTAGAAAAGGGAAAAACTTGAACCACTGGACCAAGGATTGAGGAAGTTGCAATCTTTGCAAGACAAGAGTGAAGAATTGCGTATCCAGTTAACAGGCCATGGACACTTCCTTATGGACAATATGAAATTGAAAGAAGAGATATTGACAAAGTATCAAGGTGGTGTTCAAGAAGTAAAGAGGAAAGAAGAATCCTACATAAAGGATGCACAAACCCAAACAGATGTATGCACAATGGATGCTCCACCAAATTATCTTCCTTAGCATCAAGATTTTTTAAGTAGCTTTGAAAGTCATACAAAGCATTTAGTGTTAAGATGTTAACCAAGATGAGGTATGTTGGAAAAGCACTTGGAAAGAATAGCCAAGGCATGCTCAATTCATAGGGATTGTAAAAGACCCCATCATGCAGATTCGGGAGTTTTGGTTGACATACATAAGGTTAGAGAATGTTCCAAATGTGCAGCTTGCAATGACAAGGAACTGAAGCCACCAAATTCAAGAAACATGCACATTCAAGATAAAGATATTCATTAATTTATTAAAACTAAGGATGATTTGAAGCCTCTTATAATTTAGTGGGTTGCTAAACAGGTAGTAATACCTCAAAGAGGCAAACATGAGACTACAAGGCAAGGGGGACAACAGATCCTAGTCAAGAGGTTCTACAAGTTCTCATTCCATGACCATATGAGCAATTGCAAGATGGCACCAAACATTGGACAGTCACATGACAAAAGGAAAAGCATTCAAGACTAGTGCAAAACAGCTCCCAAGAGTGAAGAGCGTTCCAAGGAAGAGATAGAAAGGGAAGTCCATGGAGGAATTCAAGAGTACACAAAAGCACCGATGAGGTGTGCAAGAGACAAGTTTTCTATTGTGTGCTTCATTTGCAAAGAGAATGGCCATGTACCTCAAGACTGTTGGGATGCATGTGTTCATTTTGTAGTTTGAGGAATGGAAGAAGAAATCCACAAGTAATAAGCCAAAACTCTTCAAGGGAAATGAATAATTGACCAATGTTGTGGATGAAAATTTTTGCAGTCATTACACAGCAAGTGGGCTTTGGCATTCGATATGTTGCATATTACATCCATAACTCTTTCCAAGGACTTGCAAAGGGCATCCCAAGAGGGAGGAATCACCCATGAGCAAGGAGAAGGAGGTTACCAAAGAAGAAGAAAAGCCATCAAGTGGGAGCAGCCCAAAGAGGAATCCTCATTCCCAATTAAAGTGGGTAGTGGTAAGGAATCTTTTCTTCAAGATTGGGTTGAAGGATTCCATTGGTTATAGTTGCAAAGTCAGCATGCCTTATCCTCCAAAATTGGTGGACATGTTCAACTTGTTTAACATAAAAGAGAACTAACTCCATTTGTATGGGAAGGCATGGTGTATGGAAGAACCTTAGGGCCAATTGTGGAGCTCAAAATGTTTTACTTGTAACCAGTAATTATTCTCTTATTTTCCTGGGCTGCAACGCTTTTGGGAACCAAAAGTCTTTATAATGGGGAGATTTGACCAGAGAAAGTTCCCCAAATATAGAATCATAGAGTTAAATGTTGGAAAGGGTTCAGGATGGAATGGAACATCTTAAAACAGGCTTTGGAAGAGAAAAAAAACTTATCCAATGATTGGTTTTGGCCACAATTAGCCTCATTAATGCATTCAAGTTGCAAGGGCAAAAATATTACTTTAGTGACATCAAAACTTGAATATTATTTCATATTCAAATTCCTCTAAAAAAATATGCACCACCCAAAAAGGCTGTGTCTTGTTTCGTTTCCATTTGCAAAAGTTATATATTGGAGGGCAAAAATTGTTATAAAGTGGTGGTTTCATAATCACCCACTGTTGAAAAGTGATGATTTCATCACAAATGTTACTGTTTCATTGTGAAATGCTGTAATTTATCAACTGACAGGAAGGTCTCATAATTGAACATAGCAGATGAGGAAGTGCCAAGGTAGCATTTTTTCTTCATATTCTTGGTGTTTGCCCTTCCCAAAGCTCTCCGATATGTGTATTGACCTTTCTAAAAGCATAAATGAGATTGTAATGTCCCCTGTTGGGACCTTCCTTAATTTATCTTAAATTTATCAATTAGGGTTTGGATTGTAATGTCCATGATAGGATTAGTTATTTATCTTATTAGATTTAGTTATCTTTAACACTCATATCCAATCTTATTACTATTTTAAACTTCATGAAGGGAAGCGTAGATGTTATCCAAGGTGCCTAGAGACCAACCATAATGGGCTCCCTCAAAGTTTACTGATCCAAGCCCAAACTATTGAGACGCTGACCCCCACCTTATTTTGGGACAGATAGCCATTACCTGGATTTACACAAGCCCCTTATTGGTAACATTACAACTTCTTTCCTTGAGTCAAATAGTATATAGGATTAAATAGGGTCTCAATATATAATTATAAATACTTCCTTGTATATTTAATCATAGTTTCAGACTTCAACATTTACTTAATACAGTATTGAATGAATTCAATAGTTTGATAATGTAATGGCATATATACATATCTAATTTGGATATGCTAATCCTTAATAGTATATATATATATATATAAAACAATGTAAATGACTCTGTATCTTCCTTACCAGATATATAATATAGACTCAGACCTTCCATTCAATCGGTAATCTATATATATACATATATTTTATAATCTAGGATCTGCTATATATAATAAATGTACGTCTATAGAATTCTGATTTCATTATTATATATAATGTTGTATATATTAGTTATATATATTTCTTATTCATCATTATATATATATCTCTGATTTCACTATTACCAATATATATAAATACTACATACGTATAAGTCCCTTATTTCCCATCATATTCTCTAGATCAGTATTGATCTGTAAGTAATTTATATTACAGTAAATATGCTATGATATATATACTGTGACCTTATGTGATCTGCCATATTATATATATATATAGCTTTACTGTTGTATATCCTCTTCGATTTTTGCCTTTAGACTGCTTATGTTTTCCTTCAGCGACAACCTTCATATCTCTTGCGAACTGCAATGTTTATTACTATTTCCCCTTCTCTTCAATGCCCTTTAAACAATGGTAAGAACTTCTCTTATACCTGTGTTCTGAACTGAAAAGTTGTATTGGATATGACATGCCTGTGTCATCCAATAATCACACCATTCACAAACAATAATTGATGTATAAAGAATCTTAGTTGGTGATAATTAGATCATCATCGTGTCACTTAATTAAGGTTAATTTCCTTCTCATAATTGCTGATCATTGTACCCTTTCATATTAATAATAAGTAATCGCATCTACACTCAGTGAAGTCACCGTAGCCTTTCATTGAGTTACGCATAACTTCCCTTAGTCACTGTCGTATCATAATCATTGTTCCTTAATATCTCTACTAATTACGGTTGCTGTATATAATATCGTTATTAATTTAATTGTTGAATTTCACAACTTAGTCATTCTGTTAATCTGCATCATCTAATTAGCCACCGATCTTGTCAGTTAATTCTGTGATTAATAATATGGATTTACTTGTCTGTAATGTATGCACTATCGCTATTATTGTTGACCATGCTAATCTTCAGCATCGACGGTTCATACATTAATAAACACAGCAAGGGCATCCGAATATTATCGTGCAGCTTTATTATAATAATAGTTATTATTGATTATATATTTTTTCTTATTATAGATATTCATCAGTAGTATTATTCATATATTTATTAAATATATATATTTGTTATTCATAATATATTTACTTATTACTTATCTATTCATTATTCTTTCAATAATAGATAATCATATTATGATTTATAATAATGACAATCTTTGTTTGTCATTTAATCTTTTGGTTTATATAATGATATTTTATTCAACTATTGTATTTTATAAAATATTTCTTTTGAGATTTAACTAAATTATTTATTATCAAACTCTAGGATGGGGACATCACAGAGATAATGGAGGTATTGAGATCATGTGAGAGAGTATTTGAGACATTCTATATCCTTCATTTGCCATTATCAGAGTTATTGAGCTCGATGAGCAAAATTTTGGAGGTCATACCAGCTAGCTGAGAGTGCATAGTGGTGGCTGGTGCATTGGTGATCATTTTGGAAATTTGGACACCTTTTCCACTTAGTTGCAGAGGGCTTTTGCAAGTATGAGGATGTGCTTATTGATTTGGCATCCCAATTGGCCTAGGAGTGGTAGACTTGTTAAACTGCACATATAGTTGTCATACCCCGCCTGAGACTAGGGCAAAATACATATCAATCGCAGCTTAAATACTCGAAAACTGGGCGATGTCAATAATGCAAGGCCTACCCAAACAAGGTAATAAATATTGGGCATAATTGTTTTGGGAGGGCCGACCTGTTTGAAGGTTAAATAAATTGAAATTATATTTTTTCACGCCAACTCCCTTGAAATAAGATCAAAGGGAATGTATTTAAGAAGTGGAAAAGCGTGATTGCCTCTAAGGGAGAGCATAGCATAATTGATCAGCAGTGATTAAGGTTAAGGAGCAGCGATCCACCTTAAGCAGTGATTTTATTAACAACAGATAATTAAGATCAGTTACTATGTGGATACCAGACATTTAATTAAGATTAGGAACCTTGAAGAGTCACCACTCTTGCAAAGAAGGTGACTGACACAAAAGACACTAACCTCCCATGATATTTAAGGAGGAACCACAATGGAATGGAAGGGATCCATGGAGAACGAAAATGGAATAAGCAGATCAGAAATCCAAATCATATATAAGGATCTCTCAAGGGAGAGAATGACAAGTCAATATTAAGGAAGAATTCTGAAATCAGTAATGACATAGCAGAAAACCAAGATGAGTTCTCCTTACAGAATTATTCATAGAATTATAAAGTTGAATATTATTATAATATTTCATCATTTTAAGTAAATTTATATTTATAATATAATGCAGTTATCACTCTAAGTTGGAATTACTGTTTTAGGGCAAAAATCAGAAACATTCCAAAATGGGGAAATGACAATTGTTTGCCCCGTAGGGTAAACGAGTTTAATGCATACGAGAACAATATGAAATATAATAGAGCATATTATATCAGAGAACTCACAACTACTATTTGTATTACTTCGTCAAATGTTTACAATGAGTGACAACAGCACTAAGACAACACCATCAACCATAAGCATAAACATAATAATTCCCGAACCCAAGTACATAACATTTATAGAGCCCGAGGGGGTGTGAGGCAAACAATCGCAACCATTCCAACTACCTACCCCTTGGTTACACTAACTAGCATTAACGACACATTTACTAACAACATGTTTTACCGACATCACCCCCCCCCCCCCTCCCAAAAAAAAGAAAGTTGTCTCCTGACGACGCACAACAAAATGGGGATAATGACAAGGCTAAAACAACTGTACAAAGAAATCAAGAAGTAGAGGGGGGCTGAGAGGGCATCCCTGAGGGTGGTGGTATCAGTGCCGCTAGCCAAGCTCGCAACTCATGAACTTGCTCAGTCCTATGGCGCATATCTCTCTCTGTAAGCAACTCCCACTCCCGAGCACTCTTTACCATAAATGTTGCTTCCAAAATCTTCTTGTTCTTCTTATCAACCTCATCCAGAGCCGATGCAAGTCTACCCTCCAGTACTGCTATCTAATCTTGGTATTGTGCCTCCAAGGGAATCACCTCGATCCTATGTTGCACCTCAAGATCCATCATCTAACCATATTGGCGTGCTACCTCCCCCTTCATCTGTGCCAACTCCATCTCAATCACCTATAGCCGAGTGGCGAGCTCCTCCCGAGCTTTTACTGCTGCCACTCGCTCCGCCTCAGTCCCAACTCCTCAGTGCTCAGCCCTCTGAAGCTCATAATAAACTTGTCTAAACCCCTACTCTGCCTCCCGAAGTAGAGTATAGATCCAACTCTCCCCATCAGACACATGGACTTTCCATCCCTCCAAAATCTCTGGTGTCTCAAAGGTAGGCCATCCCCTACTCACAAAACACCGTTCAAACTCCTCGGTACACTTCCCTGTAGAAAATGCCATGAGGTTCTCTATAGCCTCCTCCCCCATAACCTGTCTCTGTCGAGGCAGCTATCCACCGTACACCAACCTCCATCTCCACCAAAAACTGCTCAATGATGCCTACCCGACCAAGGTTGTCCGGTACCATCTGTCGCAACAGTTGTGGTGGTGGTTGTGGGACCGTGCCCTGGGGATCCTCACCTGGCATAGCCGCATCCTCTTGAGGGGCATCCTCCTCGCCCCCAACAACCACCTCCTCCTGAGGAAATTCTAATGTACTGCCTATCTCCCTATCCGCCTCCAGATCAACAATCTCCATGGGGTTTGGCTGTCTCCGTGGTGTAAGAGGTGGAGGTCCAATCGGTCTAAGTGCGGCCATATCAAACTAAATAAGCCACGAGTCCACAGTGGGACCCTCAACTAACAAGGTTGTCATCTCAGTGGTCCCCCTCGGTACCTCCAGAATATCCTCCAACCCCTCAGTGACCGTTACTATCTTTGTCCCTACTGTAGGCGGTTGTACCATCTCCACGCTCAGCAACTCCTCTACCACAGATCCTGCTCTAGCCTCAGCTATCTCATTTGGTGGAGATCCCTCTACGCCTACCTCCAACTCTACTAGCTCGCTCATAGGTGGTGGAACTATCCCTGGCATACCTTCACTCGACAGTGTCATGGTGACTGGTGCTCTGGTCTGACCAAATCTTGGCACTAGAACCGCCACCGTGGTACCTAAGGATGTGGATGGCGTCAAGGCGGCTGCATCCGAGAGGAGTGGCGGGGCAAATAGGACTTGTGCAGTATTAGCCCCCGAAGGAGTGGGTACGTCTGTACCTGTCACCACCGCTTGTCTCACTACCTATGCTAGCCTCACCGGTATCCTCCTTGCCACTGTCTACATCATCCTCCGACTTCGACTCAGACACCATCTGTCGTTTCCTCTTCTGCCCCGTCGGCACACCACCTGTATCCAAATGTCGCCAATAAAAAATAGGTGGCTCTCCAGGTGCCAAGCTACCCTACAGTTGTACCTCCAACCTATCATGTGGTATTTGTGCACGAACGGCATCCAAAAAAATCCCAATGGCGTAGTGAAGCATGTAAATCATTTTGTGTTGAAGGGTCATGAACTCATACATCCTCTCTGCCAATAGGGATGCCCATTCATACACAGTACCATTCCTAATATCATTTATGAGAAAAATCTGCGGAAGGGCAATATCGGAGGCTCTATTGGAATGCGTAAGCCTGCTCTTGACAACATCCATGAAACATCACCACTCACCAGGTGCAACAAACGACTTCTTTATCCCGCGGCTCTTGGAGGAAGTATTGGCTATGGAATCTATCTCCGCAGGTGTCAAGTTTCTTGAAATCATTTTTATAAATTTTTCATTTTCTTCTCGAGACATTTTCTTGGCATTGATATCAATCTTCTTCCCTTTCCCACCGAGAATGCCAAAAACCCTTGTGAAGTTAGTCGCTGCAAAACTAATAGTGAGGTCCTGGCCAAGATACTGGAAACTGCTCCTACGGCTAAACCTGTCAAATGTGTAGATCATTGTCCTCAGTGCTCCTTCATAATCTCGAATGCAAAAAATAGGCATTTGTATCGCACAATGCACCTTCACTCGCCGGATTTGCCCCTTTATAAAATCATTATCTGGCGTCTCCTGCCACCATGTTCTACACTCCAACCTATTTAATCCCTCAAAGGCAACATTTTGTGGTGTGACATCTTTTTGGGTAGGCATTTGGACTTTTGGTCTCACCTTCTTGTTGGCATCTGTATCCACTCTTCCTGCAACCTTTACTCCTGACGATAACACCCTTTTGTCTTTATCCATGGCTGAAGTGCTCGATGGTGATGCATGTAACTGCTTTCTCCAATTATTCCTTGTTCCTGTATCCATCAATAACTGACTTCTTTGTCATTTTTGTGTTGTACAACCCAATCCTAACTACCGGCATGGAGCTGGCTTTCAATGTCGTACGGCCCTTTGCTTTCTCCCTTGTCGTTTCCTCCTATCTCTCAGCTTCTCAACTTCACTGTACTAATACGCAAGTAAGGTTGTACAGCCCTTTTATTTACGCATTGGATGTTGTGTTTTTTATTTCATCTTGTTGTACAGTCACTGTATGATGACGAAAGTCACTCATACGGGTTCCACCGTATGGTGACCACAGTCACCCCTACAATGAGTAAGTTCTCTTTTTTTTTTCTTTTTTTTTAATAATACATTTTACCTCCCGATGGGCTTTTCTAGTTGAACAAGGTCTCGCCTACAACGTTCATGGTACAACTTCAATTTTGACCCATTCATCACATTTAGAATCTCCTGCCCATCAAGCGTCCACAACTTGATTGCTCCATTTTTGTCGACTACTCAGACTTTGTAGGGACCTAGCCACCTCACTTTGAATTTTCTCAGTTTTATCTCGTTCTTCCCATTATACTTCAACACCAGTTGTCTAGGAGTGAACCGCATTCGCCTCAGATGCTTGTCATGCCATACTTTTCTCTGTTGTTAGGCTACCTCGGTCGACCATGGCGCCATCATCCGGCACTCATCAAACTTGTTCAATGCGTACAGTCTCTCCCTTAGGCTTTCCATGTCGCCCAATCTATTTTCAATGGCTATCCTGAGGCTCAATACCGTGAATTCAGCAGGTACGATGGCTTCTTGGCCATACATCAATTGAAATGGTGTCTACCCTATGGTCACCTTATAGGTCATCTGGTAGGCCCACAACACCGACGGCAACTTCTCCCAATTCTCCTATTCTACTCCACACAACTTATAGATTACCGACACCAAAATCTTGTTTGTGGCTTCTGCCTGGCCATTTGCTCTCAGGGAGTAGGGACTCGACAAGAATGAAAAATTTTGAACTCTATGGTTAACAAGTTGATGATGTGGTTCACAAAATGGCCACCTCAGTCACTCGTCAATTGTATTGGTATGTCGTACCATGTAATGATTTGTTCATAAATGAACTTTGTCGTACTAAGTGTTGAGTTGTCAGGTAGGGCCCACGCTTCTACCCACTTCGTGAGATATTTTGTTACTACCACAACATATCTGCATCTTCGTGCTTGGCTCACCTTTAGTGGTCCAATGAAATCTAGTCCCCACCATTCAAATAGTTCTTGGGCATGCGAAGGGTTTAGAGGTATGAAGTCCCTCTTTAATGGCTTCTCGGCCCTTTGGCAGGAGTCGCAGCCTACGACCCACTCCCTAGCATCATTATACAATGTAGGCCACCACAAGCCTGGAAGCAACACCTTTTGTACGGTCGTGTCAGGTCCCATGTGTCCCCCTACTGGTCCTTCGTGTGCTTCCCTAAGGACGCTTGGAACTTCTTCCTCCATAACACATCTTCACAACACCTAATCGGATCCCATTTTATACAGCAACCCATTTATCAACTAGAAAGTTCTACTCCTGAGGACAAGCTTCATCCTCTCGTCGGGTGGCATATCCCTCGAAAATTGTGATGTGGACAGGTACTCACCAATACTCGTGTAACATGTGGGCAACACTGCAATATGAAATAGGTGGGCGTTTGGGAAGTCATCATTAATACCCTTGGGTGATTCTCCAGACTTGATTTGAGAGAGCGGGTCCACGATCACGAGGCTCTTCCATGGCTGTACGATGATCGTGAAAGTAAATTCCTATAGCAACAACCACCTACTTACCCTCCCCTGGATGATGGGTTTATTGACTAGGTACATCAGTGCCTGGTGGTCCACATAGAAGGTGAATGGGGTCGCCAGTAGACAATGCCTGAATTTTTGAACAACATACACCATCCCAAGTGCCTCCCTTTCGATCGTGCTATAATTCTTTTCAACCTTTGACAACAGCCTACTAGCGAAGTAAATAGGGTGGTCCAACCCATGGTCGCCCACCTGAGCCAGGGTGGCACCTATAGCAAAGTTTTACGCGTCCATGTGGACATGGAATTCTTTGTCCCAATTCAAGTACGCCAGAATTGGTGCACCCACAAGTATTGACTTCAGTTCTTCGAATGCTTCTCCTTGTGCAGACTCCCAGGTGTACAGCTCACCCTTCCGTGTCAGTTTGTCTAATGGGTACGAGACTTTGGCAAAGTTCTTTATAAATCTCCTGTAGTACTCAATATGGCCCAGAAATGACTTCACTCCGGTGACATCCATAGGAGGCTCCATTTCCATGATCACTCTTACCTTGTCAAGGTTTGTTTTCAATCCAGCCTTATAGACGATGTGGCCCAACAACTTTCCCTAAGGTACCATGAACCTGCACTTCTTCGGGTTCAGTGCCAACCTTGCTCTCCAACATCATTCCATACATTCCCGAAGGGCTACTAGGTGTGTCTTGCCCGCTATAAATCAACCAATCGTCCAGGAATGCCTTGAAGTTTCCCACGGACATCTTGTCAAAGATGTGCAGGATTATTTGTTGAAAAGGGGTTGGCGCATTACACAGACCGAAACACATTCGATTGTACCCGTATACACTGTCTTCCACCACGAATGTTGTCTTCAGTTTGTCTTCCTGCACGATGGAAATCCGGTTGTACCCCAAGAACCCATCCATAAATGAGTACATTTCATGTCCGACAACTTCCTCTAGGATGGTGTTTATAAATGGTATAGGGAAGGGGTCTTTGATTGTGACAATGCTCAGACACTTGAAGTCTACACAAATATGGATCTGATTGGCATCCTTCTTCAGTGATATGACTATGGGAGACACCCATTCACTCGTTTAGACCTTGAAAAGGATGCCCGCCTCCAACATCCGCTCTATTTCCTCGTTCACTTTGGCGAAGTAGTTCTTATTCCTCTGGTACGACAGAGGTCGTATTGGTACGGCTCCAAGCACCAACGGGATACAGTGTACGCACAATCTGGGGGGACTCCCTCAGGTCCTTGTAGGTTCAGGCGAACACGTCCTTGTACTCCATGAAAAATTTAAATGTTGTCTCCTTCAATACTGAATTCCAATCATCCCCTAACAAAATGTGTTTGAGATTTGCCTCATCGCCAAGATTTGTGATCTTAAGGGAGGGTTCCTCATACTTCATCAGTTTCTCCCTGTCAAACTTGTGTGCAGGAGTCTCGTTCACTCGGGCCTCCCCTTCCTTGTATTCCCTGTATTCCGGCGGAAACAAGCCCTTCTTCGACTCCTCTTCTATTTGCAACATGTTGCTTTTGAACAGTTCATAGTCTTCCATTTGCAAATGGAAGAGTCCATTAAGAGAATCAATTTCATCCTCGGAGCACCCCTCCAATTCGAGGACGCCTTCGTCATTTGGTTCCATTCGGCTCTTTCCTTCGTCTACTCTGCCGCCTTCCTCATCTGATTCCGACTCGGAGAAAGATGCAAGCTCTTCGCTCACCATTTGGGTTCTGAGATCAATGACAAACTTTCTCCCTCCGTTAGCCATTAATAAAGCATTCATTTCCAGTTATGATTTACTTTTGCTGTGACAAGCCACCCTCTCCCCAGGATGGCGTCATACCCCTTCTTCAGGGGGATTACAACAAAGTCTAATACAAAAGGCTCAGTACCAATGGTTACCCACTGCACCATGAGTGTTCCGCGGGGCTTGATGCCATGCTGATCCACACCTACCAGATTAAAAGTTGGTGGCCACAGTGTCGGCTTCCCCAACTTCTTCCATGTCTCCTCCGGTAGTATGTTCACCCCTGATCGCCGTCGACGATGGTGTCTCAGAGAATGGTCCCGAGGATACCCATCTCCACAACCATTGGGTGTCGGCCACTATTTACCGCTAGTAACATGGGGTCCATCGCCGAACCAGCAGGAACATATGTACGCTATGTCGTACGGGTTGGTACCGATACAGTGCTCAATAAGGCTATTCTTAACTATGGCATAGTCTCAAGGAGATCTTTGACTTTCACAGATATCTCCATCTGCAGCATTTGCCTTAGAATATTATGCTCTGCTTGTGTCTGTGATAAAGTGCTTGTCGTCTCATGTGTCTCCCTTCGTCGGGCCATCATTTCTTTTTCAATGTCCGCCTTGGCTTCCCGTACTCTCTACTTCTCCGTACGGGGGTCAGGGTACGTGGCCTTCTTTGCCTACGCCAGAGTGATTGATAATACTCCATCTGTGTCTGTCTTCTCAATGTTTAAAAGGTTGACACCCGACTTCAGACAGTTCTCGTCCTCATGGTCATCGGGCCACACCATCAGCATAATTTCTGCAAAATTTCTTCCTTCAAGCAATCACGAGCAAAGTGCCCCCATCGGTTACAGGCGCGACACTGAATCATCATCCATCCCTTTGCGTCATATTGGATCCAGCTCCAGTTATTATTAGTATTGTTGTTGTTGTTACTTCTCCCTCTACGCCAGTTATTTCTGTATTCACCAGATGATGTATTAGTGTTTGTGTACTAGGAGGTGCCCATTGCTCCGGACGTGGATGGCTCCTCCTGTGTGAAAAGGACTTGTTGGCTCCTTGTTTTCATATTAAATGGGCATTCCTTGGTGGAATGTCCCATAAGTTGGCAAATGTCGCAGAATGCTTTTTTCGGGCATGTGCCCTTCGTATGACCCGCCTCCTTGCGCTCTGTGCACCATAACTCCCCCTCATCATATTTATTGGTGTTCCCCTTCATCATCTTGAACTCCTTCATCGTTCTCTGCATATCTTTCTGAAGGGCTTGGACCTTCTCATTGGACTCTTCGTCACTGGTGCTTTCCTCTGAGGAGTCATCATCGTCCGATAACTTATTTTTCTTTTTCTTGGAGATCTTATTTTCACTTTCTAGGTCCATGGCCCAATTGTATGCGTCTATGTACGACGTTGGGGGAACTATTTTCATCTTTTTTCCTCAAAGAGGGTTTCACGCCTTCCACGAACCACCTTTTCTTCAGGTCATTTGTCGGCTGGCTCTCCACTTTTCCAATTAGTTCTTTTGGTCGTCGCCCATACACTCTAACAGCCTCATTCTTTCCTTGCTTCGTACCATAGATCTCTGCTACAATTTCATTGTCATCTCGAAGCAACTGAAATTCACTCTGAAATTCTTTTCTCAAGTCGTCCCATGTACTTATTTTTGTTTTATCCATGTCGGAGGACCAATCTATGGCTACTCCGCACAAGGTTGTTGGGAACTGTCGAGCCCATTCGTCTTGGTCGGTCACCCTGTTAGCCGACCAAATTGTTTCACAAGTTCAGTAGTGTCGTACGGGATCCTCCTTCCCGTCGCCGATGAACTTAGGCAACTTTTGTTTCTGCGCCACTACTACGGTTTTGTTTGTCGTTGATGTTGGTTGAACTCTCGAACTAGATGTATTAGAACCGGACGAGTTGTTTTGACTACCGTGCCCCTATGTCCCTTCGACACTCTTGGCTGCCCTAGTATCCTCTACGTCCTTGTCCCTCATCTCCTCTGCTTCCCTTCGAATTTCCTTTGCCTCTACTTCCCTTCGGACTTCCTTTGCCTCCGCTTCCCTTGCCTTCATACGCGGTGTAAGGGTTAGGTTCCTTAACTAATTTTTGGTTTCTTCAGTTAGTTTGACATTGTTTATTTATGTACGGTATTCTTCCTCCGTACCTTGTACCTACCCTTCACCTTCGACTTGTTCACTTACTACGACTTCCTTCGGCCATCCCTCAACAAGTCTCCTTAACCGTCGCCTACGTTCTACATGTTGCTCAAGTATCAAGGCCCTTTGAATGGCCTCACAGTTGTCTATATTTTCTCTCCAATTTCTATCTTTATTTAGGAGGTTTGGCATTAATTATTCTTCTCCCAAGGGTTTAGAATGCGTTGCCTCCGTCTCATTTCGTCATGCTCCTCTTCTTCCCTTATGTCGTTCTTCTCGTACCTCCAGAGGATTTGTTGGTGTCTGTTCTCCCTGTTGATCTCTTCTCATGAATTTTGTAGGGCCAAAAAAGTTTGTGCCAAGAGACGTGTGAGATGGCACATCAACTGGTCAACCGCGAGACTCACTCCAAGGGCACTCCACACCGCACTCTCAAGAACTTCTTCCTGTGTTGCCTCCCTCCGGATGTGGGTCTCAATTGACGCTTGCAACAAGGCTACGAAGTTTGTTGTCAACACTTGTTCTCCCTCAAACAAGTCAACCCTTTCCTCGATGTTACTTGCACCTTCGTCAAGTGATTGGCCCATTATCTTCCATACACCATTAACACTCTATCACTTCCCGAGTTTGTTTCGGCAACGGCGCCAAATGTTTTCCCTGTAGGGTAAACAAGTTTAATGCATACGAGAACAATATGAAATATAACAGAACATAGTATATCAGAGAAATCACAACTGCTATTTGTATTACTTTGTCAAATGTTTACAATGTGTGACAACAACACTAAGACAACACCATCAACCATAAGCATAATCATAATCATAATAATTCCCGAACCCAAGTACATAACATTTATAGAGCCCGCGGGGATGCAAGGCAAACCATTGCAACCACTCCAATTACCAACCCCTCGGTTACACTAACTAGCATTAACGACACATTTACTAACAACATGTTTTACCAACAACAACAATAGTGGGTTTTCTTGTTGTAGTTTTCTCCTATTCAGATTTCTCCAAAGTAAACATGGTATCATAGCTTCCTAGTGCTTTTTGTTTGTCCTTTGCTTTTCTATCCGTTTTGCAAATTATTTACACAAATTTGCTAAAAGATAGGGAGAAGATCAATGAGCTTCCATTATGCAGGTACCATAGTTGCAGTGTATGAAGCATGTATTTTGGGCATGTGATGAGCTGCAAGAGTGTGTAAAGTGAATGAGTTGGAAGCCAATTAGGATAGTCATTGATCAACTATGAATAGAACCTCTACCCTTATTTACATCAGACAGGAGATCCCAGATGCTCTGAGACAAAGTCAAGCAGAAATAATGGAAATTGTGGAAGAGTGATAGCATCAACCATTGATGAACTCGTCATGATGAGTTTTTTGCCAGATGACAGATTCAACTACCAAGGGACACGTCATATATAAGATAAAAAAAATGATCCAAAAGGTTGTCCAACAACTTGAAACAATTCACTGTAATCTTTTTTGCATGAGAAAGATTTCATTACCTCTTGTTAACTCATGTAACCATCTTTTAAATTAAATACATCCATTGAAGTTTGTACTAGAAAACTTTTCCTTTTGGAGAGGATTTCCTCATTTTGAAGAGTCAAAGAAAAATTGTTAGAGATAGAATTCTATTGAGTGTTTCAGGCAGGCTAGTCTTAGGGTTGGCAATAAAAGTTAAGGGAATGCTAGAAGAGATGTATTTTTAATGGCCCTTGAAGGGAGCAAAGCTTGTTAAAACTGACTTTCTGAAATGGATTCATTTGCTAAATTTTTTCCCACATTAAGTTTCTCTCAAGTAATTCTCTTAGAGTTATCTTTTGCTTGTGTTGTTGTTTTCCAATTACTTTTTTATGCCATGTTGCTATAAGTTTAAACAATTATGAAACAAGCGGTTTGATCATAGTTCAAAAGTTAAAACCCATGCAAGTAACTCGTTAAATCTCAAGTACTCGTAGATCAAAACTAGCTGGGGAGTTGCGTGCATACTAACTGGCCACCAAGTTTTGGTGAGTTTTTGGCTGAGATTTTACTGAGTACTCTCCATAAACTCTCCACAGGCAAAAAAAACTCTTCCTTTTTTTAAATCCATTTTTGTAGATTTGAACAATTTTTCAAGAGTTTTCCTAGCTACACAAGAATTAAATCCATCTTTTATGCTTCTAACTTTACATTAGTGCTCCATTTCTTTCTCAGGTCCATTTTTTGTTAGAGTTTTAGGATTTGGGTCTTGACCCTCCACAAATAATCTATATAATCATGAGAATATTATAATATGATGGTCCAAATAGATCATATGGGTATCCTCTCATCTTCCTTCTACAATGAAAACAGTTCAACCACTAATAAATCTGTAGATTTTCTTCATGGTTTTATTGAAAAATCATTGGAGTAGCTCATTTTTTGGCACGTTCTTTCCTTCTACGTTCTCTTTGATTTTTATATGGAGATTTTAGAATTTGCATTTGATCCTCAGAAAATTTCGATGAATTGTAAAAACTGTTATTTACATCCTATGCATCTAAGGGATTGTTGCATAATAGTAATGAGAGCACTAATAAGAACACAGCCCACATTGAAATCCTCCTAACCTGTATAAGGCCATTCAAATTTCCAGCTGCTATATACGAAGGTTGTGGTTTAACAGTAGATTCAAAAATGATCCAAAATTACAAATCTTAAGAATGTGGATGAAGCTTACCCCAGACCACATTAGTGCCCCCCCATAAACTTCGCAAGGTTTACCAAGAAAAAAAAAGGTCCCAACATCTCATTGGGCGTTCTCTATACTATTCTCCCAGTCAAATATACATGTGGAGTCAAATTTTCTAGATGATTTTTTCGAAAAAATTTGAATAGCCCACATGGATGCTCTGTTTACTTATCGATTCTCTTTACTGTACTTGAGGGGGATTTAGGATTGAGAGTCTGGCCCTCGATAAGTAATATGGTGAGTTATGAGAATGGTTTTATACGTGTAAATGGTCCTTAACAGCTCATATGCATGCCCTCTTTTCTTCATCCTACTATTACAACATTTTACATTCACGTGGATATGATGATTTTCGTCATTGAATTTATTGATATTGTTTAAATAACTCATATTGGTGCCATATTTCCTATTTCTAAAGTTGTTTTTGTTATCATTTTTTGGTAGGGCGTTAGGATTTAGAGTTTTTACCTTCTATAATTAACCTAAACAATGTGACCGAGTGAGTGCAGGTTTTCTCCGCATTTTTATTGAAATGGTTCAAATAGTTCACGCAGGTGCTCCATTTGTTAATTTTAGAGTTTTTTGTTATCATATATTGTTGGGAACTTGGGGTTTTATGAAATAACTTGAATAATTCGCATGGGCATTCTATTTCCTAATGTATAAGTATTTGTAATACTAATTATCCTATGGTGGGATTACAGGATTGCAGTTTATGCCACTTTGTAAAAATCTAACAAATACGACCAAGTAGGTGAACGCTTTCTTCACGATCGTTGTAGCAGTACCATACATGGGTACTTTATCTCCTAGTCCATGGCCATATAAAAAATTGTCTTCTTGGGGAGGTTTTACGATTATGCGCTTTGAACTTCTGTAAATGATCATGGTTCAAGATGCATAAATAGAGGCTCACTTCCAGCTACAAAATGCGTTACCTATGCATTGAGCATTCAATACAAAGCTAGTCCAAATGGTTAGAAACATCCATAGCCAATAAAACTAAAAATGGTTATTCAGAGGAGTAAAAAAGAAATGTATTTTTAACGAAGAACGCCAAAATAGGTATTCAGAAATAGAAAAGTTAAACAGAACTGACTTGTTGTGGAATTCTTGATCTGGAGGAGGCGACGAAGTTTGGTGGGGATAGCCTCCATGTCCTTTGCAGTTGGAGGGGGAGCGAGAGGAGCATGTCCTCCGTGTGCTTTCATATAATTCTTCTCTCTTCTTCGCTTGCCCTTACAACCCATTGTAGTTTTTCCTGTTATCTGCTTCTCTCACAACGAAGCTACCAAAAATATGTTTCAAGCAGAAGCTCGAGCACTTTTCAGCTGTAGGTGCGTTCTCTGATTGTCAGGTTTCAACGGCAATACATAGTTTTATAGGTTGGAAATCCAAAAAATTTGCGAGAAAATACAAGGGTTATATTAATGAAACTTTATCATAAATAGATCTATCTTAAATAAGAAATCAAAAAATTAGTTTACAGTTATTTTATTTTATTATAAGATTTTTTTTAAGTATATGTTAACAGGCAGATAATATTGTTTCAGGCAGATTATTAGATTTATTTGTTAATGAATCAAAAGTTAATATTTTGTGCAAAGGAAAAAAAACTGAAAAGTTAAGATGTAAAATTTGTAAGGAAAATCATTTTTAAATTGAAATATTGGCTAAGAAGTTTCATTTATTTTTTTTGAGACTTTATGTTGTTATAGATAAATTATAATTTTAAAATAATAATATAATTTTATATAAGGTGGTGTTGCGAACAAAGTCAATTTTAGTACTTGTAGGATGAAGTCAAAAAATACAATTGGATGCAACATAGCACTAAGTAATTAAATTTTAAAAATTGTTGTCATATAAAGACCGTCATTTCATTTGTAACTATTTTAAATACATGGATCCACCACTTTATTTATGGCCCTTCTTTTTAAAATGATTTTTTTTTAAATCATTAAAAGATTGCATTATGGAAGGATTTAATAAACTTGAGGCTAGTTAGTCATTATGCCATGACTATAATAATTGCTATGAAGCTCTAGACGTGATGATTAGGTTGGGTTCAAGTTAATGAGTCACCTCATCACACTTTTGAAGCTTGCCATTTTGACATCATGGTAGGTGACCCTTCGATGCACTAATGTTCGACATGAGACATGACTTGTCTTTCATCTACCATCAGTACTGCATTTATTGATCTAAGATGCACTATTGGCAATTTTGGCAAGTAGCTTTGGGTGAGGCTTTTATTATTATTTAATTATTATATGGTCATTTTCTTTGTGTTATGTTTATCTTGTGCGTCTCTATAATTGGATTTTGGACTCCTATCAAGTGACCAAAGAGCTAGATAGGGGCTCCCAAGAAATCCCTTAATTGGGCTCATCAAAGATAATTTTTTAGCAACTACAAGTGTCAAACCATTATCTGAGATCCATCTAATACCAAGATCATTTCAAGATGTCAAGAGAGCTCTCGCATAGCGATTGGGTGGCCTATGATGTAAAATCAAGTGCTACTTCTACTCGCAAACCAACACAAGTCAAGTAAGAGAGCCACAAGTTACACTCAGAATTCGTTATTGTATCTCAAAGGTTCTTGGTGTGTTTAAGGCCCTAGTTGTTTTCTTGTTGTGTGTTATACTCATAGGATAGTTCTTATGCGAGGTCATTGTAAACACTCATTGTTTCCATCTTTGTGCTCTTCCATGTGTTGCTTTTAGGTAGGGTTCCAATCTATCTTATATTTTAATGGCATCTGTCCCAACCTTAATTTATGTTTACTTTTGAGTTTTCCTTATTATGGCCATTTTTCCCTTTCCCTGTTGTCTTGTTTGTGTCATGGCCTTTCATTTTGTCTAGTCTTGGATTTGATCAAGGCTTGTGAGTTTCTTTATATTTTTTTGCTTTTCTTTTTTGTTCTTGATCTTTCGGTTTATTTACTTTGATTGAATCTATTTCTACTCTGATGAATCTTTTGAGACTATTTGTGATTATGTCATTGTTCCTTCTCGGGTTATCAAACCATGTTTTTCTACCATATCAAATTTGGCATCAAGTTAAGGATCCCTCTAGTCTTCAATCCTCCATGTATCCTATGTCTTATTCCTTTTAGAAATTATGGATTAGAATTCCCACATTAGGTCTCCCTTATTGATATGAAATTAGGTCTCTTTGACTGGTTTCTTTTAGAGATTATTAGTAGGTGTAGATAACTCAATACAATCTCCTGATGAAGAAACTAATCTTCACTTAACTTTTCATCTTGTACATATGGAAAGGGAAGCAATGCAAAGGGGTAGATTACTCCTCCTTTTTGAAATTGCACACTTAAAAGGAAGATATCCCAATAGGCTCAAGAGAGACCCAAGCATTGAATGGGACAATGATCCCTCGCTAAAAATGTGAAAATAAAAAATGAAAAGAGGAAATATGAAATCTAGAAGGCAAAATAGATGAAACAAAACAAAAGTGGATTTAATAGACTGATAACTAATTGTCAAAAACTAGAAATGAGCTGAATCAAGGTCCAAACTATTGTATTGACCTGGGATTTCAAATTGGACTAAAATTGCAAGGTACAAAATGGCTCGGGTGTTCTTTACCTAGCAATAGAACGGCTCAAGTGTGCTGTTCTTAGCACTTTTTGCTGAAACTTTTAGGGACTCTCTGACTATTCCCAATCTGCCCAAAAAGATCTAACAACTCTGTAACATGTTCCTGAACACAGAAAAATGGGGAAAATGTTTGGTAAAAGGGAGTTTCCTTGGTCAAACCCTTGTTTAGAAATCAACCTTGAAAAATGAAAGGAAATTTTTGTTATGCCCTACATACCCATCCCTACAATTTTATTTGGCAAAATGTCAGGTCCCCCTTTTTTCTACTTGTCTTTGTTTTCGCGTGTCATTTTGTTTTCTTGTCTTTTGTTTCCCCTCTAGGAGTCTTCTCGCAAAGTTCTAGTTTGTCGGTTGTCAAAGAATTATGGACCCTGAGGCTCTGGTGGTGTCACTTTTGTTCCACGAAAGAAGTGAACGTCAGGTGTCACTGGGCCTGGGGTTTCAGATTTAGCTGCCTCAAGATTCCAATCAGTAACTAATGTGTTTTCCTAGGCATTATAAAAGGCCTTTTACCCCTCATTTTTAGAATCATCCAAAGCATAATTACTCTCTCGACGATAAAATTGACGAAGTGCAAATTCCTCCCTTGAGCCCAAGTTTTTTGAGCTAGTTCGTGCATGTGTTATGGTTCGTTCTTCTGCATTCTAGAAGGTGATTTGAACCTCTTAGCAAGTGGGTGGGTGAATGTTCTTGTCCTCTCCAGTGTTCTCTCATTCCAAGTAGGTTCTCTTGATTTTCACTTCATCTTGTTTTATTTTTTTCTCTGTTTTGGTTTTGTTTTCTTTTGTTTGCATTGCGCCAACACTTTTCCCCGTAAATAGGGTTGGAATGGAGTGCTAGTGGGTTCATTTGTTGGATCATTTTTTTGGTTCACCCCTTTTGGATTGTTTACCCTTGTAAATTTGTGTAAGTTGTTGTGAAATAATGTAAATAGATGTAACATAATGTTGGTAGTTGTTTCCCTGTAATTAGTTGTACAACTAGTATAAATGCTTGTTGATAGTGTTGTGTCTTTGTCCTTAGTTATGTAAATAAGCTTCAGCTCTGGTCGAACCCGTCTAGTGCATAGGGTGTCGAGTGTTGAACTCAACCATGACTTCAGTGTAATATAATGCGGGTTATGTAAATGTTGTGTAGGTTCCCTTATAGAAATCTGTGTAGTTTTTGGCCTTTACCTGGTATGAGTTTGTATAAATTGTTCTTCTAGCCATGCAATACAGAATTCTAAATAATAGGTATGAAAAGTTGAGTTTTGAATCCATTACGATGCCTGTCAGGTCATGTTTGAACAATAAACCAATTTCTTGACCTTAAGACCAATCGTTGTAAGTGGTGTGTCGTCATTAGGGCAAGCCACATTGAGTCATAAGAAATCACCAGTCACCAATTTGAGTCCTAATGGCGGAGTGATTGTCTCGCTATAGTTACAACCTCATCCCCCCTCACGTTCACCTTGGTAATAGTACTCACTTCCCATGAATTTGCATTTAAAATCCATCCTAGTTGGCTAATTAATACCACTGATGTTGTGCCAGTTGTTAATTGAAATGTCATAACTCCACACAAGTAGGCGTACACACATCCAACTTGGAAATGACTTGTCACTAAAGTAAATATCACATCAATTAGTCATTGTACTTTCCATAATTTTTGGATCAAATGTCTGGACTTCCAGAGTCCAAACTTTTGTTAACATTTTTATGTCAGTCTAACAGTCGTCTAGTCTTGCAGGAAATAGGTTGAAAAGAAGCAAGATCTCATCCTGGAAGCCCAGAGCTCCCAAGCTCATCTGTTGGCCCATCCAGGAAGTTCAAAGTAGAGAGGGCTTTGGAAAATATTCCGTTGGTAATGAAATACAATAAAGAAGGGTTAATTCATGGGTCCTAGATAGAAACTACATTTTGAGAGGTTTCAGACATGTACTTCGGCATCTGGGCCAAATTGAGAAACTTGTAGTGGCTCAGATAATATATTAGTCAAAAAGGGAAAACAACCCATTGTCATTTAATCTATGTGCCTCCAGGATCATGCAAGTTGCATGCTTCCCACCTTTTGTGTAGGCTCCGAAATTAATATTCTTCATGGCAAAAAGCTATAATACGGCCATTAAAGCTTTCATGTTATCCAATGGGGTTCTCACTTCCTCCTTGGATCATGATGTTGCCTCCATGGTCTGGAACATCCCTCGCTTCAAGGACATGGTCATCATGACTAGGGCTTCTTCTCTAGAGTAGTTCACAGAGGCACAAGATGTTGTTCGACTCCATTTGAATACAGCATGGTTGCAAACTCCTCACTGGGACTATAAGAAAATGAAGATGGATATTCCCACATCGATTTCAAGAAGCCGATCTAGGATGGAATCATTTACTTGCGTAGGAGTTTTGGGGAGCCTCGCACCTAGGAATTCTCTCCATGGATGTATTACTTCTTGTACTACATGACCACCAACAAGCAACACTTTGACTGGGTTGTTATCATCTCCAACCACCTAGATGCACAAATGAGAAGGGTGGAAGGAGATAATAAGTTTTAAAAGACTTCTTTCATCCTGTGGACATTGGCCTGACAGTTCAAAGGAGTCTAGGGATTGAGCACAATTGGTGTCCTTGGGACACAAGTGGGATAGTCTCCCCCATGGGATTATTTTCCTCAGATCTGGTGGGATGAGTGTTTCTAGAATTTCTATAGAGTTAACGATGCCTTTGTATATAATGAGATTAAGGTGCTCACCAGGGATGTAGGTTTCAAATTGTCCCAGAAGATAATGGCCATGATTGGCCCATGGGGGTGATATTTTATTCAATTTTTACAATTCACCTACATTTGGGTCATCGAGTTCTCTGGAGAACTATTTTTTTTGCCAAAGCATTGTGGAGATAAGTTTTCTTTACTAGAATGTTGTCACCGACTCCTACGGGTGCACACCCTATTGGCAACCAAGAAGATTTCTTCCATCTCATGTCCTATCACCTGCAAAAGATACACTTGCTCCATCGTCACCACCAAGGAAGCAAAAAATGAGTTAAACAACCTCATTTTAGGCAAATTTTCACTTAGGCACCATAATTATGATCCATGTGGCCACCTCAATAAATCAATGCCTCGAAGATCTCAACCCCATGAGCCACATACAAAGGATTTTTGGGAAGACTTCCAAGATGATTTTGAGGTCTGAAGTAGGAAATACATGATAATATCAATGGGTATGATGGACTGTTTGGGTCTCCGTAAATTCCCTTTGAAGTATTTAGATACAGGGCCATTAGGAGACCCTAAGTTTAAAGAATTTGGAATTGATACGTCAAACCTC
The DNA here is from genome assembly GCA_027943335.1 of Chamaecyparis obtusa. Lineage (NCBI taxonomy): Eukaryota > Viridiplantae > Streptophyta > Pinopsida > Cupressales > Cupressaceae > Chamaecyparis > Chamaecyparis obtusa. The sequence goes on from BSBK01010832.1 coordinate 331,763, forward strand.
CCTTCGGTAGACTGGGATACTATGGATATTTTGATAATTGAGGCCATAAACAAAACAATAATTGAGTGAAGTCACACTCATTTTGACAAAGTGTGCCCAAGGAGTGTTCATCTAGACATGTACCCCAGAGCAGCTAACGTCTCTGGACCTTGAACAAGGTGGCATACTTAGGGCCATGGAAAATAAAAGGTCAGTGATTCTTCCCAGCCATCTGACCTAGTGCTGGAAGTTTTGATGAGACAATTAGATGAACAAGTGGGGAAATCCCAAAATTTACATGAGGCGTCAAAGTCTGATGTGACTTTTGGCCTTGGAGTTGTACCCTTAGGTTCCCAAACTCTGGGAGTTTCTACATCATCGATGGTTGCTCCATTTGGCATGCTAATTATGGAAGATCTTTTAAAGATGATATGTTAAAGATCTTTTGCTACAATTATAGATGATGTTTCATCTATGCCTGTATTTGATTTTGGTCAACTTATAGAGGTTTGAATAACATTTTGAGTGAGATATGATTGATTTATCAGGTACTAGTATTTCAGTATTCATGTGTCAAAGGTTAAGTTATTGCTTCAGTGAGGATTGATGTGGTTGATTTAGTTGATGCAAAGTTGGTGGTAATGTTGGGATTCATTGTTGTTTCCTTGAATGGTTTTGTTCATGTTTTAGAGTTCAACAAGATATCCTTTTAGTGTGACAAAGTTTTGATTCAATGTTGTTGGTATTCAGTACAGAGATGAGTTTGGATTTTGAGAAAAAGTTGATGCAAATTTAAGAAATCTATTCTTGCTTCTTGTTGGTATTCTTGGATCATGTTATGACCATTTTGATGGTTCAAATTGATCATGGTGATTGTATTTGGTGATTTTCTAAGCATGTTTGTGTTTCTTTATTTATATCTTAGCCGACTTGGTGAAGCAACGTATTGTGATTCTTGGTACAGATTTGATGAGGTTGCTCCGTGTTCAAGGATGATGCTTTGGGTCCTATCTAAGTCTTGGCCATCTTGATTTGGATCACATTGTAGTTTGAGTATAATGTTTGTATCATTTTTTCTTATAGGTTTTAGTCAACCTTGTTGTTATTTATTCATTGCAATATGTGTAAATGGGAATTCATTTTTTGATTATATAGAGTGTGAGAGTATCGTATAGAAAAGAGGAAGAGGATTTTTGTATTTTGAAAATGAGGTAGAAATTGTACTTCATTGGAATGTTATTGGTGTAATAAATGTTGTAATTAAGTTTTATTGTACTGGACAGTTTGTCCACCCTTGTGAATTGTAATCAGAGATTGACTAGTGAACATGACTGAGGGCTAGATTATTGTATTATGAGAAGTGAGCTCTAGTAAGTGGGCCTATGAATGTATGTGCATTCCCCTTTTTTCTTCATTTTTCTCTTAAATGAACAGTACTTTTAATAGAGTACATCTATTTAGTGGGTTTGACTCCCATCAAGGTTTTCCCTTAATTGGGTTTCCTTCAAAAAAAATTGGTGTTCAGTGTTATATGTTGTGGATCTTGCATTATAGTTTATCTTTTAGATCATTAATTAGTTTAAGTGGTTTAAAGTTTTAATTGTAGGTATACAACTGACTCACCCCCCTCCCTTAGTTGTGCTTTCCTCCTTTTCGGCCTAACATATTTGGCACCAACTAGGATACGATGTTAGTAGAAACATAGATAGATTCCCTCTAGGAGTCATCAGTCTAGTCATAGTAGAGGTACCCAAGCACTAGAGGTCATAGTTGGACTCATAGTAGGCAATCATAGCATAGTTATTTATCTCATCGTATACAACAAAATGTTAGCAAAGGTATTTCCCACCATTCTATTGCACCTTCTACAAGGGGTGGATAATTTGGGGGCATATTTATATTTTGTCCAACATGGTCATAGAGAAGCTTAATGTCCCCAAAGAATTGTTCCAGGGGCTAGCTAGAGGAAAACTACTTATAAGCCTACTATTGGGGATGCAAGTAGATATCACATAGTTTTTGTAGAAGTTGATAACCATCAAGTTGAGCATCACATAACCAATTTTGAGACTATAGGTGTGTTACATAGTATATATACCTCTATATTGTTTGATTATAGTGCTTTATATTCCTTTATTCCCCCTTTTCTTATTTAGAAATGTGGGCTAGTGGCAACATGATAGGTTGATAGTTCGCAAGTTGAGTTAGCCACCAATCCTAGAGTTGTTTTGGAGTCCCTTGTTCATGGTTGTGTATTAGATTTGGGAGCCTCCACCACCACTTTAGATATTTGTATCCTACCCTTGGGATCATATGGAATTATTTTAGGTATAGATTAGTTAGCTTCCAATTAGGTAGGTATAGATTGGTGGCACAAGTTGGTACATTTTGTGGATAACATAGGCACAGGTATGTTGAGCTTGTAAGGGTCCAAAGACCTATTTCACTTTGTATGATCTCAACCAAATATCTAAAGTAGAGTATGCAATAGGGATGTTAGTTGTTCATAGTCTCTATTAGTGTCCTTGATGGGTTTGAGAGTCAAGAGGTGTCTCTTCATGATCACCCACTTCTTTATGAGTTTCTAGATATGTTTTCGAGTGAGATCGTAGATATTTTGTTAGAAAGTAAAGTGCACCAAGATAACTGAGAGGGGGGGTGAATTAGTTATCAGATAACTACAACTTTTATCACCATTTATAGATTTCAACCATGTAATCAATGTAAGCAACAACCATAGAAAGATAAATTTACACAACAACACAATAACACAAGATATGTTGACTAGGGAACCTCTTGATCAGAGAGTAAACCCCGGTGGGAATGATGCCCACAAAAGATGTAATAATATGAAAATTCCTTGTGATAGGATGGACTCTATTAGGAGCCTTATGAAATACATTTAGTACATATGAGTCCCTGTTAGGAGACTTTGAATCCCTGTTAGAAGATCTAACCCGGTTAAGAGTTATGGAAGATAGAAGGACCCACTGTCCAAACTACTTCAAGGGAAAGATCACTGAACACACTATCCAACTGATCTCTATATTATCTGAATATAATAATACCAACAATTACTGATCTTAGCAACTTATCTTTTCTCCTCTGCCTATGCCAAACCGCACCAACTGCTTCACCAGATCTCGATACCAGATCTATGCAATTCACATATCCTCTTACAACATATATTGCTCAATTCCGCAATTCTCATCTATATCTCTTGTATCAATTAAAGAAAAAAATCCTTCCTTTATACTATACTCAAATAATTACAAATGAGTCGGCCAATGTGGCTTAACCAATTACAAAATATAAACCTTCACACGTTACATAATATTCCACAATTACATAAAAATTGTCAGCTTCTAAACAAATAATTCTTCACACGTGCAACCTCCGACCATGTTGTCTCATCTAAGTCACCACTAAAATGTCTTCATCAACTATATAACTTTGCATGCCCAGATTCTATCTCGATTAGGAGATATCATCCAGTTACCACAAGCCGCTTTTGAAGAACACTGTCTGAATACTATTTCCACCAAATCATACATAACTATCATGAATAATTGAATTTTTGTATGTGCTCTTGACCAAAATCTCATGACACAATGTAGAATAAATCCTCAACTTCGCATAGCTTGATCTGCAATACTCCACGTGCGCTAATCTAAACATTGTCTGCTTCTTTGCTAATCTCCAGTAGATTACTGTGTTGACATCAATGACAATCACAGTCATGAATGCAAGATATAAGTGCTATAGAATGACTCTGAATACTCCCCCATAGGACATATTCAACATTCATTCCTAACATATTTCACTTTAGTATGACATAGATTTCTATATTGATCCCATTCCTAGAGCGGAGCCCGTTTCTTGGGCACCTTATCATATGACCACTTAGGATTTAGGTGAGCTTCATTTATAGTCATAGGATTTTATGGCCAATGGCCATATTCATCCTATTGTTTACCCTTGGGGAGAACCATTCATCTTGGTAAATAAGAAGGATGGATCCTTGATTTGTGAAATGATTTCTGGTAGTTGAATAATTAGTGATGGTGAAGAACCAATATCCCTTGTCAATGATTAATGACTTGTTTGATTAGATAAAGGAAGCAAGAGTGTTCTTAAAGATAGATCTTAATTCAAGATACCATCATCTTTGTATCCATGAGGATGATATTCATCATATAACTTTTTGCACTCAATATGGGTATTATGATTATATGGTTGTACCCTTTGGGTTGACCAATACAATATTATTTTTTATAAGTTTGATGAACGATGTATTTTGCACATATCTTGACCCTTTTTTACTTGCATTTATGGATAGAATTCTAGTTTTCTTGAGGGCTATGTAGGAGCATGATGGACATTTGCATCAAGTTTTTTAGTGCCTTCTTAACCATAAATTATTTGGAAATCTGTCCAAATGTGAGTTCTTCCAGAATGAGGTGAAGTATTCAGGTCATATCATCTTAGGTGAGGGTATTGTAATGGATCCTTTGAAGATACAAGCCATTATGGATTGGCTAGTTGCAACTAGTATTCCCAAGGTTCATAGTTTCATGGGTTTGGTAGGTTACTACAGTTGATTCATGAAGGAATTTCCTCAGTTAGCACACCCTATCACCTCTTCAGAGGAAAATGAAGAATTTTGTTTGGTTCATTGAATGTGAGTCAACATTTTAGGATCTTAAGGAGAAATTGACTAATGCACCTATCATAGTAGTGCCAGATCATGTAGATAAGTTCATGGTGTGCACTAATGCATCATTGGAGGGTGTGGGGGAAATTATTATGCAAGAGGGATAAGTGATAGCATATGAGTCTTAGAATACCAATGATCGAGACTTGAACTACCCAACCACTGATTTGGATTTAGCAACATTCATGTGTGCACTAGTATGCTAGAGACATTTTCTCTTAGGTCACAAGTTTGAGTTGCATAGAAATTATCATAGCTTGCAGTATATCATTTCTTGGTTGAACCTGAATACATGACAATGCCAATGGATGGAGTTCTTTTGTGAGTATGACTTTTATATTCATTACATCAAGGAGAAGGAGAACATTTTTGTGGATTCCTCCACTAGGAGAAGGCATGAGATCTTTATTTTGTCTCTTGGTGTATATTTGTGTAGTTGTATTCTTAAGGATTTTTCTATTCATATTTCATATCAAGAGCTTAGAGTGGAGATTGAGTCTAGATGTACCCTTGCAGGTTAGTTTTTAGGTTACTCTTTAGAGTTAGATGGATTTTCATGGCACCATTGATGTATTAATGTGCTAGTTTTGGGTGATCTTCATTCTTTATTTTTGTCTAAGGCACATTGTACACCATATTCTAGACATCCTAGAATTGAGAAGATGCATTCCAACCTTATATAGTTATACTTTTGGGTATGTATGAGGCATGATGTTGCCAATTTCATGGCTATATGTCTTGAGTGTCAGAGAGTGAAGGTAGAGCATCAGCATCTGACAAGTCTTTTGTAGCCATATTCTATTAATGAATAAATGTGGTACACTATATCAATTGACTTTATTACTAGGCTACCTATGTCATCACATCATTATGATGTCCTTATGGTTACTATTGTCTATTTTCTCCACCATTAGCCCATATAGATAATCGATCGAAGATATCATTATGGGCTAAGTATAGTATGTTTTTAGCACAAGTGATGCATTGTTTTTTTGCACTAGTTTCATAGAAGGGCCAAAATATTGTGTGTTTTTAGAAACACACATTCCTCCACCATCTGGTATGAAAACAATGTGTTTTTTATGCACCCTGCATTTTCAGAGTGCCTTCACAAAAAAAGTATGTTCATGCATGCACATGTAGCGAATCATTAGTGGTTGCTGGTAGAAAATGTTGTGTATTTATGCACCCATGGGATTTAAATGTTTATCATCTTCTCTAATACCAACAACTCAGGTTGAATATGTTGTGTGTTTCACCATCAAGGTAATATTTTTCTATCTCTTTGACATATTTTTTGGTGAAAATGTACTTTTTTTTCACAACTGTGGTATTTGTTACTAGTGATTGAGACATGATCCAAGGAAAAAAAATTAATGCCATACTTCATTTCTTGGCTTCTACATGTAACACAACTAGTTTTCCTTCCTTTTTTGCCATTTACAAAGGATATGGGCTTGATTTTCTTGACTGTGGGGGTAATTATTAGCCCATTTCTAACAATCAAAATCAGATTTTATATGATATTTATTAGACCTTGCATTTATGTAACTTGACACCAATTAGCTAGGGGTTTGAACTTAACTACTATAATATGAGTTACATTGATCTCTTTAAAAGAAAACTTTGTACATATTTTATAGGTTCCACTTTTGGGTTCTTTTGCATAAATTTTTGTTTTGAAACTATAACTTTTTATTTTCCATGTTAATACTATAAGTTTCAAGATTACTGAGAGGGTAGGTAAATTAGTAATCTATCATATCTAAAACTTTTCACAATCCTTTCAATAATATCAACCTCATTCATTAACTTTAAACTTTATGCATGCAATAAACAAAGTAATCATACAACCATCAAACATGCAACAAAGTGACACTAGTATTTTATCACGGAAACCCTGATTAAGGGTAAAAATATAGGTGTTAATTAGCATCCACTAATAATATTCACTCTTTTGAATTGTGCCTTGTTAAAGGCCTAGCCCTGTTAGGAGCTTACAATGATTCTCAGTTAGGAACAGACCCTGTTAGGAGTCACCTAGTTAAGGGATTTATCCCTAGCCCTATTAGGAGATTTACCCTATTAGGAGTAACCTTGTTAAAGGATTTTAAATCCTAGTTAAAGAGTCACCCTATTAGAGGATTTACAAATCATACTTGTTAAAGTCTACCCGGTTAAGGTATTTTCTTGTACAAACTATAAGGAATAAACAAGTACAATGATCTGGGTCTAGCACTTCTCTGTTTCTTGTTCATATCCAATCAAGCTCAAAAATTCTTCCTCTTGTAGATGATATTCACTCTTTACTCGACTACACCTTTGCATCCATGATCTACAACTTCATATTTCACCGCTTGACATATAAATACATCTTCACTAACTAGGTTAGCCACTGCCTTAAACATGACCTAATATATTTGAATTTCCTCATTGCAATTCATTCCCACTTGATCCTTGAACCCTAAGATGTGTTACCAATAATTGATTACCATTTCAAGTCCATGTGGTCTTCAAATCCATCCCACATTCAATTTAAATCAAGAATAATCAAACCTTTTGACTTCTTCAACACACTTCTAATACTTGATTAAATTTGATCATCTTGAATAATGTAACACTATCTTAGCATTACAAATATATTATTCCATGTCACCTTGACACCTGGATCAAGAAAACATTGACTGCGACTGATTGCATCATCACCACTTACCAATCTAACATCAATTGGTCAACTTATTCAAAACATTCTGCAAACTTCCAAAGAGTGATCTTCTATCCCCTAAAAATGTTCCTTACAAAACTCCAAACAACTTGTGATCATAGTATCAACAACATATTCTAGTCAAGATAAACATATCATGACCACAACATTTATATCCACACTAATTTGATAGAACCATCAAATCATTCATCCTCTTTTACTATATGTTATTCTTGTTCCTCTATCACCATCAAATTGATCATAACTCTCCCCATACTTATTTCCATCCATTTCAATCATACATACAACATCTAGAGACATCTCTAAGTCTCCCATAAGAACCACACTCAAATTCCATCATAAAATCATTGCACATTGGATTCACTAGTGCAAAAACTTATCATCTCATTGTTAACCAACACAACACTTAGTTGACATCAATGAAAACATCAATAACTGATCTCCCTATCTTCAAACTTGTACCAAAACATTCTCAACAATCTCTATAATATATCTACATTAGTTATGCTAATAATCTCCCCCTTTGGTATTGATGGAAATACCACATCAACAACACATTGATCTAATAATGACATCTCCTTCAAAGTCTTATTTTCTCTTCTCCTCATGTGCCTTCAACTAACTCTTTTTCTAGTCTTCTCTTGATCTTCTTTTATCTTCTTTTCTCTTCTCCCCCTTTGACAATAATGCGAGAGGCACCACGTTGGTCACCTTCTACTGCAACAACTTTATTTTCCTCTAACTAATCCCCCTAAGGAGTAGTCCCCTTAACATGAACCCAATAGTAAAATATATTCAATGAGTCCACTAGATTGATTCTTACAAAAACATCTTAGTTTTGTTCAGGTGGGGGAATAACCCCTAAATTACTTCTTAGATACTCAAAAGTATCCTTAGGTAGTGGCTTAGTAAATATATCTTCTCGATTATCCTTGGTTGGCACATATTCTAACTTTATTACCTTTATCTCTTAAAAAATGATACTTGATTGCAATGTTCTTAGTTTTAGAATGCATCATCGGGTTGTTGGAGATGCTGATTGTACTTATATTATCACAATATATAGTCACCAGTTTAGTTACCTTGTCTTTGATACCTTCCAAGATCTACTCCATCCCTGCAATCTAAGTACAATTGATAGCTATTGCTACACACAAAACTTCTATAGTTGATTGGGAGATGCAATTTTGCTTCTTACTATTCCATGACACAAGTCTTCCTCCTAAAAAGAATTCTCCTCCACTTGTTCTTTATCTGTCATCACCGTTTCCTACCCAATCTGCATCAGTAAAAAAACTCAAAGAGAAATCACCTTTGTGAGCATATCAAAGACCATAGTCTTTTGTTCCTTTCAAATACATGAATATTCTCTTTACCATTACCATGTGATATTCCTTAGGATTGGCTTGAAATCTATCTACTATACCAACTTCTTATGCAATGTTCGGTCTGATATGAACAACATAATGCAACTTACCAATCATATATCTATAAAGAGTTGCATCCATTGTACTTGACTCATCATCCTTAGACATTTCACATCCGGTCACCATGGGGTTTTCAACCGGTTTGGATTCTTCCATTCCAAAAGTCTTTAGCACTTCCTTTATGTACTCGGATTGACTAATATAGCTATCATCCTTGATTTTTGAAATCTGCAATCCAATAAAGAACTTAATTTCTCCTATCATTGACATCTCAAACTCCTTCTTTATCTCCTTAGTAAATTCCAAACTCATTTCATCATTTCCTCCAAATAATATGTCATAAAAAAAAAAACTTCAGCTAATATTATCTTATCACCTTCAACCTTCAAATACACATGTATATCCTCACTTATTATTATTAAATTAATCTTAACAAGATAAGAGTGTATCTTTTCATACCATGCTCTAGATTCTTGTTTTGGTCCATACAACACCTTTTGTAGCTTGCGCACCATATCCTTATCTTCTGTGAATGCAAACACATTTGGTTTCTCTATGTAAACCTCTTCTTCAAGAGTCCCATTTAGAAAAGTTGATTTCACATCCATTTGAAGAACTTTCAACTTCTTATAGGCAACACAAGAAAGTAAAATTATTACCCCTTTAAGTCTTTCCATAGGAGAAAATGTTTCTCCATATTCTAATCCTTCTTCTTGTACATAGCCCTTACATACAAGTCTTCTCCATCTTCATTCAGTTTGTTCCTAAGAACCCACTTTGTATCAATCACATTTTTTTTTTTCTGGTCTATGAACAAGTGTCCATGTATCATTCTTCTCAATTCAATCAAGTTCCCATGTCCTTTATCCAATCATCATTCTTCAAGTCTTCCTTCATAGTTTTAGGCTCAAACTTGGAAATCAGACATGTACTTTCTCTAATCTTCCATCTTGTTTGTACTCCAGCATCTTTATCTCCTATGATCTAATTATCAGAGTGATTCAAATTCATATACCTTGGAATAACTAGTTCATGTCTAGGTAATTCTTCTTGTTCCATCGGTTGATCCACTTCTTCCTCATTATTTAGTTCAACGGATTCTTGCTTTTGTGATTGCACATACATAAATTCCTAATCATTTACTAGTTCTTGATGTCTTGTTACATCAAATTTCTCTGGAAATTCATCTATCTTCACATTTTCACTTTCAATCATCTTGTTAGTCCTTTTATTGAAACACTTATAAGCTTTTCTTTTAGTAGAATATTCCAAGAAAACACCTTTATCACTCTTAGGATCAAACTTTCTAGTGAAATCATCTCTCTTGATATAACAAGTACTACCAGAAACTTTGAAATATTTAACACAGGTGAATGAACATACCATAATTCATAAGGTGTCTTACTAGTTCCTTTCTTCACTAGTACTCAGTTCAATGTATAGACTACAGTGCTAATGGCTTCTCTCCAATATGATTTGGGCACATCACCTTGAATCATCATTGTCTTGGCATCATCAACTATAGTTCTATTCCTCCTTTTAGAAACACCATTATATTATGGATTTCTTGGTGCAAACATTTTCCTTTTGATTCCATTCTCCTCACAATATTGGACAAACTACGATGAAGTAAACTCTCCTCCTCTATCACACCTTAATAATTTCAAGCTCTTACATTTTTATTTCTCAACAAGTGCTCTAAAAGCTTTCAACTTGTAGAGAGCTTCAAAATTATCCTTTAATAAAGTCACCCACATCATCCTTGAGTAGTCATTAGTAAACAATATGAAATATTTATCACCGTGATAACTTCTATTCCTCATAGAACCACATAAATTAGCATGCACTAAATCTAGTATATTATTTGATGAAAATGACTTGCTATTGAAAGTAGAACTAGTTAACTTACCCAAATGACATTCCTTACACATCAAGTTGTTTGGCTTAACTAATTGTGGAAAACCTCTAACTACATTCATCTATATAACTTTGGACCAAACTATAAAAGTTCACATGATAGAACCTTCTATGCCACAACCAACTATCCTCAACTCTAGCCACCCAAAAACTATTTATAGTAGTATTCAGATGGAATAAATTACCTCTAGTCTGCATACCAGTTGCAATTAGATCACCTAATCTTCCAAGTATCCTACATACACCTCCCTTGAACTCAATTCTATAACCTTTGTCATTCAACTGACCCACACTCAATAAGTTATCTGTTAGACCTTCTACAAAGTAAACATCATCAACATTTCTCTTACCATTTAAATAAATTATACCTTTTCATTTTACCAAGCAGAGTGTGTTGTTACCAAAGCTGACCACACCACCATCAAATTCTTCAAGCTTGATGAACTTACTTCAATCACCGGTCATGTAATGAAAATAGCCACTGTTAATAACCCATTAATTGGCTTGATGCATGTGAGAGACTAAGGTCATTTCACTTTCTGAGGAATCTTCTTTCACTACAAAAAACACCATCTCTTCATATTCATTATCTTTAGATTCTTCATTAGGCACACCTTCATCTACTACAATAGAGCATTGTTTCTTTCTTTTTTCCTTGAATATTTTGTTCTTCTCTTTTTTTTCACCATTAGGACACATGGCAAAAATATGTCCTATCTTATTGCATGAGAAACACTTCAAAGATAACTTGCCTTTTTACTTACCAATATCTCTAGGCAATCTCTTTTCAAGTACTACTTCAAGTTCCTCTTGATTCCTTTCTTCATCCAAAATAGACTCAAATTCCCTAGAATAACTTGACATATAGGTAGATTCATGGCTTATCTGTTTCCCTTCTTATTTGATACTAATGACAAATAGGACTTAAAAGTTTCTTTAGCTCTAGGAATACTATTATCAAAGTTACTCAACTCAAAAATAGTAAGCTTACCAATCAGACCATCAATAGAGACATTATATATTGTTCTCAACTCGTGAATAGTATAAAATATAATGGAATAAGTAGGAAAAAAAGTCATCAACATTTTACTTACCATATCTTCTTCTTTAATGGTACCAGTGACGCTCTTAATAGCACCTACAACTTCTTTTATCCTTTGACCATATTGAGCAATGTTTTCTCCTTCAACCGTTTTCATGTCATCATATTTTCCCTTCATACTATCTACCCTAGCTTTTTGCACATGCTTTTCTCCACCATAGATTAGTTTAAGCTTTTCCCAAACATCATGAGTATTCTCTAAACCATGTACATCAATATATTAAGTATTAGATAAAGTACTTACTCTAGCCTCTGATGCTTACATATTCTCTTGTTGCTCCTTCAATTGGTCTACATTAAGAGTCCCATCATGAAAAACATATTTGGTCACAACATGATTCTATAATTGTGGTCCCATACCTTTTGGATAGATCTTCATCTAGTCGCTCCATATTGTGTAGTTATCTCTTGTGATCTTAGTACCTTCCTTCTCAAAAATTGGATCTTTTCCTTAAGCTATTAATCTTACCACAAAGAGGACCAAGAGTTATGATAGCAATTTATAATACTATAAGGTCTAATATTACTAAGAGGGGGGTGAAACAGTAATCTATCAAATCTGAAACTTTTCACAATCCTTTCAAAAATATTAGCCTCATTCATTAACTTTAAACTCTATGCATGCAATAAAAAAAAGTAATCATAAAACCATCAAACATGAAACAAATTGACACTATTATTTTATTATGGAAACCAAGATTAATGATGAAAACCACAGTGGGAATTAGCACCCAGTAATAATTTTCACTATTGCAAAATGTGCCCTATTAAAGACCTAGCCCTGTTAGAAGCTTACAATGATGCCCGATTAGGAGCTGACCCTGTGAAGATTCACTTGGTTAATAGATTTACCTCTAGCCCTATTAGGAGATTTATCATATTAGGAGTAACCTTGTTAAATCATTTCAAACCCTAGTCAAAGAGTCACCCTATTAGAGGATTTACAAATCAGACCTATTAAAGTCTACCCGATTAAGGGATTTTCTTGCAGAAACTGTTAGGAATCAAAAAGTACAATGATCTAGGTATAGAAATTCTCCTTTGTTTGTTCAAATAAAATTAAGCTAAAAAATTATTCCTCTTGCAGATGATCTTTAGTTTTTACTTGCCTACACCTTCACATCCACAATATACAACTTCATAATTCACCACTTGACATATAAATACATCTTCACTAACTAGGTCGGCCACTGCCTTAAACATGACCTAATACATTTGAATTTTATTATTACAATTCATTCTTGCTCGATCCTTGAACCCTAATATGTATTACCAATAGTTTATTACCATTTCAAATCAATGTTAGCCTTCAAATCCATCGCACATTTAATTTAAATCAAGAATAGACAAACCTTTTGACTTCTTCAAATGATTCTAATGCTTTTTTAAATTCGGTCACCTAGAGCAATGTAACACTAACTTAGCATTAAAATTATATTATGCCACATCACCTTGACACCTAGATCAAGAAAACATCCACTGCAATTGATTACATCATCACCACTTACCAATCTAACATCAATTGGTCAACCTATTCAAAATATTTTGCAAACTTCCACATAACGATCTTCTGTCCCCTGAAACTATACCTTGTGGTACTCCAAACAACTTGTGATCATAATATCAATAGCATATCCTAGTCAAGATAAACATATCATGACCACAACACTTAGATCCACATCGATTTGATAGAACCACAAAATCATTGATCCTCTATCACCATCTTCTCTTCATGTTCCTCTATCACCATTCAATTGATCATATCTCTCTCCATACTTATTTCCATTTATTGTGATCATACATATAGCATCTAGAGACATCTCTAAGTCTCCCATAAGAACCACACACTCCAATTACATCACAAACTCACCACACATTGGATTCACCAGTGCAAACACTTAACAACTCATTGTCAACCAACACAACACTTAGTTGATATCAATGACAACATCAATAACTGATCTCACTGTCATCAAACTTGTACCAAAAGACTTTCAACAATATCTTTAACATCTATGCATCAATTATGCCAACATGTCATGCTTCAATAAAATCTCTATTTTTATCTTTTATCCTATTTACCTATTGTGCATATTTCTTGTATGTTGTTAAATGTTTCTTTAAGTTCTTTAAGTTCATAGGTTGTGTCAAAAAATGAGTGTTGTATTTTTTATTTTCTTTCCTTACAATTTTTCATTGGTTTCAACCTACACATGAGTCATTAGAGAATAGATTAGAGTGAGAATTGTATATTTTGGGTGCTTGTTGATGTTATGTGTATCTACAGGTAGGGAGGTGTTGGAAAGAGATAAAAAGAAACTAAGAGTGGGGGTGAATCAGTTTCTCCAAAAATACTTAAACCCTCAAATCATTAAACCCTTAATCACTTAAATTATTATTACTGATTTGGAAAATATAAAGCATATAAACACAAATTAGAAAATATCAACACCACATAAAACTGAGATTTTTATAATGGAAACCCAAACCAGGGAGAAAAGCATGGTGGGGTTGAAACTCACAATAAGAATAGTACCTTGTTAGAAGTATAGACTTATTACAATATGGGGAATTGTTAGAAGAAATAAATGAATGAAAACAAGATCAAAAAAACAATCCAAGAAGTGAAGTGCAAGAAGAGTTTTACCATAAACCAAATGAGAGAGAGATGCAAGATCAACCACCAAAACTAAGATAAGACTCCAAGAATACAACAAGAGCCAAGAGATTTTTGTAAGGGGAAAAACAAAGAAAACTCCTTTGTGTATTATGAATGAGACATAAAAAGCCTAGAGAGAGAGAGAGAGAGAGTATGAGCAAGAAGCTCAATGCAATATGATAGAACTACTATGCAAGAGGAGAGAAATTGTGTGAAAGAATTGTGAGAAAATTAGTGTCAAGTGTGTGGAGAAACATCTCTTAAGTAGATATGAGTGAAGGAGTTTGCATGTAACTCTCTATGTGAATGAGTGCCACATTCATACAAGTGTGGGCATCCTCATAAAGAGGAATAATCTATTTTCCTTATTGAAGGAATTATGAAATATGAGTTATCCCCCCACTTGGACTAGAGGACAAAATTACATGTAGAGATTCCTGTAGGAATATCCTAAAATAAATAAAAGGATGATACCTTGGTTTATCCTCAAATTAAATAAAACAATCAAGGAAAGATTACTAATTCTAACACCCCCCTTTAATCTTTACTTGGGGTGATTACATCAATAGGTATCAAACCCAAATGTTTACAATGATTTTGAGATGTTTCTTTTGAAAGAGTCTTCACTAGGATGTCATTGGATTTATCATCTTGCATTTCTTCAACTTGTGCTTTGGAGCTTGAATGGTACATAGGTCTTTTGGCTAAATGAATAACACTTTGAGAAAACAAAGGTTTATGTGCTTGTTAAGGGGAGACCAAATCTTGAAGTAATCTTTGTTTCCATAGATTTGCTTTAGATGCATGTGTACATTTTGAATATTCATTCCAGTAGAAAATAGAGATGGAAATGGATCAACACTTGAGCTTGCAATAAGGCAAAAACCACTAGTAGATCTCTCAGCATTGGGATTTCCTAGTTTTGAATCAGTAACACTTTGGAAAGCTAAATCATATTAAAAATCACGAGTCATATAATCAGAAATGCAATCTTCAGTTGCATAAAACAAATCTGTAACGTATTCATCATAATATGAAATATCAAGAGGAGGAGAGCTAGTATAAGCATCATCATCATTATCATTAACTTCCACAACAATCATAGGATTAGTACCATCATCATGAATTTCATCTTGAGTAATGAACATATCTTTAATATGATATCAAAAGAAGGCAAAGTAACATTAAGAAAGTTAGATATAATTTCCTCTTCTTGTTCAACAATATCATCAATATGAGAGCAAGAACAATCAAATTGGAATGCATCATAAGGAGAGTGCATAGTAGTGTAATACCCCAAAAATGGGCTATAGGTTCATTAACCTCTTACATCTTCAAATTCGATCGAAATCGACATCAAAGTCCTAACCTAAGGCACATTTGCACATCAGTTTATCAAAAATTAATTTTATCCCAATTCTGCATCAGGGAATATTCCTTGAATATTCTTTATTTATCCTAATTATCTTTGATTTAATAATTATTTGGCGATAAATCATATTTATCCTAAAGTTTGATTAATTGAATATTCTGAATATTTAATTAATTAGATTTAATATTGCCACTTAATTATTTAATTAGATTTAAGTACATTTATTCCTAAATTGTACTATTTAATTTTGACAATAAATCTAAAATCTTATGACTAATTAATTAAATTCTTATTTAATTAATTAATGTCAGTTGTCAATTTTTAATAATATGATTTTGAATAAAAGTTTGATTTAATAATTGATTAACCCATGAATCAATTGTTAGTCCCTATCTTATAGGCAGGAGACTTATGTTTTCACATGTTTATCCCTATTAATCTATTTTTGGGGAAATGTGAATACATAGTTCAAATGTAAGTGTTTGGTAATTTCTTTATTAATGTTAAATTTTCCATAATTTATAGTTTGTTTTGATTGGCCAAATTCTATTTTCCCAGTGGTTTAAATATTTTTTTGCAGAAAAAAATAGATCATTTTTTGCCGTGCTTTTTAGTACTGACATCATCAGAGTTAATATGCCTACCAGCTGCACCAACTCACAAGCAACGCTGTCTAATAAATCAAAAGTTGGGAAGAAATATATAATTTGTCTGGCTAACTTTATTAAGTTAAATAAATAAAAGATACTTGTCTCGACACCCAAACAAATTGCTGCACAACCACAATCTCCGTCAGGATTTTGATCGTCTGCATGGAAGCGAGTGAAACCCTATTTTTTATGCATTCAGTGTATTGAATTGAGAAGGCCTCACAAGGATGGGGGCATAAATGCTACAGCTTAATTCTCGTCCTTCATTCTTCTGTTCTTCTTTATTATGATGTCCTTCCAATTCCGTTTTTCTATATTATGATCTTTGGCATTGTGTGCTGCTATATTCTGGTGTTTTGCATTTTATTTGATAGAGGTTTTCGGTCTGTGCTCTGCTCTTGTTCATCCTGGGCTCTCCGTTTGACATTTAAAGGTAATGCTTTATTTTTCCATTTTTCTATATTATTTCTTGCTTTTGATTAATTGTTAAAGAGTGCGACGTATCTCTGCGGCAATCTATTAGAGTTTGTAATCTTTCCTTGGTGTATTTATAAACCAAGGCTAGACTTTTATTCTTTTCTTGTTGTAATATATTAGGATATAAGCCAAGGTATCATATTATACTTCTTTTTTGTCTTCTTTCCACTACATTCTATTTCATCCTCTAGTGGAATATGTGAGGACAAATATTTATTGTAATTTGTAAATTAGATTTTTCCTCCTTATGAGGAACCTCACACTTGGATCACACACATTATGAATGTGGCTCACATGCACATAGGAGTTACATTCAACTCCTCCTTCTCATCTCTACTTAAGAGATGCTTCTCCTCTCATTCTTCGACATTCACTTTCAACACTTAGTTTCTCATTCTACATTCTCTTGAAGCATTGTATGAGCATTTTGCTCTCATTCTCTTTCTCTCTCTCTCTCTTTAGGCTTTTTATGCTTCATTCATAATTCACAAGGGGTTTTCTTTGCTTTCCCCTTTCAAATTCTTGTCTCCTCTTTTCTTTTTGGTGTATGCTCCTAGTTCTTGTGCTAATTCATGGTATTTTTCCTAACTCCTCACTCTTGGATTAAACAATTTCTTGCATTTCCATAGTTATTCTTTATCATTTTTAACATGGTATCAGAGCAGGTTGGTTTAATCATTTATTGAGTGTACAAGTGAAGGAGCTACCATATCTTGGAGCACTCCAAATCGGAGACTCTTGAGAGAGTTCTTTACTAGTTTGTTGACTAATCTGGTTAAGAGAAAAAAATTGAATTTTTTTTTGTTTGGCTGGTTTACCGCCAAACCCGGTTGTCCTATTTGATTCATTTGATATTTCAATCTTGTTAATATTATACTCTCATATCAAAATTAATCTCTTTAGTTTCAATTATTGCATTACTAGTTTAGTGGTGAAAATATAATAGAATATCTTTATTTCATTTTTTTTACTATCTTAGTCTCTAATTTTTAATCATTTCTTTTCTATTTCAGTCTCTTATATGTCGGTTGGTATCATTTGTTTTTCAAAATTTCATTTGGCTGTATTCAGTTTTTAATTTATTTATTTTCCTAAGCTACAGGAACCGTTTCTTCTTCTTGTCGCAGTTTTCTGCATGCCTTTTTTATTTCTTTTTTTAGCAGCTTCATCTCTTGTCATTTTTGGGCTACTCACGTGTGTTTCATGTGTATTTTTTTTAGAAGAGTTCTTGCATGCACTACTTTGTTAATATAGAAGCTTTGCTTGCGTTTGCAATTTTTTTTTTCTTTAGACAGTTCTTTCTTGCATGCGCTACCGTGTTAATATAGAAGTTTTTGCTTGCGCTGTTATTATTCTCATTCTCTCCATTCTTCCTGTAGGTGGATTTTCCCTCAAGATCACTGGTTTTCATTACATGCTCATTATCCTCTCCTGGTTATTCTCTTTGGGTCATTTTTCTTTGCATGCTTGCTTTGGAAGAGTTGTAATATTTTATTCATGCATCTACAGATTGTGCTTATTCGAAAGTATCTACTAAGCCTCTCTTGATTATAGAGATCAAGCATCTGATTGAAGCAAAAACCTTTGTTTTCATGCTGGTTTCGAATTAAGTTTTTTTTCGCTGTAGTGTTTTCTGTAAATTTCTGGTGCTATATTACTTTCATTTGTTTAAAATTTTATTGATTATCATACTGATCTGGTTTCATATTAAAGGCAGGGATCTTGTGCTTTGCATGCGTTGTTTAGTTTGTATAGAGTCTTATTCTTTGTTGCATGCTGGTTTTTTATTATTAAAATAATTTTTCTCAGTTACTAACTTTTATAGTTTAAAAAAATTTTAAATTTTTTTTACATGCACAAGGAACCTCTATTCTGTTTTACATGTTAGCGCTATAGGCATTTTTTTGCTACAGGAAGCTTTTTTGCTACAGGAACCTCTATTTTGCAATGATCCAGTTTGCATGTTAGCACTACAAGAAGCTGTTTTGCTACAGGAACCTCTGTTTTGCCGTGATCCAGTTTGCATGTTAGCACTTCAGGAAGCTTCTTTGCTACAGGAACCTAAGTTTTTTTTTAAAGGGTTTTTGGTTAGATTCAATTCATTTTTTTTAGCTAACGTTTCTTTGTAGGTTTATTATTTTTTAGTATTTTATTTTGTGCTAACATTTTCTTGCAGGGTTATTGTGTGATCCTCTTAGTTCCTGTCATTTGTGTCTTTTTTCTTATGCTCATTAGCTTCAACTCATCTTTTTAACATAAGTTATTAATTATAGTTGTTTAGATTCATATCAGCTTTCTAATCCTTTTTCTTGCAGGTTGTAACGTTTTGTTAATAATTTCTTTATTTTTTTTATATAATTATATTATCTTCCTATTGCCTTTTTGGTTTCATCATGTCTATGTCAATGCCAAAATTTAAACTCACTCTTTCAAATTATTTTGTTTGGCGGACTCACATGACCACTATTTTAAAAAATGAAAACCTATTTGATGTTGTGTTTTCTTCTAATGAGAAACCGACTTCCACCACTCCTCAGGCTAACTAGGATTCCTGGCAGTTGAAAGATGATGAAGCATTTGGCCTAATTGGCCTCTCACTTCATCCAGATTTATATCATCTTCTCTCAAACTGCACTACAGCTCATCAGGCTTGGTATGCCTTAGAAACCAAATTTCAAACCTTCACAACAACTGTTCCCAATGGTAACCTTTATGATGTTTCTAATTTGAATAATAATCCTATTCCTACTTTTTTAGCTGATACTTATTGTTGTCTAGTTCAAGGAAGTGGTAATGTTTCTATTCCAAATGATGTGCTTTATGCTCCTATTTTGCAAGATAACAACATCTCTGGTTCTGCTCCTCACATTAACGATAATATTGATACTCTTCAAAAGGATAATTATGAGCATAATAACCTATTTAGTGCTGATGATGTTGGTAATAATCTATTTTACCCTCTTATTGATGATATGCTTGACCAAGAAGATGAAATTATCTCTAACTTTCTTAATGTTACTTTACCTTCTGTTGATTATACTATTACAAATATGGTTATTAATCAAGATGAAATTTATGATGAAGGTACCAATCCTATGATTATTATGGAGGTTAATGATAATAATGATGATACTTATACTAGCTCTCTTCCTGATATTTCATATATTGATGAATATGTTATAGATTTGTTTTATGCAACTAGAGATTGTATTCCTGATTCTACAACTCATGATTCACATTATGATGAATACATCACAAATTTATTTTATGAACCTGAAGATTGTTTTTATAATTCTATGAACCATGATTCTCAATATTATTTTTTCAACAGTGTTACTGATTCAGCACTAGGTGATCCCAATGATGGGCACTCTACTAGTGGTTTTTGCCTTTTTGCAGGCTCAAATATTGATTTTGTTCCTATATGCTCTAAAGTAGATCATGAATTTTGTGACACTCAAATGATTCTTATGGAGGACCAACCTCCTTCTCTAAACTCTAAGCTTCTTAATGATATCATTGTTGATGATTGTGCTTATACATCTAGTAATAAATCTATTTGGTTTACAAAACGTCTTTATGATGAATTAACATTTCATGATTCACATTCAGATTTTACTGATTCATTTTTAGGAGGAAATCCCACTCATGGGAGATCCCCTCATTATTCTTGTTTTGTTGAAAATTCAGGTGATCCTTCTTGGATAAACAATGAAGAATCTCAAAGTTTACCTACAGATTTGGGCCTATATCCACAAACATTTACACTCTTGCATTACAACAATCAAAGGAACCCTATTTCAAGATCCAAGCACTTATCATTGCACCATCACCTTATATCAACACAAAGTGAAGAAAATTTAGCTTTCCTCCTCTACTACAAGAAGGACAATCCAGTTGTAGATTTTTGTAATTACCCCAAATAAAGATTAAAGGGGGGTGTTAGAATTTGTAATCTTTCCTTGGTGTATTTATAAACCAAGGCTAGAATTTTATTCTTTTCTTGTTGTAATATATTAGGATATAAGCCAAGGTATCATATTATACTTCTTTTTTGTCTTCTTTCCACTACATTCTATTTCGTCTTCTAGTGGAATATGTGAGGACGAATATTTATTGTAATTTGTAAATTAGATTTTTCCTCCTTATGAGGAACCTCACACTTGGCTCACACACATTATGAATGTGGCTCACATGCACATGGGAGTTACATTCAACTCCTCCTTCTCATCTCTACTTAAGAGATGGTTCTCCTCTCATTCTTCGACATTCACTTGCAACACTTAGTTTCTCATTCTACATTATCTTGAAGCATTGTATGAGCATTTTTCTCTCATTCTCTTTCTCTCTCTCTCTCTTTAGGCTTTTTATGCCTCATTCATAATTCACAAGGGGTTTTCTTTGCTTTCCCCTTTCAAATTCTTGTCTCCTCTTTTCTTTTTGGTGTATGCTCCTAGTTCTTGTGCTAATTCATGGTATTTTTCCTAACTCCTCACTCTTGGATTAAACAATTTCCTGCATTTCCATAATTATTCTTTATCATTTTTAACACAATCCGAATGGTGCCATATTTTCCAAAGCTCGCTAAATCACATTTCTTCCATTTTTCATTCTCTTTTGTAAGAATGTTCTTTAGAATTTTGAAATGTTTTAGTATTTTATGTAAGACAGTTAGAATTTGAACATAGGACCTCTAGTGGCTTTGACAGTGAGCTGCTAGCAGAAAGCTCCACTATGTGGATTTTCTTCCATCATTTTGTGTTCAACCACCTTTCATGGTAACCTATAAGGTCCCCTACTTGGCCCGTGATTTCATGGACTTTATAGAAATAAGAAATATATTGCATTTTCCTGGTATTGAATTACAAGAAGTTTCGAACCCCGGCCATTCTAGTGCACCTAGTTTACGCCCACTCGAGGCGCATGACTTCCCGTGTGAAAATTCACAAGCTGGGAGTTCAAGAAGCAGTCTCTGTATAGACTCCATTTGGGCACCAGAGAGTTTTTCCCTCAGGATATAGATGCCATTTTGAAGAATAGGCTCTCTTTGGGCACTTGGGTTGCTTTTTCGGAGGGAGAAAAATGGCCTGGAGATGGGAAAAAAGAGCCTCTTCCTAGCTCATGGTGATTGGTGGAGAATGACCCCAACCGTTACGGCACGCCGACGGTGGCCAAAGAGGCCATGGAAGCTTTGCCGGTGGTCAAGATTACGGAGGAGCATCTGAAATGTGAGTTGTCCTCCAAGTGTGCTGTGTGTAAGGAGGAATTTAAAGTTGGGGAAGAGACACGTCAGCTACCATGTAAGCACATGTATCACGGTGACTGTATCTTTCTTGTTATAAAAAGGGATTCATCATTTCACCTTCCTCCTGTATTCTTTAGATTTAGGCTCTAAACAATCTTTGTATCCAATGCACCAAAATGAAGGGTGCCTGCTCCACCAAGGAAGGCATCCAAATGGTTTAATTAGGGTAAGAAAATTTTAGGAGCCTGAATCGACCCCATCTTCTTCTCTTTAATACCTCCTAGAATCTAGATGATTACCAAAACATCAAAAAAGTTTTGTTTGGACACAGAATTGTGAGGAGGATTCAAAATCTCCCAAGTTTACTCCTAAGGATCAAGTTGTATGATTGGCTCCTTGTGTGAGGTGGTTTCAACGAACTTCATAAAATCAAAACTAAAGTGGCTGAAAAAAAACTACAAAATAAACTTGGAAAATGCAAAATGGGAAAACAATAGTTTTTTAAATATTCGTAGAATCTAATGATCTAATTTATGCTCAGTCAATGGCTGACAAAATTAACTTTGCTGCTCTGCAAAATCTCTGCAGAGCTAACAAAGCTATTGCAAAATTTGTGAAAATTAGAGTTTGTTGCTTCACAAAACCTTAGAATATGCTAAACTCAATTAGGCAATTGTAAGAATATTGGCCTTGCTGCTTTGCAAAATCTCTGCAGAGCTAACTGAACTATTGCAAAAATGGTGAAAATTAGAATTTGCGGCTCCACAAATTCTCCATGCCCAATTTAACCATTTCACAGATTGTGACAAAGTCACAAGAAAAACTTTCATAACGTTGTAAATCTGCAAAATCTGAAGTACCCAATTACAAACTATTTAAAAACTTACAGTCACTCAATTACTGATATGGGGATCATCAAAACTCATATTCATTAAATAAACCAAAACACCCATGATGAGCATTAATCAACCATGAGCACTCTATGATGTAGATAGCTTGAGAAGGCTCACTTTATCTTTATTTTGATTGCGAGGTTGGACTATAGATATGAAAAAGTCCTCTTGCTCTCACAAAAGGCGTCTCTCATTCCCATGAGATGTGCTAGCTAGGGTGTGATTTAAAATGACTTAAAAAAAATAAAAATAAAAACATCCAACATGGTCTATATTAATGAAACTCCTGAACTCCCAAACCATTCACATTGATCACACTCTAAAAAATTATCTACCTAAATAAAGAATCAAAACAGACAGGGTGTTGATTGCATAGTGTGTTGATATTAGGGAGGCAGAGTGCAACAGCTACCCAGGTTCCACCACTATGTGAAATATTTCAGCAACTCAGAGACGAAGAAAAAAATGAAAAGCAATTAAAAACCACAAATATAAAATAATTCAATGATCAACATAAAAAAATTGAATGCTCTGTCTCAAAACAGAGCATCTTTTGTTTTTAGAGGAAAGCTTCAGAATTTCTATTGCAGTCTTAAATACAATACATGGAAGCTTCCAGAATAACATTACAAAGGTAAAATTAACATATAAGAGACTTCTCATGTGTCATATGTCTTTGTAGATGTAACTGAAAGACTCCAACCTACAACGATACTTAGGAATTTGCATACAGCTTCTAAACTGTCCAATGACATGGACAAAATCTGTAGAAAATTTCTGCATGCAAAGCAAATTTTATTTGAGGAAAAAATCACACTCAGCTAACTCTAAAGTTTACTCATCTTATTAGAAAATTTGCATATTCCATACTGATTGTATTTTTCGCTCAACATCTTGACTGGCAGTTCTAAACCTATAACTGAAAGCTAACAAAATATGCATGTGGAACATGCAACATGGTAATGAAGTGATGTGAAGACTATATTTACTTGTGTCACTTGCCAATTTTGTTACTTATCTTATAAAAAGACAGCTGCATGAGAGCTGCATGTTTGACACTTGCCACTTAATCTGGTATACACATACCCTACTTAAAATTCATCCAATGGTAAAATACAAAGCACAAAGGAAGCAACGTTGAATATGATGGCTTGGCTCATGTCAATGCCAAAATTGACTTTCTTAATTAAAAATCTTCGACAGCTAGAAAAAAATGATTTCACGTATTGAGGTGCAAAAGAATACAAAAATACAGTTCTCCACTTTGGGCAATTTATTATTGTTATATTTATATGATATAAATATAATGTTTTTCTCCATCATAATTCTTAGATATGACTTAGCATTAAATTTGTCTTTACAATTGTATTTTCAATACAAATAATATATTAATATTATATTTATATAAAAATTAAATAATATAAATTAAAATAGAAATTAAATTAATATAATATTTCAAAGTAATACCATAGAATAATTAAATTAAGTTTCAATTAGAAAAGGGATTAACAATTATAATAATATTTTGAATAAATTTAAAATCTAATATATGAAGTAAAACATTGAATAAGTTATATATATATATATATATATATATATATATATATATATATATATATATATATATATATATATATATATATATATATATATATATATATATATATATATATATATATATATATATATATATATATATATATATATATATATATGATATGATATGATATAACATTAATTTAATCATACGATATACTATAAATTAAATATAATAAGAAAATTTTAATAAAATTCAAAATATAAATTGTAATTAGTATAAGTGTAATTAGTATAAGTGTAATTAGTATAATATAAACTGAATATGATATGACAATAGTAAAATTATAATAATATATTCAGTTTAAAATTAAATTCTACTTATAATAATAGTATTAATTTTTTTTAAAAAATATATAATTAGCTAGGATATTAAAATTTTTGCACATTATTAAAATCAAAATAATTAATTGTTTTAAATAACTTGAAAACATAAGTCTCGATTTTGTAATCATTAATATTTCCTAATATCATATCATATAGAATTCATAAATATGTTTGAGTTATTTTAATCTATATATTATTATTATTTAGATTTCAAATTTCTTAAAATTTTTTAAAATTTTTTAAAATATATATGTTTTAATTATTATATATTATATTTTATATAAAGTAAATAGTTTTTTCAAAATAATATAATAATAATTGTATAATTATATATCTATTTATATTTATTATTTATCTTATATTTTAGTAACTAATTCTTTGGAGAGAGACATGTTGAGTATTATAATAATTATATTTTATAATATGTTATTCAATTTAATCTAATATATTTCTAATTATAATATTAATTTTAAATTTAAAAATATAAAGTTAGAAGACCAAATTAGAGTATTTTCTTGTTTCAACAAATTGATATGTGTGATTGTACATTTATTAAAAAATAAAAAATTGAGCGATATTTTATTGAATAGTTTTATTATTATAATTTGTACATCTTAATAATAATAAGGCAATCTGTCTTTAATTAAATAGAAAATAATATAAGGCATTCGATTATAATTATAAACAATATAAATATTTAATTTTAAAATTTAATTTTTATTATTTTTTATATGATTAATTTATATCATTATAATTATAACTTAAATGTTTTTAACCTTAATTTTTATAAATAATCTACAAATATAAATATGACCGAACCATATAAATTGACTAGTAAAATATCCCACTTATGTTTTAAAAATCTATTATCAAATATGATAGATTCACTATTTTATGTTATTCTGATAATTATATTTCTTTCCCTAAAATTTATTTATTTTGAATTTATATTTTTAATGATATTAAATATGATATTAAATTATCTTCTCTATGTGTTGTTTTAAACTGAAATCTAGGTATTGTTTTAAAATATCTTCTACTTATCAATTATGATGTCGCCTATATAAATAATGTCCATGCCAGTTTTAAATATCTAATCATCTCTTTTATGGTTCGAGCATATGGTAGAAGTGCAATAACAATAAAAATTGCCAAAATCGAGGAAAATGACAACTACCGAATTTATCTAAGGATACACGCACACAAAAAGATTTGAACTGCAAGAGAATGACCCCACTTTGCAAAATATTATGCAATTCAATACATGAAATAATACATAATCGATAATATAAGGAATGCTTATATTGTCTCCAATGTAACCAAGGACACACACACACACATGGCAATTTAAATGCTAAGACAATGAGCCCATTTCAGAAAAGATTGTGTTACTTGTCAATTTGTCCATGTATCAAGGCATTTCCTTGACGAACATAAGATTAAATAGTGAAAACTCAAGTTATATTAATATTGAGTTCTGTAGATCCATCTAGTTGTACTTATCAATTGCTAGTTTATCATCCTCGACAAAACCATGATTCAGAAGTTGATTACAATATTGTTCAAATGATTGGGTTAATTATATATTTAAGAATATTAATACCTTGCTTTGATTACATAATATTATTCTATTTTCCCATCAAGGGTTAATTAGAGGTGATAAAAATATTTATAATTAAACCATAATAGTGCTAGAATATGTAAAAAGTGTGTGACTTGAGTCCAAAACTAGATTAGTTGTGTAAAAAAATGGGGAAAGTAATTATGTGAATGCCAATTCTCTGATTACTGCTATTCTGTTTAGGCAGCTAGCTCTAGAGCAGCTATCTAGTAGAGTTGGTGGTGTGGGAATCGGTACCTATTTTCCCAGGAGTAGCCAAGTCTAGTCATACATCATTTCAATTCAAAATAAGCACTACGAAACAAAAAGATGGAGAGCATCCATGAATTAATCTTAAATTTTGACAGACAAATGATGACTATACAGAAATAGAAAGAAAGAATTCATGCTAATGCCTATAGTTCGCTTA
Source organism: Chamaecyparis obtusa (assembly GCA_027943335.1). Classification (NCBI taxonomy): domain Eukaryota; kingdom Viridiplantae; phylum Streptophyta; class Pinopsida; order Cupressales; family Cupressaceae; genus Chamaecyparis; species Chamaecyparis obtusa. The sequence goes on from BSBK01010832.1 coordinate 358,876, forward strand.
CAATAAACCAGACAAGTATTCAACATGTCTCCAATGAGGTTTAGGTATAGGATGTGCTAGAAAACTGATAAAAAATGCACCAACAATATAGGAAAACATGCCAAATAAGATAGCTAAAAGAGTTCAACCCACTGATAACGATAACACCCTGTATTAGTATTTAATGTTTGACTATAAATCTATATTTGCTCCAATGAAAATACTTTGCAAAGCTCTTAATTCGAAGACTGATATTTTAGAATTTATTTATGGTTCTACCTAGTATGTAGTCGTTACTTGAGAATACAGGTTTTAATCTTTGCTAATTAACAGGAGGAAACTATATGATGAGGTTTCCCATGCCATTGAAATTTGATGATGCTTATTGCCTAAAGTTATGAGATTTTATCATGGTGATAGGGTTTAGGTTTAGGATTAATAAGTATTTTATACTTGGTTAAGTTTTAATTTTTCAAGTTATACGTATTTGCAGAGTTTGTCAGAGATTGGAACCGGTGACAGGTTTATTGGTAGTGGATATCCCCATTTCTTTGAGTTGAAGGAGACACGCCTTAAGGTACGACTTTAGAATTTGAGCTTTTATTTTTTAATGTGAGTGAAGATTTAGTCATACCATATGACCAATACAATTTTTTTGCTCTTTATTGGCAAGGATCTCTTTGTTGAATGAAACCCTTTTGCATGATCTTGTGCAAATAGGAAATAGCATACATATTGCTTCTTTACTTAATTAAAATTTGCATGGCAATAATTCATTGTACACCATATAAAATTTTGCATATTAAAGACCCGCCCATTTGTAGAATCCACAATTCCACTTTATCCATTGATATTTGGCATGTTGAAAAGTGACAATTGCATCCTTTTTTGGATTTCTTCCATTAACTCTGCTCATATAAAACTCTCATATTTAAATCTTGCTGACGTATTGCTGGCATAGCTTACGATATTGCTGACGCACCTTGCAATATTGCTTAAATTTAGAAACTAACTAGTGCACCAGATGAGTTGTCAAAATCTAATAAAATTGACTAAAACTTTAAGGTTTATCTAAGATATTAAAAAATGTCATCTCCCACTTCCTTTTAACTTAAGGCTATGAAGGCTAAAACTTAAACTCATTTATCTGATATGAAAAAATAAACTTCTGATGTCAAGTGAGTGATCTTCTTTGACTTACCTTCGTCATTAACGCAAAAAAAAGTGTGAGATATTTTCTTTACAACCTATTATAATTTAAATTAAACATAGTAAATAAATATTTTATTTTATAATAATATATTATTTAATTTTTTTTTAAATCTAGTTAAAAATTAAGTGTAAAATATCTTATCGATCATTTTAAATAAGATATAAAAGTGAAACAATTTATGTATTTATTGGACAAATAGATATATCCTATAAATTAAAATGTTAAACTAACTAAAATTTATTTCTTACAATAATTAGTTATAACTTCTTATAAAATATAATAGTGTTATTAGTACTTGCCAATAGGCTAGGCAGCTACTATTGCATCCGTTTTTGGATTTCTTCCATTAACTAATGATTAAAAAATCAGATTTCTACCAATTAAAATTATTATTTTTATCAAATTTGTTGCAAAATTGATAATTTGTAACATTTTTTATCTTTATAATTCTGCAAAATTAATTTCAAGCTCTTCTATTCGCTTAAAAATTTAGGCTCTTATACACAGATTTTGTGGAAGCACTACCTCTATTACAATTTTCCAAGCAATATTATAGGAGCAAATACTTTACCGTGCCATTAAAATAGTTCATATTTATTTAAAAAAATATGTTGTGACATAAAGCTATGGTTTTGGATATAGATTATTTATTCACTAATGTATATTAAATTGAATAATAAAATTTGTAATATGTATTATAATTAGATATTATATATTTAGATTATATAACATAAATAATAATTATAATCTAGATATTAATAAACTTAACTTTTTCATTCTATATTTTATATTAATTAACTATTTATAATTCTAAATTAATATAAGACTTCACCCATTATATCAGATAGCTATAATATTAACTAATCATTATTAACTTAATTTAGAAGAATTTAATAATAATTATTATCATTATAAATATTAAGGTAAGTACTTTGCCACTGCGTAGCACATGTCAAATTTAAAATCAAAATTATATTTAATATTAGAATTATAATTAGTTGCTAAATTAGGCAAGTGCCAACCACTACATGGCACTTGTTACGATATGCTTTTAAAGGCATGCTTTTTAACTATAAATATCAAATATTAACTACAGATATAAATATTAAATTTTACATACTGTTCATTTTTATATTTATCAAACTAACTATATTTAATTAGATTTTATCATAAAATTATCATTTACATCTTGGTTTTCTGGTAGTGGATAAAATTAAAATTAATTTATAAATTTGTTATAAGCTTGAATTTATATATACTAAACAAATCATGTGTTTACAATCTGATTTTTCCATCCTCTTGCAGTGCTTTTGGCACATGCACAAAACATAAAAAATGTTGCTCCTCTGCTCTTGAAGGTAGGTAGATATTGTTACAATTTTCTGATACAAAATTTTGAGTGTATTTCCTACTACAAGCTCCTTTGCATTGTACCTTCTTTGTAAATATTTAACATTCTCTTGTCAACATATTCTAAAACTGCTCCGCATACAAATTCAAATTCCTTCATCACTCAATCAAGCAATACACATCCAAATGCTTTCCAAAAAATAATAAAAAAATGTCGGATAGCCCAATAATAGTAGAGACATACAAAACACAAGACAATGTACAAAACATATCAATTGACAAAGCTTTGGACAATGTGCACTGCTTCCGAATTGATACATTCAACTTAAAGGTTGGTGATTGCTTATTTGATGCTCTTCATGTATTGCTTCATTGCTGTTACACATCCAATCAACTTCGCAATGGTCTTGTTACCCATTTCTTACACTGTCTTCATCAAGGATGTGTTTTGGCCTTGAACTCTTTCAACCATGAATTGCACCCATCTATACTTTATGATTTGCATAGAGTTAATGACAAGGCCACATACTTGCGTAGGATGAGGCTTTCCGCAACAGAAACTAACGCAAAAGGTGAAACTGGCCTTTGGGGTGACACATTTTGTATTTGTTGGCTAGCTCGTTGGTTGAACATATCCATATGCATTTGGTCTCTAACAAGAAAGAAACCATATTTGCATTTCAAAAAAGATGCTTCTCATTTTGAAATATCTATTCTTTTTCATGATGCCAATCCATTGGCTGGGCACTATGAACCTATCTTCTCAAGAATAAGTACCTATAATAGAATATAGATTCTACAACCAGCTTTTCCAATTGTGCCTTGTGAAATCATGAACATGTCCAATATAATAGTAGTAGCGCTTGATGAAGTCAGCCTTCAACAGTTGCCTGCATTTGTCACTGCATGTGGTGAAAGCATGTTCACTGCTATAGTTGCCTTGATTGATACTCAGTTCAATGCACTAGCTTTACGGCTATTCATGGCCCAGTCATTCACAAATGCATTGGTAGTGCAAGATAGATTTGCTTTGCGTTGCTTCGACATGCTTCAACACCCTGCAATGTCAAATGACCAATTGCTCTTGCAACAACAAACACTAATTGGCAAGATGGGAATGCCATATGTTTGCAGCAACGTAGAAGGTTCTGAGTTTTGCTTGTTATGGATTTCATACATATTTCAGACAACTATATACATATGGAAAATCATTCCCCAGTCTAAAGTAGAAGTCTTATGCAATTGCATTCAGCCCAAACAGCACATAAACTTATTCTGTTATGAGAACAGTTCAGGCCATTGCCATTACACACCATTACAAGAAAAACAACATTTGTCAAATGAGGTGCTTAAGAAAAGACATGACTTGTTACATGTCAATGAAAGCGCATTTGCAACCTAGAAAACAATACCCTTTTCAACAAAAAGTTTAGTTATTAAAGAAAATAAAGGTGTCACTATCAAAAGGAAAAATACACAATGTTCATTACGATGTCTAAAAGCAGTAATTTGTAGCAAAGGCAATCTCTTGTCAAACACCGAGCAACAAAAAAATGCTCCCACAAATAACATTGCACAACAAACAACAATGTGTGCCAAGAAAAGGACAAGATATGTATTTCGAAAAGCAAGAGCAACGCACCACCCACAAAACAATACAAATGCAATTGCAACCAACAATACAAATAAAAAAACTATTGAACAATACCTAGAGGCAATTAACGATACACCTACTCAAGTGTGTGCAATTTGTGAAATGTTATCTTTCCATAAACAGATTTACAAGGTAAAGCCTGCATTTGTTAATGCTTTCTCTTTGCTTTCCACTGCAGCTAATAGAAAAACCATTGTGGTGGGCCAGCCAATTTACAAACGATGCATAGAAGCTGTTAGGCTTGGCAAACTGCCCATGTTCACTGCACCATGGAACATAAGATGCAATAAACAAATAGACATTGTTCATTCCTTAACTAGCCTGGAAGAAAGACTAGTTTCCCTATGTATTTCTTTTGCACAAATTAGAGAATTGGGATATAAAAGAGCACAGTATGGCTTGAATGGTACAATAATCAATGTTCTTGTCGATTTTGATAGAGTTCAACAAGCATTGCCTAGACATATAGAAGAAACCCAAACAATTGCAATAAGATTGAAATGAAAACTTGAATACAAAAATGCATATGCACAAGGCAGTATTAGGCCTGCTATAGTGATGAATGCTTTAAACTTTCTATGTAAAACACCATTGTATACAAAAGAAAATATCACAATAAATAAATATTGGGAAACCCTAATAGCAAGCAAGCATGAACAAATGCAAACAGACATTGACACAGATATAGACAGAGGCTCTGATACTGACATGCAAAATGATTTGTATCAACATCAAGAAGAGCCCATAACTGAATCGCTTATACATTGGTTTAATAAGTCACATTCAATCAAAGACCTTGATACAACCATTATTGAAATTGCACCATCTGAAGGATTTAAACCTCTAGGAATTTTCCAAGATAGCTATTCAGAAGAAATGAATTTCCCAACACTTTTTTATGGTTCTGCATGACCTAAAGACATCACTAAAAAATTTAGCTACCAGAACTTAGTAAAGTGGGAGCTTATGCATAAAGACAATGACTTTTCAACACATATAACAAATATCTTTTTCAAAGCCATTAAAATAATTATCCATCAAATATCCTCACTAGCATGGGTTTGTATAAGGAAAGCTGAATTAAAAGGTGAAATTTTTTTTGCTAGGGATGTGCAAAATCTTGCAAATCTAGAAATTTTTTTGAAGTCCCCATTAGGTTTTAGGTCATTGAAGAGTATTCGAACATCCCCTGACTATCTAAAAAATAGTAGAAAAAACATATTTGCAATGATACGATAACTAGGCCCCCCAACTTTCTTTGTGACACTAACAAGTGTTGAACACTTTTGGCAGCCATTGTGCAAAGCATTGCAACACATATCAAAGAGTGCAACATGATAAACACAATGAAACTATAGAGGACAAAGACTTAGACTTTGAAATAAGAAAAAATCCTGTCCTTTGCAGCCGCTATTTCAATCATAGACTTGATGCATTTCAAAAATTAATCCTAAAAAACCAAGATTTATTTGGTAAAGTATCTGACTACTTTTTTGTTACAGAATTCTAGAACAGAGGAAATGAACACACACATTTCATGTTATGGATAGCAGGTGCACTTGTATATGGACATTGCAAAAACATCGATATATAAAATTTCATCGACAACTACATATCATGTGACTCTACATTGCTAGACACAAATCTAATCAAAATGCAAACATATCACCATACAAAAACATGCAAAAAGTACAAAACATCAAGTTGTCGATTTAGCTTTCCCTTGCCTCCCATGAGGCAAACAACAATTTTAGAGCTTTTGCAAAATACTAGCTCCGCAATCAAGGACAAGGCAAAACTATTCTTCGTCCAACTAGAAAAAAAAAATACACAAAAGAAGTTACATTTGACGATTTCTTGCATGAATTTGATATTGACGAAGCAAACTACATTGAAATGTTACAAGCAACATTGTCATGAAGAATCATCTTCTTAAAAAGAGACCTTGCAGATATTTGGATAAATTCATTTGCTAAAAAGGTGCCTGGACTATGGTATGCAAATACAGATACCCAATTTATATTAGATGCATATGCTGCTGCGTCTTACTGTAGTTCATACATGACAAAGCAATATAGGACACTGTCACTTGCATTTCGCCAAATACGCCAAGAATGTACTTATGCTTACAATGATAAGATTCATTTCATAGGAAAGCTAGGCAATGCATTGCTAAACTATCAACAAATGTCTAGTCGCCAAGCAGTTCACATTGCTCTTTCTTTGCCATTGTGAAAAAGTTCCCGATGAACCATTTTCATCAATACAGGACCTGCCGAGAATAGAATCTTGATGTTAAAAAGCCCCAAACTACTAGCAAAAGAGTGACCAGACTCTGAGAACATCATGCATGCCTCTGCAATAGACAAATACATACAACATTCATAGTTTTATGAAAACTTGTCCCTCATAGAATACACTGCATTTTACTCAAACAATCCATCAACATCACAAAAAAGAAGAGCAAAGCCACTAATCATACACTTTGTAAGATACAATCCGCGTAAAGATCTAGAAAATTACTGTAGAGAAAAAGTTTTGCTTTATGTTCCTTTTAGAAATAATGAACAATCATTGTTACTAGGACACAAAACATGGAGTTCAGCATTTGATGCAAACAAGTTGTGAATTGCACATGTCGAAAAAATGTTCACAGCACAAATATCTAGTGCATGGGGTGACATTGAACTAGCCACAACAAAAGCTACTAACGATACCCATCTAGTAATAGACCTTGACAATGACAATGATAATGACCAGAACCAGAATGAAACAAAAGTAGAAAAATATGACATCATCAATGACCTAAAACATGCTAAATGTGGGAAAAAAAAGCAAGATATTCCCCATTCACTATTCACAGAAATAGCTCACCCATTCTTTCTCAGTAACCAAGAATATTTCATCTTGCGAAGACAAATAAATGAAGAACAACAATCAATAGTCAAAGATGTATTGATGGAAAAGAGACTTGCACCTGATAAACCACTATATATTTTCTTGACAGGAGGGGCTGGCACCGGGAAAACCTTCACAACAAAAGTGCTCTTCCAAGCAATGATTCGAAACTATGATAAAGACCTAGGAAGTGACCCGTTCAAGCCCAAGGGAATCATTATTGCTTCAACAGGGAAAGCTACATACAATGCAGGTGGCACAACCGCACATTCTATTTTCCACTTTCCATGTAACTCTTCAAAGATGCTACCTTTGGACTCGAACACACTCGATATTCTATCCAAGAAACTAAACCAGTTGCGGATTTTGTTCATTGATGAGGCATCACTATTAGGTTCTAGAATGTTGTACAATATAGATAGGCGGCTACGCCAAATCAAACACATGCCAACAAAACCATTTGGAAATGTCGATATAATGTTTTGTGGTGACTTTTAACAAGCACAACCTGTATGTGATGCTTGGATATTTGAAGAGCCAACCATAGGCAATGAGAAAATCCTGTATACATTTTGGGTGGAAAATGTCCTTTGCTTTGAACTGCACAATGTAATTGGACAAACAAATAGACATTTTATTTCTATTCTAAACCATACAAGAATTGACGAACAAACTGATGAAGACATATCCTATTTAAACAAAACATGTTACAAGACGCCTCCTAATGATCCAAAATTCCCATACTTGTTCCACCGGAATACAACCATCGATAAACATAACAAAATAATGTTAAACCTCTTGCCTACTAAGCTTTATGTATTTGACGCTATTGATGGAAAATAATCTCCCATTGACAATACCCACTACCAAGTTGAGAAATCATCATTGCCTAACACAATCTATCTAAAGCCAGGAATCTTGGTTGAACTAATAGCTAGCAATCTAGATACACAAGATGGCCTAGTCAATGGTGCTGACGACATTTTCCAAATCCACACATCTATCCCTGATGACATCCTATGGATAGAATTCAATGACCCTGCTATCAAAAAATTGCGACGCCAAAGAAAGCAAGCCATATACACAGCTTCTATTTTGCTTTCTTAGACCCCAATAATGAGAATAGCTAGAAAGGTCAAAACAGCTACAAAAACTATTACTCGATCACAATTCCTTGTTCAGCTCGCATCTGCATGAACCATTCATAGATCCCAAGGCCTAACAATGGATTCACTTGCCTTTGATCCTTCTAGAGTGTACCAGCATGGCCTTGTGTACACTGCCTTGTCTCATGTAAGAAACATTGAAACCCTGTACTTGATACACAAATTGCAACACCAAAACTTCAAAGTGTCCCAAAAAGTGGAAAAAGAAATACAACACCTCCAAAATTTTGCATAATGGAAACTACAACATAGTCTTGCCCTTGTATCGATGGAACATCTAATTATATGCTCTTTGAATACTTGAAGCTTTGTATTGCATGCGCAAGATATAGTCCATGACTATGACTTGCTTAAAGCAACTATACTTTGCTTCCAAGAAACAAAAGACAAAACACAAGAGCATCTTCACTTGCTAAATCACATATTCAATTTCTATTCTTCACTAACAATCCATGGAGTCCTGACTTGCTATGCAAAAATGTTGACTTTGTTGAGAACAGATACTTTTGTAACACAATTCCTAGAATCCGTAGCTATTGATATATTTCATCGTGGCAATACTATGCCCATAACAAATGTTTACATTGCCCCAGGTGCACCTATGGACGACATACTAAATCTAATCATAAGCATCTTTGCGACATTTCCTATGGATTGCAAACTCATAATTGTTAGAGACTTTAACATTGACATATTACATTCCTCAAAAAAACAAACAATGCTTGCAAAACTTATGGAACAGTACAAATTAGCTTTGCTTGTAAACAAGCCAACAACAAATGCAGGTAGTTTATTGGATCAGTTTTGGTTGCACAACATTGACCTTTCCCTTGTAAAATTCACTTTGCTAGATACATATTGGTCAGACCACCTTGCAATAGCTCTACAACTCCAACTCTAGTTTAGACAATTACATAGTTTCTCGCTCACAATAAGAGAGCAGATTTGATGTGCTCAAAGCAAAAACTATGACACAATTTGCATTTGTTCTAATTCACAACTTCAGCACTGTAAGCACTTCAACATAGTTATTCTATAAGCTCTCTACATTTTCCTAGGTATGTAATGTTTAAATATGTTTCCTTTCAGCCTATTTCATTTCCTGAATTTATATTTGCATAAACTAATCTGTCTTGAGTATCAATCCTACACTTTTACATCTGCTCTGAATAAGTCAAAATGGTGCCTTCTTGAACACATTTTTTTAAAACAAATTCATGTTGGCACATGCACACACACACACACACACACACACACAAACTACGCATTAGTATTAGGATAGAAAACCTATATATGATTTGTAGCCTCCATAATCAAGTGCTAGACTTGGAGTTGCAATTTGTTAGGAGTACTTAGTGAAATATGGCTTGTGTGCTATGTTTTACATTCATGGACGCATTGATTGAGAACAAAAGGCTTCACATACCATGAATTTGGTAGCACTTGATTTTAGAAATCTATTTTTGATTTCCTCGCAAGCCTTTATAAATTAGATGTTTTGTATACAGGTTTATTTTTGTTACTTGAATGTTCACATATGCTATTATATCAAAGAGAGTAGTGTGTTCTCTTGAGCTTTTTTTAAATGGAGTAGCTATGTCTTGAAATGGTTTCTTCATGTACATTTAGTGTAACTTGATAAACAATAGATTTTACATTATCTCCTAATGGTTAATGTAATGATACATCAGAAAAAATAATTAGCAAGATGGATTAGGATTTTCCTACATGTGAATATCATGATGTATCTAGAGCATCTTTGTTTGTCTTTATGAAACACGTAGGTGAAAATATAAGGTATTCAATACTCAATACAACTATACAAAAAATCAAATGTAGTTATATGTTAAGTAATGAACAGAATTCTATATAGATTATGAAGCGTATCTCAATAAAGAACTATTTCAAACAAAGAAAAATTAAACCAGGATAATGCACATTTTAAATAGTTCTCACAACCTAGATTAGTTATAATCACTTCAAAAGGTTTTAAAATTCTAGACAAGTGTTAAGTTCTTATTATTTGAAATACTTAAATATTTTTAATATTTTAGACTTATTTTAATAGTTTATAAAATTGCAAATAACTTGCAAAATTATAGAATGGTATTAGGTCCATCATTTGAATTTGTTTATGATAATCGTAAATAGCTCTTCTACTATACAATATTTATGCTTTTGCATAAGAGTTCTATGTAAAATCTTAGTCAAGATCTCTGCTTTTTTTTTTTACTCTTTTTTCCCTAGTCATAGTGTAAGAGCTACATTCAGACGAGGAACAAAACTTGACACATTAAAACATGCTTTTCTTTGAATCAGTGATAGTGATTAAATATCATTGCTCTAACTCCTTGGTTATGCCCTTGCTACAAATTTTCTTCCTATTGATGTCCTTGTTACTCATGTGCTTGCACCTGTTGCAAATCGAACAAGCAGCATTTCCCAAAATGGACGCATCCAAAGAAAATGCAATAAGCACTGAGACTGCATCTATCACCAATCAGCCAAATGAAAAAGCCTATAATAGACCCCATATGAAGCATCAACCATCTGACAGCTTGATAGATAAAAAATTGACAACACCTACGAAAAGGTTTTTCAATCATCTCTACTTACTTACATTACTTTGCCTGACATATATGCAAACACACTTGCATATGTTTCTCACTGCATTTAGTAACAACACTAACTTTACTAAAACCATTTACCAGAGCATTATTCACATCCTCCACTGAACAAACCAACATTCTACAAGATGACAGTAGCTCCAATGATACACAACAACCAAAAAGGTAAAATTATTCCTACACTCATATATTGTTTCCATTGCATTTCATATAACTGTATGGCCTAAAAAAGATAATCCTATATTCTAATAGGCTGGAAATAAAATCAAGCCATATATCCAACATTCTTGAAATTTGTGCAACTCAGTCTGCCACTGCTTTCGAAGGTGACGTCCTTGTAACTTATGACCCTGCATATGCCAAAAACCCTACAAGCCCAGCAAAAGTGCCAATTCTGCATGTTGACCTCGTTGACATGGATGGACAAATGACCATCACCACAAACATTACCAACCACCTAGTCAATAAATACCTTTTACAGTTGCTGCCCGGAGCAAGTGTCCATATAGGAGAATTTGAGATAAAGAAAAAATCACAGTATGAAAGGGGTGATGCTGATTATTGCCTGCAGTTCACTGCAAAGACATCCATACAAACCATTAGCAAAGTCTACAACAAACAAAAATTGATGCCTGACACAAAAATCTCTCAACTTATCCACTCGACTAACACCTACTTAGTCACTACATTGGGCGTTATAGTGGCAACACATAACCATACCCCAAAAGAGTATCAACTCCATGTCAAAGATGGAGAATACATCTCAGACACAGCTACTGTAAGCTCCTCACTTCATACATCCAACTCATTTTTTCACTTTTCACACATAACAATCAAGTTTTTACATAATAACCAACACATTTCTTTTCTTTGCAGGTTACAGTATCAGACTTTCACACTCGCGCTTATGCAGCACTGGAAGATATCCTTGCATCTGCACAGACACCATTCCTGCTCCTAAAAAATGTTCTCCGTAATGGTCCAAGGGGGACACCACTCATAAAGACAACACCATCCACATTCATTGACAATCTCAATGATGAATATGCAAGGGCTAGTCTACAAAATATTGTATCCTCCAATCTCCAGGTAAGGAACAAAATACATATTGTAATTTTGTTTCGGTTAGACTTCTCAAAATTATAATTATATTGTGTTATTTATTTTGTAGTTTAATTTATATTTTTAGTATTATTTGTTTATTAAATCTTTCTTTTGTCATTGATAAAAATTGTTTAATATTAAACTATAACGTGTAACTAGAATTTAAGCATTAATCCATCACATGTCATTCCGCCATCAGATTGTATTATTTTAGTTATGCTAATGACTTGTTTAGCAATTAAATATTTTTCATCTATATTTAGCAGTAGCTCCTTTCACCTCTCGTCCATCTAAGACACTGTATCAGGCTTAACTACTAGAAAAATGGTTAGTCCTACATGATTGATATATTTGAATGGCACCTTAAAATAGAATGAAGAGATAAAAACTGGGACAAATACTATCAGATGAAGCAGAGTTCCCAATCAAGACCGATTCATCTTTGATGGTGATTTTTAATAGAATTATTTTTACATATCTTTAGGCATTATTCACACCATCTCCCGAATGAGCCACAGTACTAAATTGCAATTTTTGAGTTGAAAATTAAGATTGTTGTTCATATTGTTTTAATTGACATAACTTAATCTTTTAGATGTTAGGGAACATCCAAGTTGTGACTGGGTTGTGAAGCTATTTCTTTCACATTTTGATGTTGTTTGCTCTCCATTTACCCCACTAAGCATCCAAGTATTTATAGTTGATATCTCATTATAGTTGTTAATTTCTTTGAGATAATTAGATTTTTTTAAACCAAACCAACATAATAGAGTATATAAATAACTGAACTGATTTCAAATGAACTTGCAGAATGAGACATCCCTCTTTGTTACACAACAACAAATAAATCTTCTCATTGTTGCACTACTTTAAAATAGCTACTTCACTGATTTCCTTTGCAAAGACAACCTCTGGTTTTGATGGATGCCCATTCTCTTCTCTCGAGGCTTAAAAAATTTACACAGGCAGGGAGGATTCCATTTTTCTACATTTGCTACAGGCATTGGAGACCATGAAACCACACTCCTTTGAGGTGTTTTGGTCAAGTGTGCTGAAGAAGTAGATCAGTGGGCTATTTTGTTTAAAAGTATATCTCATTTTTCGGAATGGATAAACTCTTGTATGGGTTTCAATTTCTGAGCTAATTAGACTTTGTAGGAAATTATAGTCGCAACTCGAAAGCCCGCCTTCCCTCTAAATGAGCAGTGGCTTTCAGAAGATGGTAAATCTAAAATTCAAAATATAAATCCAGCATTGCCAATCAGAAGTCTCGATAAATGACAAGTGGTTTTTAGAACATGATAGCTCTAAAATTGAAAATATATATCTAGCATTCCCAATCAGTTGAAAAGTATGAGAGGAATTGAAGCAATATCACAATTCCCAATTAGTTTAGAGGAATTGGAGAAATCCCTGGTGTACTGGAGAGTATAAAATTGATGTATACTTGCACATGGTAGATAGTTTTGCTTTATGAAATGGAAAATTCAAGTTGCCCTTTACAATTTTTTGTATTTCCATTCTCCTTTTAATTTTTGTTCGTTTGCCACTAGGATGTTTTACTGAACTATCAACACTTATTGTGATTCGTTCATCTTTAATTCACAAAACTCATTTTCAGTACTAGGCAGGAGTGGCTTTCCAGTGGAAATATATGTTTCTCAATAGTCAGTCCATAAGAAACCAATACACATATCAATGTTTGAATGTATTGATGATCAATTTCTATATGAAATTTATCGCAAGGCATTTGCTACATGCATGAATGGTATTAATGTCCATTTGCTTGGTGAATTCATCTCTCCGATCCTAATTCTCCATAAAAATCTCAGAATTAAAAAACTAAGGAACTCCCTCAAAGATTGTAGCTTGATTCTTCCAGGGAGAAACAACAATAGAGAAGGCACTAGATCTAAAGTTCAAGCTCACTTTCCTTTTATTTACCAATCCTTATATACTAATTCAGAAAGAACTTGCTACCTCGGCCAAGGACCATGAATGCAACAGATATGTGCTCTGTTCAAGAGCTCTTTAATTTACATGTTCTTCATTTAGCTGAAGGAGGTGATTACCAAGAAGAAATGTGGGCATCAAATGCTAAGCTCCATTGAGGAAAGGAAGTGTCCACATGAAAAAATATGAGGAAAGATGTAGCATCAGTTTACCAAATATCCCAGAGGCCAACACAAATTCAAAACCATGTAACCATGCCAAGCTTCCATCCCGATTCTTATAAATAAGCAAGTAATTGTAGGAAAATGATGGCTTTATTTTGTATCTAGTTGTTAAGCATCAACAATTGGATTTGAAGTTGCAGCCCCATAGTAGAGGCCAGATTATATTCATAGCATGCCCCACTATAGAAAATAGGACCACCCACCTCTCTATGATAGCTCGCAGGGCACAATAATGGAAGATTGCATAGGATGAATTTAGAAATAGCTATTGCCAAAGCTTTAAAAATTCATTCCGCTACTTCTGGCCATGGCATTCATAAAAGGCATTGGTTCAAGAGGATCCCTTGTCCATTCATCTCTTGCTTACACTCTGATTTTCTGGGGGACAAAATGCCGGTCACTGTTGCTGGTATGTTATCTTATATGCTTGACAAAATTAAATTAAATATTTATTTTTCTTTTGGTAGACTTTTTTGGTGATTTTACATGATTGACAATTGCCTAAAACATCTTTGTACTCTCAATTGCTATCAGATAGGAGAGAAGATTCAGAAGTTGATTTAATATCTGAACTTGTTAATTTAATTAGACTCCATGTAACTAAATAAAAATCTCAAATCCATGCTAACATGTTCCTTTAAAATGCAGGTGATAGGTACTTTGAAACCAAAAAATGCTTACCTCACACCATATCAGCTCCTTTGCACCTTATGTCACTAGCCAACATCAGTAGCACTCTCATCAACCACCAATAAAGCCCACTGCACTGCATGTGCCAAAAAAAACAACATTTGCTTACGAACCCTTTTTGCAATGCATAATACAGACTGAAGATGACATTGTCGATTGCAACATGCGTGGGCAGCTCCTTCACCATCACTTGCCCCGACTTAAAGAAATACCATTTGAAAACTACAAAGCAAACCAATTTGAAGCTGTCTGCCTGATGCGAACCTTTCAAATTGAAGGCACCTTTACGATTGCAATGAATAACAACATCATGTCCATTGCAACACAATAGTAGCACGTAAGATGTAAACAACTTCTTATTCATATTTCTTGCAATTTAAAAAAAAACTATCATTTTAGATCATAGTTTCCCATCTTTTTGCCCTTAACATTATTGTTTTTGCAAAAATGTAGATGCATTAAGCCTCTCGAAGTCCGCTGCAAGTTATTGTTCTACACATATCCCTCCTTTCCTCTCCACAATGCATTACATAGTGCAAAGAAAGCAGACTTATCTTTTGGACCTTTCCAGTTCAATGTTTAGCAACTAGCAATTATAGAACTATGTTATGACAAATACATTCGTGCTCAAGAACATACCTTTAGTTTTTAGACTTCTACGATGCAATGTATTTGAATCTAAAAAATTAAACTATCTTGTAACAGATACAATAATGTTGTTCATAATTGTCTTTTTTGCATAAATACTACAACTTAATTGTTCTGCTCTGCCAAGAACTGTATAAGATTAAGAAAAAACATTGCTTTGCTTACAGGAATTGTAGAATTTTCCCTTGAATGAATTGTTTTTCCCAAGGTGGTTTTTGTTTCAGAAACTAAATAGGACTAATAAAATTACTGGCATATCATTAATCTCGTACACAATTTACTCTGAATATTTTTCTTGTAGCCAAATTTGCGTTTGTCATGGAATTGGATTAGGTAAGTGACTTGTCATTAACTGGCATATCATTATTCCTGGTTAACAGTTACTGTGAACATTATCTGCCATCAAAATTTGAATCTAATGTGGAATTGAATTAAATTGATTTCTCATTGGGAAGCTCGAGCAATAGTATCCCTCACTAAATTTTAAATTTTGTCTATACTTGTGTGAGTTTTTTGATTTTATGTTGATATGCACTAGACTGATGCTTGAGAACCCTCTAAATTTTTTGAGAGTTGCTGAAACCCTCACTACTAGGGGTTTTCAATTTTTAGTTTTAGTGGTTGATCCATGCCTGTCGTAGAGGAATATTGTGATCGGGATGCAGTCTTCAGAAAGGTCAAGGCCAAGTCTCAAAATAAGGTGCCTGCTTTTTGAGCATTATTATTATTATTATTAATACTATCTTTTTAATTGGTTTCATATGTCTGCTCCCCACAATTAGTTTAAGTAGGGTGTATTTATGTATCTGATATCTCAAGGAATGCTTCTGGTGAAAACTTGTTTTAAAGATTGAGTTAGGTCATAATCACTGCTTGCAATGAAGAGTTCACAAAGGGGCGTTCAGTATTTGAATCAGAGGAGGTTACAAAACTCTTATTTTTTTCACTTTTGAATAAACCCTACTTGTTCCTTTCTATACCACAGGCAATTTTATACTGAAAAGTTTTACATAAGACATGTAATGGGGAAACTTTAAGTATTTAAATTAAGATATATATAAAGGTGTGAAATTTCTCTCTGATAAGGCTGTGTAACTACTTTTATTTATTAGATGTGGTTTGATTGGGGATAATTTTATGTGTGATATAATGTTTGACTAATGTAGTCATTGTCTTAATTCAATTTTTTGGTCTAATTTTCTATTCTTTGGTTTAGCTGTACTTTCATTGACCTTGTCTCACACATTGTAAGAATGGTAGATTAACAAATACAAATTACATGTTTTCAATATTATACATACTTTTTAAATATTCTCTGCACTTTAGATTCGAAAAGGACATGGAAAGTTGAATCGATTGAATAATCTAGGGAAGAGTATAAACTTATTAAGCTACGTCCTAATTTGGATGGCTTACGTTTCCTTTTTCAAAAAGGTATAAAATACAATTTTATTCAACATTGCATTCTATGAATACTAAGGATTTTAGGCCAAGGTGAAATCAATCAAATTAACCTGGGTGATCAATGATCAGTATCGTCTACAAGATGATTGAGCATATCTACACCGTTTGTTTTGTCAATGTCGATGGAATATGTATTTGGGAGTTTTTAATGGTTTTAAATGTTAAACCTAAAGAAATACCTGGCTATTTTGATCGTCAATGCCCCTTGCACATTTTCCTTTTCCTGGAGTCCTTACAAATAATAATGCATTTTTCAATGCAATGACACAAATTCAACATTTTGTAAATGCAATACAATTGGCTCGTTAACGATTCACAAAGTGGAAGTTGCCAACATTTTGTAAATGGAATAGCCAATTAGTTGGCACTTAGCTAGCGCCAAATTTGACGAGTGCTAAAATCGATTCCATAGTCAAAAAAAAGTATTCAATACAAATTACCAGAACTATCTAATTAAAACATCATACCATTTCTATTTTGCATCACGCCTCATATTCTACTATTAGGCAGGGACTTTTGCTATACACAGCTCTTGTTTTAATTTTAAAATTAGTTAAGTTGAGAATAAATCACTTTATTTTTAAATTAATTTATAATTAAATCATGTACAATTAGAAAAGCGGGCAACTAGGAATTAACAATCAATTTTGAATTTAAACTCAACATCTAATGATGAGTTGAAATTTGATCTAAACTCTATTTTGAGTTAAACACTGCTTTTGCATGATTTTTGTGAGTTAATTATCTTTGATTTCTTGATAACTCAAAAATCAACCTAAGTTTATCAAGAGTGATTTATGGTTTTTCTTATGCATCCTCAAGCCCTAGATTTCTATAAAAACAAGGCTCAGCTCTTCACAATTATCAACACTTGAATTTGCATAATTACTATGGTGAATTAGCGATTGAAGGATTAAGCTTTTGCGACAGGTGATTTGTGAGATCTTTCATTGTTGATCATAGTTTTGCATAGTTTTCATATCATAGCATAGCTTTCATCTTCATATCGATTCATATCATTCTTAGTTTAAATTTGCATATCATTTCATTCATCTAGATTAGTTTCATATCAATTTTTTCATCTAATTGCATCAAAATACAAAAATATAGATTAATTTGCATTCATACAGTTTTTCATTCTTTTGCATTCAAATCCTTTGTTTAGGTGTTGCATTGTCACTGATCTCGATTTCAATTTGAGAATACCATACTCGCACCTACTAGAAGGCAGTAAATCACCTGGTTAGCTTAGTTTCATTTATTTGTAGATTTTGATTTTTCTAACCTCTAATGTTTTACTAAAGTGTTATGTCCATAGCTAGGTACAATTTTCACACACACATTTCTGGCACCCACCGTGGGGCCTTGAAAAGGGTTTCCATTTCTTCTATATCATTTTCTATCATTTTTTAGTCAATTCTATGATTTTATTCTCTAACCGTACATTTTTCGTATGACTTTTGTCAGAAAGTCATACTAGAATCTACTAGTTGTTGTACGACAGTTGAGAATTTTGAGGCTTGTATCATAACCTACAAATTTTCATTTGGAAACTTCTTTGTTGTTTGAATCGATACCCACTATCGTACGAGTTTTCAGACAGTCGTGCTAGAGGTGAACCATTGTCATATGAGATTTGGATTGTCATATGAGAGGTGACCCATTGTCGTACAAGTTTTGATACCAATGTTCAATTGTCATTTCAAATTTTTGGGCAGTTTGTCAGATTTGATTTTTAGATTTGGACTAACAGCTAACCCTAATAATTGAACTTTATTATTTTTGATTGATCTTTGCTGATTTTGATTGAGAAAAGTGCAACTAAATTGCTAAAACAGGTAAAATCTACTAAGCGTGTTACGAGGAACTCAGTTATTCTTCTCAGTCTGATAACACTTTGATTTGAACATAAAATGAACTCTCACGTGTCAAGCTTGTGTGACTTTTCTTGCTTTCCTATCACAGACTTCATTTTTGGGCTATAAAACAAACATAGATTTGCTTTCTACATATTTGTTACACATAGTAAATAGGCCCTATGAACACTATTTGTGGATGATCTTGAGAGAGTGGGCTTCTTTCTCTTGTTCACGCATGTGAAGCTCTTCTTGACGAAGGATCCCCCTGTAGATAGGGAGGATATTGAGATTGTCTTGTGTTCTACTAGATTTGTGAGTCTTCAACTTTTGATCGATACATTCTCTCTCTGGAGAGATTGATAGACCATAAGCGGTTGACATCATAAATCTTTGTGAGATAATTTCAGTCTTAGTGTGTCAGATTAATCTATCTATTTTTTTTGGTGAAGTGAAGAGGCTAGGGGATTATGCTCTACTTCCTTTTTGGATAGTACTAGAAACCCAGATCCTTGAATCCGATCTAGTCCCCCTGTGGTATCTTTTGTGAGTCACCTTTAGAGTGGGTTAAACGTAGTGGACATTCCCTTAATTGGGTCAACCACGTGGATGAAACCTCAAGAAAAAATAGCCATTTTCACTGTGGTAGCAGTAGCTGCTATATAAATGTCCTTGTGGAGGAAATCTTCACAGGTGTGGTCTCTTGTTGGGTTGTTAGATCTCCCTGGCAGCTCCTAATTGATTAAATTCTTGAACTATGTCAAAACCCTGATGCACCTGGATTGGAGTTCTCCCTCTTGAGATCACAAAAGTTGCAGAGTCAAACCATTACTACAAACCCTAGTGAGGCCAAATTTTTCATTTTCTAGGAATATGTGCATTATTGAATTTTTTTTGGAACATACACAAATAGCACTCCTAGGGATTAGCACATTAAGTCACCATTGCTTGTTCATGCACAAGGTTGCTTTTTCCCTTGTTCATTATTTTCAGATGATTGCTTGCTTCCCTTGCTTTTTGTTTTGCGTGCTTGATATCTACTTGGTTACTTGAGATGAACTATTACACAGATCTTCCAAATTGGACAAAAAAATTGCCAACAATATGAAACTGAAAGCCTAAAAATTGCAAAATTTGAAGCAAAATTCCTCTCTAGAGTTAAAATTCATGTCACAGTCTCAGATTGTCGTACGAGTCTTGAGCAAAAGTTGTTTCAGAACCCTTGTATTGTCGTATGAGAGCCAGTACTATGTCATACGAGTGTTGTCAACATAAATCAAAAGAAAATTATCCCTAGCAGCAACTGTAGTGTGAGTCTTATCAATTGTCATTTGAGAGCATACCCAGTGTCGTATGAGCCTGCAAAAACTCATTTGAGAATTTTCAAAAAAGTTGTCAGAAACTTGTCAAATTTGCCAGGAATCTAGTTTTTGCAGCCTATTTCCAGATTTTGTCAAAATATTCACTGTGTCAGGAACAAAGTAGAAAATAGAAAGAATTCAATCATTTACCTAAAGTGGTCTCTTGAGTCTGATTTAGCCTTCTAATTTATCGATTTGAGTCTTTTTCATCTTGTGTCAAAACCTTGTCAAAATTATCTTCAAATTCAGTCTTCATACAAAATGGCTAAGTGTTGTGAGCTCATGTTCGCCATCTTTTGGGTGTCTACCCATACTACTAGGGCATAATATCTTTCATTGACATCCAATCTAATCTTCAATCAATCCAATCTTGACAAGGTTGCGTCATTCAATCTTCTTGAATCAGGTCATTCTTCATTTGTCTTCATCTTGCTCTCTTGCTTCACCCAAGGTTAATGGTGGAAACTCGAGCTTCTTCACACAAGAAATCCAGAGAAGCACCTCATACCTTACCTTTGTCTTCTCACATGGATCCAACCTTTGATGAACTATACAATTTAGGCCTTTACGAAGATGACAGTCTTGGCAATCTGTGATTAAAAACTAGTTACATACCCCCTCCTCCATCAATCCAAGGAGGAAATCAACAAAATCTACATCAATCTATTCTAGGGGGTCCTAAAAACTCCCAACATGTCTCAAGGAGGGACACATCACGGATCTCAAGGACATCACTCTCAACATGGTGTGGATCAAGAACCCATGCCTTCTGAAATTACTCGATATCAAAATGATGATGACTTCAAGAAAATGATGAGGCATTTCTTGAAGGAAGACAGAGAAACATACTTTCTAGAGTTAGCTCGTCAAGGAGCTAAACTTCCTCCCAAATTTAATGTTGAAGATATAATTACACATGAGGAAGAAACTCCAATCACTGCTATGATGAAATAGATGCATGCCATGCAAGTCAAACTTAACAAACTTGAAAAAGAAAAGGAACCTAAGGAGTTCTCCATGGAAGCTCTATGCCCTTTTCCATTTGATAAAGACTTGTACATGCCACCATTCCCTAAAAGAGTGGATATGCCTAAATATGATAAGTATCATGGAAACTCTGATCCTCAAGATCACGTCAGAGAATTCTGTACTCAATCTATGGAGTTCATGCACGAACCAACCTCCTTAATGCATCTTTTCCCTTGATCTCTAGGAGGGTCGGCTATTCATTGGTTCTCAAAAATGCCTCCAACTATCAAAAATTTCAAGGAGTTAATCAAAATGTTCTATCAACAATACTCTTATAACATCCAACATCCGGTCACCATGATCAACATCTACAATTTGAAATAGAACTCAGGAGAACCATTCCTGACTTTTCTCAAAAGATGGAGGAAAACATTTTCTCTATATGCTAGACCCATTCCAAAAATTGAGAAGCTAGAAATATTCATCAAAAATCTTGTTCCAGAACTCAACTACCATTTGCAAATGAAAAATCATACATCCTTTGATAAAATGGTAGAAAATGCAATCAAAATTGAGAAAGTACTTGTGCAAAAAGGAGACATATCACTTTAAAAGGACAAGTATGAATCTGGATCTAATTCTAAAGACAAAGGTAAAAATTGGAACAAGAATAAGGGCATCGTCACAGATGGCGTTGTTGATAATATATGTGCCCCATCTAAGGCAGCCACTTTCAATCTCACTATTGGCACCCAGGCCATCAAAGCTTCTGAAGCTAAAGCAACAGAGTCAAACATGAAGTCATCTAAGTATAAACCTTGGGCTACGGATCCTAAATGTAAGTTTACTCCTCTTGGAGAATCCTTGGAATCTACCATGAAAACTCTGTTGGCTAACAACATCATCTCCTTGCCTGAGATAAAAGTCTTTGATCTTGAACCTAAACCAAAATGGTGGAGAGAGAACAATTTTTGTGACTTCCATCACAATAAGGGTCATAAGACTAATAACTGCATTTGCTTGAAACACATCATACAAGACAAAATTGATAATGGAGAAATCATAATTGACAGTCATAAGAGCAATAATGATCATACAACATTCACAAAACCATTTCCAAAACATAATCAAGGAGATTCATCTTCTCAGCCTAATATGGGTGCTAAAGTCAATTATGCCTACTCTGGAAACAATGTTGTAATCAATATGGTTGAACCAGGCCTATCTGAGCATTGCAATGTCATCATAATTATAAGAAGAGATAGAGATAATCAATCAAAAAATGCAGTTACTCGATCACAAGCTCAGGCACATCTGCAAGGACAAATCCAAAATTCATCAAATGTCCCTAAGATGCCTTTCAATCTCTCATTTGCTTCTAAATAGAAGGCTTCCTCTAAATCATCAAATCCTAAAGACACGAGACCAACATCATATAGTATTATCCAACAACTCCAGCATACAAATGCAAAAATCTCCATGTTTGAGTTGCTTTGGATATCTCTAGCTCATAGAGCCATTCTAGACAAAGCTCTGCTCGGATCCAATGTTCCTGACAATCTTGATTTAGACAGATTCCAGACTATGGTTGGTCATCTAACATCTCCACAATATATCTCCTTTTCAGAGGAAGATGATAATTCCTTGAGTCATCTGCATAACTAGCCCTTGCACATTGAAGTCTTGATCCAAAACCATCATGTCAAACACGTGTTGATAGATGGAGGCATTGGTCTCAACATTTGTTCTTACAGCTTGATCACACACTTGGGATTATCTAAAACTTCCATTGATCCTAAGAATATGATAACTATCAAAGCATATGATGAGCAAGAAAGATCTTCCAAAGGACCTATTGTCTTACCTATTAGAATAGGACCTGTTATCAGAGACACCATATGTCAAGTTCTTGATCTACCTTTGGCTTACAACATCCTTCTAGGGAGACCCTAGATACATGAAATGAAAGGTATTCCTTCCACATACCATCAATGTGTGAAATTTCCTTATGAAGGAGTAGAGGTGACGATTCCAACTGACCTATATACAACTTGTAATGCTTTTAAAGAAAGTACTGATAAACTTGTTCCTAATAACAAAGAATCTTCCACTAAGCAGCTAGATATTGCTTCAACCTCTAACATGGAAGACATTGCTAAAGAAGTCAAGATCAAGGATAATGGTATGGGAGAATACATGATAGAACCTATTTTATCTCTTACATCTCTCCCGTTGTCTCCAAAATATTATGGACAATCATCTGACAAAGTGAAACCTACAGCTAAAGAATCCCAAGTCATATTCAATGGAAGCTTTGTCACAGAACAAGTATCTAAACAAGAGTTTGAGGAAGATGAAGTTGTGCTTTCATGGTTATACAAGGATGATCCTCAATCCCAATCAGTCTAGAAATGTGCCTCTACTTCAAGGAAAATTCCTCAGAAGTCATATGGACTAGGGGAAAAATTGATCACAAATATGGGATATACTGGAATAGGACCTCTAAGACTACAAGGTAAAGGTATTCTATCACCTCTTGACCATCATGGTCAAACAAACAAGACTACAATAGGTCTAGGATATAAGAAGAAGCCTTTCTATCTTAGCAAGAACTCACCACATGTCTTAGAACAGATTGAGCCATCCACAACAAATCAACTAAAGGAAGAAACAACTGAACAATCTGACAGTGATGATTCAAACACCACTGATGAGCTCATTCCTTATGAGTGTTTTCCTAAAGAAATAAAGGACCTCCTTGAAGTTGAAGATGATCCAGTAAAAAGAATCAATGTAGTAGAAACACAAAAACCTACTATAGAACAAGAGAGAGTTGCACCACAAGAACCAGCTGATCTCGAAGGCAATGAACCAGACAAAGAAGAAGGGGGTAGCTATTCTAAAATAGATTCCCATGAGTATGAATTCAAATCAGAGTCTGAGGGTAACCCTTCTTGGGGTATTCATCCTGACTTTACACACATTCTCAAATTTCCTAGAGGCGTAGATGAGGAATCAAATGACTATGAATGGGGAGCCATTCTAGAGGAAGATGAGCTTATCATAGAAAAACATATTTATGTTGTTCACCAATATGCACCTAAACCCAATGTAAGTCTAGAGCGAAATAATGAACTTAACGAGCCTGATCCACCGATGGTTGAAGTGAACTCCCACAATGACATTGAGCCTATTCATGAATTGATTATTTTGAGTTGTAATATCACCTTTGAACTCGAGATTCGGGTTAGGACCAATGATGATAGATCCATATTCGTAAACACTATTTCCCAATCTTTCACCACTTTGACTATCCAACATCCCAAACTTCTTGACCAAACCTCTACAAATCTGAGCCAAGATATCTATACTTTTCCAAATGACCATGCCCTTGCTTGCTACCTCAATGTAGTTGAGCCTATGATGACTTCCATTAGTGAACCGAGTATTAGCATGATAGAGTCAGACATCAAGTATCTTATTCAATAAAATAAGAATAAAAATAAAAAGAAAAGGAGTTCTGAGGGTGAAAACCACTTTGTGGCAATCTCAAAACCTACAAAAGTAAAAATAAAAGATGTATCTGAAGGTGAAAACCTCTTTGAGGTGCCTAAGGATGAGATATTTGATGTCCTTCTGAGTCATTTATAAGATGGATCTCCAGTTCTAATTGAGCCCACCCAATCTATCAACTTGGGAACAAAAGAAGAACCACAATTTATCCATGTAGCACAATCCTTATCAGAAGAAGAAAAGCAAAAATTTACCACATTTTTAACAAAAAAGAAGATCAACTTTGCATGGAAATATTTAGATATGCTAGGGTTGGATCCTAATCTTATAATGCACCATTTATCTATAGCTCTAGGAGTCAAACCTATTAAGCAAAAATTAAGAAAGATGCATCCACATGTTGCACTCTTGGTCAAAGCTGAATTAGAGAAACTACTAAAGGTTGGATTCATCCATGTTATTGACTATGCTGAATGGATCTCTAATATTGTACCTATTTCTAAACTAGATAAATCAATTAGAGTGTGCATAGATTTCAGAGATGTAAACAAAGCATTCCCTAAGGATGATTTTCCATTACCTAATATTGATATGATAGTGGACATGACTACAGGATTTGAGATGTATTCTTTAATGGATGGTTTCTTGGGCCACAATCAAATAAAAATTGCTCTAGAAGATCAAGAGAAAACTGCTTTCACACGTGTGTGGGGTACCTTCTGTTGGAATGTCATGCCATTTGGGCTTAAGAATGCTGGTGCTACATATCAAAGAGCTATGACATCTATCTTTCATGACATGATGCATCGAACTATGGAGGATTATGTTGATGATAATTTAGGAAAATCCATGATAAGATCTAAACATCTAAATGATTTGAGCAAAATACTAGATCGAATGGAGAAGTTTAGTTTCAGACTAAACCCTAAGAAGTGTGCTTTTGGTGTCACTTCTGGAAAGCTCTTAGGTTACATTGTTTCAAAGAAAGGAATTGAAGTAGATTCGGATAAGGTCAAAGCTATCATGGAGATGCAACCTCCCAAGAATATCAGTCAAATGAGAACATTACAAGGGAGAGTACAATCTATTAGACACTTCATATCTCAGCTAGCAGACATATCACAACCTTTCATGAAAACATTACATAAAGGTGTGACTTTTGCATGGAACGAGGAACGTGAAAAGAACTTTAATCATATCAAGAAATATCTATCAAATCCTCCTATTTTGATTCCTCCTATACAAGGGAAGCCATTGATTTTATATGTCTCCGCCATAGATACATCACCAGGGGCATTACTAGCACAACATGATGAGAACAAGAAGGAAAGAGCTATATACTATATCGGTAGAACATTGGTAGCATATGAGAAGGACTATTCAATGATTGAGAAAGCTTGTCTAGCTATGATCTTTGCATCATAGAAATTGAGACACTACATGTTAGCTCATACCACACATTTGGTAGCTAAGATTGATGTACTAAAGTACCTCCTAAGCAAAGTTGCCCTCACAGGTAGGTTAGCTAAATGTGTGATGCTATTAAGTGAATTTGACATCAAATATGTTGAAATAAAATCTATTAAGGGCCAAGTAATTGCAGATCAACTAGCTGACGCACCTTTGTTTGATGATACACCAATGCAAATGGAATTCCCAGATTCCTCTATCATGAATCTTTCTTCTAGAGCATGGAAGTTATTCTTTGACGGCTCTTATACATAGAATGGATTTGGAGTAGGCATATTGTTCATCACTCCTCAAGGATAATCAATCCCTAAAGCATTCAGAATCAAGTTTCTTTGCACAAACAATATTGTTGAATATGAAGCACTTCTTAATGGCATGAAGATAGCAATTGAGTGGAGAGTAAAAAAACTACACATTCATGGAGACTCACAACTTGTAATACACCAAGTCAATGATGTGTATCAAATGAAAGATGGAAAGCTAATCCCATACAAGAGAATGGTAGATGATCTAAAGAAATATTTCATATATATCACCTTTGAAAAAATTCCTAGAATGGAGAACATGGCTACTAATGCTATGGCAACACTCTCTACTTTATTACAACAACCTGAACATGAGCTACGCTACGAGTTCCTAGTGGAAGAACTATCTTATCCCACATATGATTCCCCTGAAACCCACATGATCTGCACTATTGTTGGTCATAATTCATCACAATACAAAACCTTTTCTCCTATCTCCAAGATCAAATCATTCCTGATACCTTCAACCACCATGAGAAATGATACCTTATCTGAAATGCATCCCGGTATGTCATCATTGGTCATGATTTGTACAAACAAGGTCTAGATGGTATACTCCTTAGATGTTTAGAACAAGAAGAGTCTCAACATGCATTAGAAGAAGTTCATGAAGGTATATGTGGGTCACACTTGAACGGTTTAATACTAGCTCAAAAATGTATTAGGGCTAGGTACTATTGGCTTGAAATGGAGAAAGATGCAATCAAGTTTGCTAAGAACTGTCAAAAGTGCCAAATACATGGAAACTTAATTCATGCACAGGGAGAGATCTAATTCCCTTTACTACAAAATGACCTTTTCACCAATGAGCATTTTATCTTATAGGATCCATACATCCTCATTCTTCTAATGGACATACCCATATAATCATAGCTACATATTATTTCACAAAATGGGTAGAATTAGTCCCTTTAACTCAAGCCATCGGCAAACAAATTTCCATGTTCATTCTAAACTACATCATATGTTGGTATGGTATTCCACATTCTATAGTCACAGATAACGGTGGACAATTCAAGAATAGAGACTTAGATGATCTATGTGCTAAATTCAAAATTACACAACATTGGTCATCTATCTACTATCCTCAAGGGAATGGACAAGCAGAGGCTTCTAACAAGAATCTATTTAAAATCTTGCACAGTACAATTAATAAAATAGGAAGAGACTGGCATCTCATGATCAATCCATCTCTTTGGGCCTATAGAACAAGTATCAAAACACCCACTGGGGCTACTCCATTTTCTTTAGTTTATGGGTCTAAAGTGGTACTGCCTATTGAGGTTGAAATCCCATCACTAATTATCAAAATGCATGGTCTAGTAACTGATGATGACTACAGAGTGTCTAGGTTACAAGAACTTGAACTACTAAATGAGCGCAGACAAGCAACATATGATCATCTCAGAGTATATTAAAAGAGAATGTCTAGAGGTTACATCAAGAAAGTCAGACACAGATAATTTTAGGTTGGCGATCTAGTCTTGAGAGAGAATCCTAAAAATCAATCACATAAAGAGCGCAAGGGGAAGTTTGAACCCAACTAGCTGGGTCCCTTTGTTATCACTACTACTTTTGGATCTAGAGCCTATCAACTCTCAATGACTGAAGGAGAACAGCTCTGAGAACCAATCAACGTTCTCCATCTGAAGAAATTCTACACCTAAGGAATTCAGTCTATGCTAAAATGTCTTGAAAAAAATCATAAAAATCAGAAAAAGTCCTGGAAAAATAAACATCTTGGTGAAAACCTAGCAATAGGTGCCTTGACGTAACACAAAAAAATTTGAAAAGATAAAAATACAAAAAAATGAGAAAAAGAAAAAGTGCCTTGGTGAAAACCTGGAAATAGGTGCCTTGGTAGCAAAAATAGAATCTCTGCCAAGATGGTGAAAACCCAACAAACGGGTGCCACTTGTTTCAAAATGCTCCATCTATCAGCACAATCTTGGTCTTTCCCAACTTTCAGTCTTGCTTTAGTTTGTACATATTTCCTAGTTTGTTTTCGCATTCCTATTTTCAATAAAGTCGATTCGTACACCAATCAGCTCAAGCATCTGTATCCTATCAATGTTCAAACTTGGGGGCAATCAATGTCATATCCTATGGTCTCCAGTATATCTCAGATGTGTCATATCCAATCAGAGTCTTTTGAAGCTTCATCTGAGTCAATCAAGTCTGTCTCCTCTTCAGAAAGGATTTTGTATCTACAACAACGCAATCAAACATCAACATGAACAAAAACAATCTTTGCTTCACATGATTTTATCTTCTTTGTATGCTTACTGATTCACATTGAGATTTTTACATATTGTGTCCTTTCGAGCTCTTCGATTGATGTCCTTTACAAGATTTAGAGAGTGATGAATGAAGGCATAATCTTTTCTTTGTTTTATGCTTGTATGTGAAAATCTAACAACTTTGGAAATTCTGGATTGAAATGGTGTCTGTCTGTAAGAGCCTCCATCTCATATTGGATGGCCATGAGTACCTTGACCATTGATACCCAAAAAATTCAAGGAAGTTTGATCTAACTATTATCTTTTTGAGAAAGTTCTTACACCTACTGTGAAATGTGATCTTATGTAAGGATGTGAACGATAAAGGGTCACTATGGGTAATTCACATTGGATTTAGAATGATCTCTTGACTGCTTGATGTGTTTGACCACAAGGCATATTTTGGTCATCACGACGTCTATGTTTTGATGCTTATACAAATTTCTATATCAAACTAGACATGATATTCAGGTCATCCTGGCATTTGTGCCTTGGTGCTTATATCTAATCTGACATTCCGAAAACAAAATCAATATTCATATGTCCATGGTTGTCTAGCTAGTGGGTGTTGTATTAATTCTTGCACATACAAATCAATATTCATATGTCTATAGTTTCATAACTAGTGGGTGTTGTATTGATTTATCCAATTACCTACAAAGTTCAATGATGAAAACAAATTGACACATGATTAGTGACTAGGTCCTAGGTCTTAGGTTTGCATTTCATTCTACATATCATTTTTCACTTTGCATGATTGCGTGATCTCACAAATTATTGAACACATTTAACATGCTTAAATGATTCTTCAAAACTATGCTAAACATGACACAAGGACTGAGCATTGTATGAAGGTCCCTCCAACTAAACAACAAGTAGAATTCATTTTCAGGATCAAAATCAAAATCTGAGATCGTTTACATTGTCAAAATCATGATTTAAAATTTTTGGACCCAAGACGGCCGACTACTTGCATAATCGACCTTCAATCATCACAAAAATCTAAAATTCAACTTAACTGATTATCTTACATCAAACTATCAAAATTTCAACTTGGTCACCCATGGTCAACTCATGGTCAAACCTCATCAAACTTGGTCTCCATGACCTCTAAACAATGTAGAACACATTCTCGAACATGTATAACCACTTCTCAAATCAATTAACATACTTCTAAACCATTTAACACTGACTTTTCTTGTCTGATTTCGATTTTCATCCCAAAGGGGGCATGGTATTGCACATCATTCAAGTCTGTAACTCAATCAAATCTTTCCTTAATAATCAAGACAACAACCACATCTAATTACTGATTCATCAAAAGACCTCATAGCTTGGGGCACATCGCTTGGGGAATATTAGATTCATCGAATCCATATCAATCTGGTATCCTAATATATATTGTAAACTATATCAAATTTTCGTAACCATCGGTTCATTAGCATCATTTCCTTGGTTCTTCGTAACTAAAGGGTTCAGATGTGATACCAATATTGATTCCTCTAGACATTCAAGTTTGGAATCAAGTCACTCACTTCTTCGTAATCATAAGGTTCAGAATCAGGCATTTTGATACTTTTTCATAATCACTGGTTCATTGTTGCTATAGTTAACATTATCTTTGGTCAATGAGGACCTAAATCTAACATCTTCAAATCTTTCAATCGGTTTATGTCTCAAAATCGGTTCATCTTTCAAATCAGTTTCATACATCAAACACAAACTAATCTTTGAACCACTACGCTTCGCACAGTGATTCAAAGAGGGGCAAAATGTAATACCCCAAAAATGGGCTATAGGTTCATTAACCTCTTACATCTTCAAATTCGATTGAAATCGACATCAAAGTCCTAACCTAAGGCACATTTGCACATTAGTTTATCAAAAATTGATTTTATCCTAATTCTGCATTAGGGAATATTCCTTATTTATCCTAATTATCTTTGATTTAATAATTATTTGGCGATAAATCATATTTATCCTAAAGTTTGATTAATTGAATATTCTGAATATTTAATTAATTAGATTTAATACTGTCACTTAATTATTTAATCATATTTAATTACATTTATTCTTAAATTGTACTATTTAATTTTGACAATAAATCTAAAATCTTATGACTAATTGATTAAATTCTTATTTAATTAATTAATGTCAATTGTCAATTTTTAATAATATGATTTTGAATAAAAGTTTGATTTAATAATTGATTAACCCATGAATCAATTATTTTAATTTTAAAATCAGTTAAGTTGAGAATAAATCACTTTATTTTTAAATTAATTTATAATTAAATCATGCACAATCAGAAAAGAAGGCAACTAGAAATTAACAATCAATTTTAAATTTAAACTCAACATTTGATGATGAGTTGAAATTTGATCTAAATTCTATTTTGAGTTAAACACTGCTTTTGCATGATTTTTGTGAGTTAATTATCTTTGATTTCTTGATAACTCAAAAATCAACTTGAGTTTATCAAGAGTGATTTATGGTTTTTCTTATGCATCCTCAAGCCCTGGATTTCTATAAAAATAATGCTCAGCTCTTCACAATTATCAACACTCAAATTTGCACAATTACTCTGGTGAATTGGCGATTGAAGGATTAAGCTTTTGCAACAGGTGATTTGTGAGATCTTTCATTGTTGATCATAGTTTTGCATAGTTTTCATATCATAACATAGCTTTCATCTTCATATCAATTCATATCATTCTTAGTTTAAATTTGCATATCATTTCATTCATCTAGATTAGTTTCATATCAAGTTTTTCATCTAATTGCATCAAAATACAAAAATATAGATTAATCTGCATTCATACAGTTTTTCATTCTTTTGCATTCAAATCCTTCGTTTAGGTGTTGCATTGTCACTGATCTCGATTTTAATATGAGAATATCATACTTGCACCTACTAGAAGGCAGTAAATCACCTGGTTAGCTTAGTTTCATTTATTTGCAGATTTCGATTTTGCTAACCTCTAATGTTTTACTGAAGTGTTGTGTCCACAACTAGGTACAATTTTCACACACACACACAAGTAGTACTTTAAATTAAATTTGTTTGTGTAGGAAGATAGTAATCTAGAGGGTTATCCCAAGAATATCCAACATCATAGGGTTTATCCCAAATAATAGAATTATCATAGTGGGGATTAAATATCCCATAACGAGAAACAAAAGCTTGACGAGATTTATTATTATGAGAGTTTTCATTAGTTTGATTATAATGAGTAAATGATCTCTCATGTTTGAGTTTCTTAAAACATTTATTGATCACATGACCATCTTTCCCACAATAAATAATCACAGTGGGGTCAATTATTATTATTATGATTATTGTTATGCCGAGAATTATTATTATAATATTGAGAATTATAATTATTAGAAGTATTATGATTATAAGATCTATTATTTTGATTTTGATGCCTAGACACAAAAGCATGTTCAGAAGATCTAAGAGTACCAAATTGCAATAACTTAGCTTCCTCTTGACATAAAATATTTTGAAATATACCATAAGTTAATTGAGGAGCTAAACTAGGAATAACAAGCTGAGAATGTATGTTAGTAATAAACTGCTGAAATTCTTTAAGAAGACATTTCTTTAGAATGATAGTAATTAATCTAATATCAGTTAAGGTAACATTTATACCACTTAATTGAGTTTTAATAGCATCAAATTTAAGCAAAAATTCATCCATATTTTTAAAGTCAATATACCTGAGGTCTTCCAAGTTTTCTTGGAGCTGAATCTTACGTGATTCAGTGGAGTTGTCATAGGTTTGTTGCAAAATGATCCATGCTTGATGGGCTTTGGTGCAATGTCCAATCGATATATATAAGTCAGGAATAATCAAAAGACCAATTAGACCAAGAGCTTTTTCGTTCTGCACTTACCATGCATCTTTGACAATTTGAGTAGCAGTGGTAGCTGGTTCAATAGTGGCTTCTCTAGCAACTTGGAGTAAATATTTAAAATGAAATATAAATGAGATGTGTGTTTTCCATTGATGATAGTTAGAGCTATTTAACTTGATTTTCAGAATTAGGGTAGACATGATTAACTAATTAAATGAATAAATGAACTTGAACAAAGTGAGATACAATTAATATGTAATGATAAAGAACAAGAAAAAAGATTTACTCAAGGTGAAATACACTTTGATTAAAACAAATTGAATTTAAAAAAAAAATTAAAAAATTTATTAAATGTTTTAAAATAAAGGAGATAAATTGATTAAAATTAGAAATAAGAGTGTAATCGTGAATAAACAAGTATTAGAGATAATGTATTTATGTTAATTAAGATTTGTTTATGCAAATTGTTAGAAAGAAAAAAAATTCTAAAGCAAAAGCTTATGTTAAATGTACACTAGAAGTATTAAAAGAATGGAAACAAGATCAAGAAGATAATCCAAGAAAGTGAAGTGCAAGAAGGAGTTTACCATAAGCCAAAATAGAGATGAACTTGCAAGATCAAACACCAAAACATGAGAATACTCCACGAATCCCAACAAAGAGCCAAGGATAAAGGAGACAACAATAATATTGAATGTGAATGAAAAAACTACATCACACATCCAACCAACAAATAAAAGAGAAAAAAAGAAGCATAGACAGAGGTATATCAAGATTTGTTAGAAAGACCAAAGGTTTATGAAAGCATATTATGAAACTTGCATGCATAATATCATAAAACCATATATATATGAAAGAATAATAGAGATATAAATTAAAACAAAGATATGGATAAATAACAGAGATAAATATATGAAATCGACAACAAAGTTAGATTTAAATCGAGCTAAAGCAAATGAGAAATGCCTACAAGAAAAAAGGTAAAATATCCCGCATGCAAGGGATTAGAAATCTGAAAAAAAAAATGGAGTTAGGTCTGCAACAAAATGAAATAGCATGCATGCACAAGATTTTTAGAAAATTGAAAATGAATAGATAGATGAAACCTACAAGAAATATTAGATTAGTGCTAGCAAAAAAAACTACTTGAAATGAAGACTGGGTTTGGAGGTGAACCGACCAAACCCAAAAAAAATCTAAAAAAAACTAAGTTACTCTTTGGCGGCAAGCCTTCCAAAGAGGGTTAGAGAAAAAACAACTTAATAAATAAACAAGTTAGAGCTGAAAAAAAGTTAGATCTATAAGATAAAACTTGAAAAATCTTGCTCCTTTAAATGCCACCTTCCTACAAAATACTTAAACAAGGATTAGTAGCTATCTCTGATACCATGTTAGAAGAAATAAATGAATGAAAACAAGATTAAAAAAACAATCCAAGAAGTGAAGTGCAAGAAGATTTTTACCATAAACCAAATGAGAGAGAGATGCAAGATCAACCACCAAAACCAAGATAAGACTCCAAGAATACAACAAGAGCCAAGAGATTTTTGTAAGGGGAAAAACAAAGAAAAAACCCTTTGTGTATAATGAATAAGGCATGAAAAGCCTAAAGAGAGAGAGAAAGAATATGAGGAAGAATCTCAATACAATATGATAGAACTACTATGCAAGAGGAGAGAAATTGTGTGAAAAAATTGTGAGAAAATTAGTGTCAAGTGTGTGGAGAAACATCTCTTAGATAGAGATGAGTGAAAGAATTTGCATGTAACTCCCTATGTGAGTGAGTGCCACATTCATACAAGTGTGTGCCAAGTGTGAGCATCCTCATAAGGAGGAATAACCCATTTTCCTTATTAAAGGAATTACAAAATATGAGTTGTCCTCCCACTTGGACTAGAGGAAAAAAATACATATAGAGATTCCTTTAGGAATATCTTAAAATAAATAAAATGAGGATACCTTGGTTTATACTCAAATTAAATAAAAAAACCAAGGAAATATTACTAATTCTAATAGGAATGCACATTCATTTAGGCACACTGCCTAGAGTTTACTACTTAATTATCCTTGGGATAAAACCCTAAAGAAGTCTAACTGATTTACAATCACTATTCAAACACCAATATAAGAATTTATGAATTGTATAATATCATCCATTGTGCCTTGGTCAGTACCATTATAGTATAGTCACATCCCTTACAAAAATTCTCTGTGTTAGATCTATAAAAGTGCTTCACTAGAAATCTCTTGCTTCTACAATCTTCAAAACATTGGCACACACACATGACACCATAAACCAAACCCTAATTCACCATATCTATCAAGAGATAGGTGAGAAAAATATAATACCTAATCATCCAAGTCTCTGCACTAAAATCAACCATAAGGATCATTGTGTTCTTTCCAAACATTCCTTAGATCCATCAAGAATACCTCAATATCATAAACATTATCCTAAACCATTTTACTGATCTCACATAAATCATTTTGTTAACTTTTCTTGACATGTCGATAAGGACTCAAAAACATAACTTAAATCCATTGAATTTAATCACCTCGATCAATGTAATATGCCAAATAATAAAAAACATAATCATATATCATCCTAAGGCATCATGAATCTGTCATGTCCCTCGTTAACCCCCTAATCATGGCAATAAAGATAAATAGATAAATGAAATAAATAGTCATAGTAATATTTTAACGAGTATATAAATAGATTCAATATGTATTATTATTGAATTTATAATAAAATATATAATAATGATCATAATATAAATAAATAATAATAATTGAATATTATTAATATATACTATTCATATGATATATTGTATAATAAATAAATAATATAATTAACAATATATAATGTGATATGCCACATTTATGAAATTAAATTCAATAAATGAATTATAATTAATAAGTAATGAATTAATTAATAAATGAACAAATAAATAATTATTCAATCATATAATATTATATTAGAATGAATAACCATTATAATATTATAATATAAACTGATATATATATATATATATATATATATATATATATATATATATATATATATATATATATATATATATATATGTAATATAACTATAATAATAGTTATTGTATAATATTAAATAAAATATTAATATCATAATATAAACTTTAATATAATATAATATAAACTAGTCGACGAGACAAAGGAGTCGACGCACATGAAGGATTGCGGGCCC
Organism: Chamaecyparis obtusa; assembly: GCA_027943335.1. Taxonomy (NCBI): domain Eukaryota; kingdom Viridiplantae; phylum Streptophyta; class Pinopsida; order Cupressales; family Cupressaceae; genus Chamaecyparis; species Chamaecyparis obtusa. The sequence goes on from BSBK01010832.1 coordinate 394,681, forward strand.
CTTCCTCACCATAAATAGCGATCAAGTCTTAGTAACAAGGGGGGACGGGAAGGAAAGGAAAATGATATATATTGAAGGAGGTCTGAGTCAACATCAACACTGCAATGACAGTGTCCATAAATATATACCTTCCACCTTGTATGAACGGGAATCATCGTCTATAACAGTGCAAAAATAAAAGATTAGAAGCAGTAGTCAGTTCACAACAATAAGGAAAGACGTAAATATATGATAACTACAGTTTGGGAAAGACTTAAATATATAATTGCAGTAGGGGGGGGGGGGGGGTGGGGCGAGTAAGAGGGAGAAAGGAATGTAAGAAGATTCCATAGCAAACAAGAAATGTTATCAACACTGACTCATTTATTTTATATATATATATATATATATATATATATATATATATATATATATATATATATATATATATATGGCCAAGTTAAACATTCAAAATTTACATGATATAAAAAAGAGGATAATTTCATTTAAGAATCATAAATAATAAATCATAAATAATATTATGTTTCATTTTAGATTTATAAATGATAATTCATTAATGATATTATTGACAAAGTAATTTCCTTTTCAAAAGTAATTATTGACAAAGCAATCTTAAGGGGGGTTAAGACCTCCAATAAGCCAGTGTACATTGATGACCCACATATGCATATGTACTAAGCCTTGGATAGAGAAAACCTCTTCCAAGAAGAGGAATGGACTAATGGTTAGCCTATAAGCCTTGAGTGATGCGCTCCAGTGGATGACGACAAGATTGGGCCAAGGACTATAAAAGATCCTTATAAGGTCATGAGCCCGACCTAGTAGACTTTGCTCAAGAAGTCCCTAAGGATGCACGCCAGAGGATGATGACAAGATCTAATCAAAGGAACATAAGGGTCCTTATTAAGGTTATGAGCCCGACCTGGTAGACTTCCTTTTGGAGGGGTTAGCAATTAGGGTAGATAGTTAATTAATTAGTTATTTATTCATATTTATTTGTCCATATTATTGTTGCTAACATATTTCTTGCAGGTTCATTCTTAAGGAAACAAATTTAGAAATACTAGGGACATTACAGAATCCCAAATAAAAAATCAAATCTATCATACCCATTAGATTTGTCAACATCTTATGATAAACTTCAAGAACACTATTATACTTAACTGAAATACTTATAAATGCCTTACGGACCATCAAAATAAAAAAATCCTTTGAAGTATTAGTAGAAATGTTACTATTTCCTTAACACATTCATATTTGCACAACCAAAGATATCATCCTAAGAACGTGCACAAAACCAGTCTCTACAACTCTATAACATTGTAACACTAGCAATCAACAAAATAACTAGTCTTCATCTATGACATCATAACTTGATCAAATAATCATATCAACAACTCAAACTTGATGTGTACCATATAGATAACCTCTACATCATTGCATTACATGCATGACTCCTCATATTCAACAATATTTCTTCATCATTCATTTGAACATCCTGCGTTACTGGAAAAACTGTATATCTTTAATCCAAACTTCATAATAGGTATCAAAACATCCAAACTACACACTATACATCCAAACATAATAGTAGACATGTTGACATCAATGAAAACACATCCAAATTTCTAACAATATCCCCTTTTGGAATTGATGGAAATATATGATGGAAAAATAAATAAATAAATAATGTAATAAAAACCAATAGTACTATAAAAAATATCCACAATATCTTTTGGAGTCTCTCTAACCGCTCATTGCTTCATCACCTCTTCTTTGTCTCTTCTCCCCTTGGGAACAATATCTCCTTGGTTCCAATATGATTACATACTATTCTATCCTTCAGTTTCTCCCCCTTGGATGTACACTACTCTTCTTGGCTAAAAATCTTTCTTATGTGCAAGTATATAAAATTTCTTTACACATATGATCTTCACATCTCTCCACATCTTCTCTTGGTCTTCATACCTGATTTTTCTTCACACTCTCCCCCTGTGACATTAGTAACAAAGGTGTATCACCTTTAATAGGCCACTAAACACATCCAACCAATGATCAAACAAATCTTCCTTACCATGCTTATTACTCCCCCTGAGTAGCAACCTCCATACATCAATCTAGCTATAAGATTTTTCTTTAGAGCTGTAGACACCTAAATCTGATTAACAATATTATATTCATATTTATTCTCTTCTAGGAATTTTAATTAAATATTATTATTTAATTAATATTTTCCAATTCCCTAATTAATTAATTATAGTCCAATTAATTAAATAAGCAACCATGGCCATTTAATTAGTTAATCCCCTTCTTCAATTAACTAGATCAAATGTATTAATTTGATTTAGCCCAATTAATTAAATAAGCAACCACTACTATATAATTGACTGATCCTCGTTATTCTATTAATTAAATCTAATTTAATTAATTCCCTTTCCCCCTTCTTCCGTTAATGAAATATAATTTAATTAATTCTCTTTCCCAATTTTTAATATTTTCTCAAAATTAAATTTATGTTGGCAAGTGGTTAGCACATGCACACATATGCACATGTAGAAACATGTACATATGGAATGTTGTCATTTATAGCAACACTTATCAGATTTATGATCGCACATATCAAACATCAGTAATATGTTTGTATGTAGTTGATGAAGGAAAAATGTCTAAGTCCACAGACTGTTCCCGTGATCCAGTCTGACAGAAAAGGTTAGCGACCCTCATAGAAGATTCTTGAAGGCATATGATCTTGGATACATACTTAAAATATATGAATGAACACATGTGTAAGGTCACACATGTTAGTATTGCGGTATCTAATAAATATGTTCAGTTGATTGGATGTGAAGACAGTAAATAGGGTATAGCGTGTTGGTGATCACTAAGGCCAACTTTGTGAGTGATTGGAAAGTTATTCTTGGATGTGATCTTGGATCTAAGGCCGAATAAGGATTTTAATGAAGCGTGAAAATGCACATTAAATAATATGATATTTTTCTAGAGTAATGTTGACTAGCTTTTGTAATATACCTCTAACAAGGTATAAGTATACAATCACTTTTGTAAAAGAAGTAGATGATGATGATATAGATGGATGTGAACTATGAAGGCATCTAAGGAGAAGAGCTAAGATAAATAGAAAGGAGAAAAAGAAGATTTATTCAAATAATACTTTATTAACTCTTTGTATTCAAGACACTAGATTGATTGTAAGTGTTATTGCACCTATTGTACACCCCTAACAGGATTTGATTTCCTTTAATAGGGTTGGACTCCTAACAGGGTCGATTCCTTAAATGGGATCTCATTGTAAAGACTCATATAAGGGTCTGTCCTTTAATTAGGACCTGCCTATTATAATACTTGACTCCTAACAGGGTTAGAACTCTTAACATGGTTATTATACTTATAGTGCAGATATTTGTGGGTACCATCACCACTGGGGTTTTTCCCTTAACATAGTTTTCCTCGAAAAAAAATATGGTGTTATGAGTTCTTCAATGTTTGTTTATGTTGCATGGTTATTTATCTTGTGCTAAATCTTTACATGTTATTTGAAGAAAGTAAAGAATTTTAAGAATTTAGTAAAGTATTGTAACACTAATTCACCCCCCCTCTCAGTGTTACCAAATCCTAACAATTGGTATCAGAGCATCAAGCCCCTCAAGGAAAAGATTAACAACTTTGGGGAGATCAAGATGGATTTGGAGAACTTGAAGAAAAATTATGAAACAACATTAGAATATGTGGACATTGCTAATGCAGATAGAGTGGATCTAAAATACAAACTAAGGAAGGCATATGACTTCATTAAGAAGTTGAAGCAACAACTTGAGCATGAAAGAAAATTGAGAGATGATCTCATGGAAGAACAAAATGAGGAGCTATCAGATCAAGATCTAATTGAGTTGATAAGACATGAAAAGGATTCCTTGAAGGATGAATTGGAAGTCACAAAATTGAACCCGATTAAAGAACTTGATACTAAAAGAGAGGAAAAATAAAATTTGCTAAATGAACTATCAGACACAAGGGATAGATTGCAAACCTTGGAAAATGAACTGAGTGCACTAAAAATAAAGTATGACAAGGTAGAAAGATATTGCATCACCATAATTGGTGAACTTGATCAGACCAAAGGTTTCATAGAGAAACTTCATGAGAGAAGAAAGAAATTGGATGAACAAATTGACATGCAGAAACCTATTGGAGACATGACATGAGTAGGATTCAATGAAAATTTTGATTAGAGGGAAGATAGAAATGTGGTGAATCTTGATTCACCTAAGAAGTCAAGTTCTGAGGTTGTGATGGCAGAACTTGAGATACCTCCTTGCAAGGACAATGACAAGGATTGTAGTCATGAAGATCAATCAAATAAATTAACTAAAAAAGGTATTCCTAAGCGCAAGTTTACTGGTTTTTGTTTTAATTGCTATTTGTATAGACATAATATAAGAGAATGTAGAAAGCCAAATATGAGGTCTAGAAGACCTACATATGATCACTTGAATGAATTTATCAAGAAACAAAAGGAGAGAAGTCTGAATGAGACAAATACTGAAAAATGTGAATGTAGTAAGAATGCAGAGAATAAACAATCTGAGGCTATGTAAACATGTAAAATAAATGATGAAATGAAAGATAGTGTTTCTAATTCTAGTAAGGATGAAGTCAAAAAGTCAGTAGAAGAAGTTAAGAAACCTTTTACTAGACCTAGAAAGATTGTATGTTACAAATGTAGTAACTTTGGTCATATTTCCAAGTATTACAAATTATAGATTGATTACAACTAATTGAAACCTAAGAAGAAGGTGACATGATTCAAATGAAATAATTATGGATATGTTGTGGAGTATTGCAAATTTAAAGGACCAATAAAGAAGTCCTTCAGACCATTCACAAAAGAAGAGGAACCGAATGAAGAAGAAAAAGAGCTAGAAGAACTAAAAATAGAATTTAAGGAGAAATGGGTCAATCAAAATGAACCTATTAAATTTGAAGATAAGAAAGATGAAGAGTAGAGTGCGAGAACTCACAAGAGTCCTAAGAGTCTTGTGGAATCATTACTAGGGTGCATTGCCTCACCATCTTTTTGATGGGTAATGTATGCCTTAGGGGGAGCATGAAAGATTAACACCATTCAGATACAAAGCCCCTACATGGATGAGTTAGGCTGTGTGAGATTGAAAACAACTTAGTTACTATGTTATGAGATCTTGGACAAGATCACATATGGTTTGGAGATGTCTATGAGAAGATGCACCAGTTTGAGCTAGCACTAGTTTCTTGCAGCTTTATGGGTAGGTTTTGGGAATTGTGCCAAATTGTCTATAAGCGTAGTAATGTGGATGAACTACTCACCATTCAAACTAAGATCAAAGAGCATTGAAGAGATTGGAGTAGTTGTTAGAGCTTAAAGATTTTACAGTTGTGTTCGCAAAACCCTCACATGACCATGCAAGCTAGGTATTTATCATAAAATTAAGTAATATTTGTTATTTTCAATAGAAAAGAAGTTAGCATGGATACTCCCAAGGTTTTTAATGTGCTTGAGAGGAATAGATACAAGTTTAAGATTCATCCCTTAAAATCCACTAAAGATTATCTAGAGGGTGTGTTATCGCATACTCTAGTTGGTGTTCTTCATGTTGAAGACATTAGGGCTTATATCCACAACAATATTGAGTTTATAGGAACAAAAAAGATATTTGATGAAATGTTAGGGTTATATAATGTAGATCAAACCCTAAGGGAAGAATGTAGAAAGGTTCATAGGTTGCCTATAGTCAAATACATGGAAAGATTTGAGTTTGATGAACTAGAGTGGATCAAAATTGTATTAAGTAGAATTCATGATGAATTCATATGGATTGGTGGAACTCCAACCAAGATCACAAAAGAACTATTTCATGAGATCATTGGTTTATCTATGATAGGTAAAATTCCCTCAGCTGAAAAGAACATCATATTTGAAGTGGAGAAATTGACCAAAATTAAATGGAACAAAAGAGAAATGACAATAAATGACATCGCACAAGAAGATGTCAAAATTGTTGCAAAGATATTGGGATACAAGTTTTAGTATAGTAGCAGGATAAATAGTGTATCATCCAGTTTTGTACATATGGCATAACAAATGGTAGTAGAAGATGAAGAATATGGCCTATGCAAGGTCCTAAGGAAGAAGCTAATGGAGAATTTAGAAGGAATAAAGAAGAACATGACAACACACTTTAGATTTGGATCACTTATAATGTACATATTCTTTCATGTTATGAGGAGATTTCCTAACATGTATCTATGGAGATATGATAAATGCACCATGTAGATGATCAATGACTATTACAAAAGAAGTGATGAGCATAACAGGTATGCTGAATTTACAAGAATGATGAAACTATTTTAGAAACAAATGCATGAAAGGGAAAGGATCCCTTGGAGACTAGTGGACAAATACAAAAATGACATATGTTTCATGGTAGAAATTAACAACACATGCTTTAAGGTAGTAGAACCTATAAATTCATGGGCTACTCCTATGGGCTATGAAGTTGATTATACTATTCTAGAGCTTCATATTCAACATGTCTTGAAATCCCCTAAAGATCCCAATGTTCCAAGATGGGGTACATATGAAGAAAAATACTTAGCAGTTAGGAAAGAATTGGTGAAAGGAAGAAGGGAGAAGAAAGTGGAATCTCTTGTTGACAAAATAGCAAGGAACCATGGCATATTAAAAGAAGAGATGAAAGCTATTAGGGAAAAAGTGGAAGAACTTAGGGAGAAGTACAAAATTCCCCCTCCTCAATCTAACATAGAGGCACCTCAAATAGTGGAGGTTGAAGAAGAAGAAGAGAAAGAGAAAGATGACACTCCTACACCTTCTAAGAGAACATCACAGAGACAAGAAGCAAGAGCTGCTACAAAAGGCCAAACTCCTCCTAAAGCTAGACCTAAGGCCATGGCTAGCAGACCAGGAAAGAAGAGGAAAACATTGGACACTTCTCCATCTTTTCAAGAAAAGGATAAGCAACAAAATACTTCTCTAGAAGAAGAGCCAAATAAGGAAGTCTAAATGATGGAGCAAGAAGAAGCAAAGGACATAAATCTTCAAGAGGCCAATCTAAGGGCACTTGAAGTAGATAGGAAAAAGGTAGAAGAAGCTAAACAAAAGAAGGGCCAAGGTACACAAAGAAACCTATTCAAGCCCTACCTCAAAGTTCTACAAAAGAGAGTGGTAAGTGATGGTAAACTCAATTCCATTGAGAAATACTTTGATAGATATGATGAGGTCAAGAAAAACCAAATAGAAGACATAGTTGTGGAGCACATGCTCACATTTAAAAAGAACTTAATTGTAATAGAGGGTCAAATAAGTAAGGAACTATTTGAAAGATTAGAAGGAAGAAAGAAAAGAGCTCTTGATGAGGACATCAAGATGAGATAGGATATTCTATTGCATAATATGCCAACCATGATAGGGAATGAGATGGGAGAGTGGCTTGTTTAACTAAGACCAAAATTAAGAACTAAAACAAGAATCATCAAGTTCATGGCCCAAAAGTATGAAGAGGTGGAATAGGAAACTCATGCAAAGGTTGGAAAGTTGTTGCTAGAGGAGTGACCTGATCTTGGTAAGTCTATAAGGACCCCAACCCCAGTAGTAACCTCTATAGAGCCCAAAAATGTAGAGAAGGTTGAAGATCCAAAAGAAATAGAGGTAGTTGGAATACTCCTACCCGATTTCTTTATTGATAATGTTGGGATTTCTCTTAATACATAGCTAGATACATTTGATTAATTTTAGATGAGTGAAACCTTGACAAACATTGATGAAATAGTAAAGAATCTTGAGTCTCCAAAGATCGCTCAAGAAGAATCAGCTAAAAAAGTGCAACAAGGAGAGAAAACACATGAAAAAGCATAGGGAAAAGAGGAAGGAAAAGGAATAGAAAATGTAAAGGAACAAGAAAGAGAAGCAAAAATAGAAAAAAAAAGAACAAAGAAAAGAAGAGGAACAACCAAAAGGATTACCAATCACTCCTTTTGCTACACCTAGTTTGTTGGAAAGTGGCTCTCAATCACATCCAACCAACTTAGAGGACATGGATTTCACATATTTGATGTAGTGGTCAGTGCTTTCTTTTTGCCAAAGGAAAGGAGAAATCAGAGAAAAAGGCTGACAAAACTAGCAAGACAATCCAACGAGGTACAAAAGTTTTGAGTAAGCTTTTTACTATACCTCCTACATATATTGAAGATACTATAAGTATTCTATATGATTTTCTAAGTACAACATAACAAAATTTTGATACCTTAGAGGAAGCAACAAAAATAAAAGTAATACATGATTTCAAAAGGTTAAGGATGAAAGATACTCTTCATGGGATCAAGAGTGATCTTATTACATTGATTGTCATTGAAAGGGCAATAAAATATTGTCTTAAGGATGGATAAGATCTATATAAGCTTTGCTTGACTTTGCACAAGCATGTGAAGAGTATATCATAAATTATAGCTCAGGATGAAGAGGTTTTAATAAAACTCTTTGAGGATTTTGCAAATAAGAAGATACTGGACATAAACAAAGAAACAAACAGGATCATGGATAAAATCCATACCCTACATATTGAAAGGGACATAGCTCAGAAAAGATTCTCTAAATTAAGAAGCTTCTTGACCCCAAAGATCAATATTTTGGAGAGAAATCATGAAGACATTTAGCTTGGCCTCAAAACATTTCAGGAATTAGTACCTACAGATGTAGAAGAAGCAGACAAGGCCTCATATGGTCTCAATGCACTAATTCAAGTTGCAAAAGCAATTAAGGCACCTTGAGATGTAGATATGAAAATTTTGAGAACAAACTATAGGGTTGTGTTACAGACAATTCAGTTGTGACTTTGAACAACTTCAATTTTGTTATTTTGGCACCCTTTTCCATTGATGTCAAAGAGGGATAGATAGAAAAAAAATGTAAGAAGAAAAGAATGTAAAAAGAAAAAAACATAAATAAAAGAAAGGTTCTCTTGCAGATCATGTGTCAAATTTATGTGTTGCATTTCTGTCAATATTTCCTTTTACATTTTTGTCTTGATGTTGCACTTAGTCATTTTTTCACTAAGTATTGCCATCAATGCCAAAGGGGAAGATTGTTGGCAAGTGGTTAGCACATGCACACATATGAACATGTAGACATATGCATATATGGAATGTTTTCATTTATGGAAACACTTATTAGATTTATGATTACACATATCAAACATCACTAATATGTTTGTATGCAGTTGATGAAGGAAAAATACCTAAGTCCATAGACTATTTTTGTGACCTATTCTAACAAAAAAGGTTAGCGACCCTCACATAAGCTTCTTGAAGGAATGAGATCTTGGATACATGCTTAAAAGAAATGAATGAAAACATGTGTAAGGTCACACCTATTAATATTGTGGTATTTAAGAAATATATTCAGTTGATTGGATGCAAAGACAGTAAATAGGGTATAACTTATTGGTGATCACTAAGGCCAACTTTGTGAGTGATTGAAAAGTTATTCTTGGATGCGATATTGGATCTAAGGCCAACTAAGGATGTTAATGAAGTGTGAAAATTCACATTAAATAATATGATGTTTTTTCAAAGTAATGCTGACTAAATTTTGTAATATACCTCTAACAAGGTATAAGTATATAAACACTTTTGTAAAATAAGTAGATGATGATGATATAGATGGATGCGAACTGTGAAGGCATCTAAGGAGAAGAGATGAGATCAATAGAAAAGAGAACACAAGGATTTCTTGAAAGAATAATTTGTTAACTCTTTGTATTCAGGGCAATAGATTGATTGTAAGTGTTGTTGCACCTATTATACACCCCTAATAGGGTTTGATTGCCTTTAACAAGGCTGGACTCCTAACAGGGTCAATTCCTTAATTGGGATCTCATTATAAAGACTCCTATCAGGGTATGTCCTTTAATCAGGACCTACCTATTTTAATAATCGACTCCTAACAGGGTCAAAACTCTTAACAATGTTATTATACTTATAGTGTAGATATTTATGGGTACCATCCCCACTGGGGTTTTTCCCTCAACAAGGTTTTCCTCAAAAACAAATATGGTGTTATGGGTTCTTCAATGTTTGTTTGTGTTGCATGGTTATTTATCCTGTGCTACATCTTTACATCTTGTTTGAATAAAGTAAAGAATTTTAAGAAATTAGTAAAGTACTGTAGCACTAATTCACCCCCCCTCCCAGTGTTACCAAATCCTAACAATTTATCCTATCTATTTTCCCCCTTTGATTAAATAAATATCATTTAATCAATTAGAGTAGGTGGCACCTAACTTTAATCCTCACCTAACCTCACATCCTTAACCTAACCCATCCTTCTAACCCATTTTCTCACTCAAAGCCCTCTTTGTTGAATTTTGCATACCCATCCTTCTAACCCACTTCCCCACTCAAATCCCTCTTTGTTGACTTTAACCCTCATGTAACCTCCAACCTAACCCTCAACCTAACTCATCCCAACCCATTCACACATACTAATTATCCTATAGATAATTAATCATTATTAATTAACTAATTAACTCTCCTCTCATTCTCTCTCCCCCCACTTGTATCCTACATAAAATCCCACTTTCCCGCTAATTAATCCTCATCAAAGCCTAATCCAATCCTAATCATGTGCACAACCTTAATCACGAGGATTAATAAATCTAACCCAAACCCTAAGTCAAATCTTGTCGCATCCTCCCACTCTCCAACCAAATGTATTTATGTCAATATTAAATGCTCTTACACCTCTCTAAAACACTCCATCCATCTCTTATATTCTTGTCCCCTCTCACATCTCCCAAAATAGTCACATTCCCCCATTCTTCCAAGCCTCTCTCCTTGTGACACTTGTCACAATGAGAGGCATTGGAGAAAGCACAATCCATGTTCTCTCTATTAAATTCATCTCCACCCTTCCTTAGGTTTTCACATTGACCCTCCATTTCATCCTCCATTTTCCTATAAATTGAACCATTCTCCCTTCACAAATCATCCACCATCCATGCAAAGTTATAATGCTAATTTGAGAGCTCAAAACTATCAAATTACTATTATTATGCAAAAATCCTTCCACATTCTCTCCTCATACATTTTAATTGAATCTTGAGCAAGCATTTGAGCATGCATTCCTCATATTGGACCAAATCTACACAACAAAAGGAGCTTATTTGAGTTGCAAGGTTTGCATTCCATGTGTTTTTGAGTTCTTTTTATGGTCTAATCTTAAGTGTTGCATAGTCTTAGTTTTTTGAATGCCTTGATTGATGTTGTATTCCTTTGCACACTAATTCCTTGCATATATTTTGGCACACCTTGTGGGACCCACTTCATGGGTCATTCTCTTTTGCATCATTTTACTTGCAAACTAACCATCTAAGCTAATGTGTGTTATTTTTTGAGTGTATTTTTGCAAGCTCTTTTTTTATTTTTAGGTTGGAAAAGGAAATAAGACTTAGTTACTATTTTGTGGATATATTTGAAACATAAACTTAGAGACTATATTCCTTCTATCTTCTTCCTATTTTATCTCTATTACCCATTCGTGGGAATGTGGTCTATTATCAATGGGATCATTTTTTTTTTAAAACATGGTGGGAAGGCACTATAAACCTATAAGAAGACATTGCTACTAACTAATTTTTTTTTTTTTTGTTTACAGGTCTATGAGTTAGCCACCTAGTTTGGTGAGAATGCACATAATTTTTTTAATTAAAATCAATTTACACTGCACTTTTGGTGCTTGCAATATACCTTGTATGCCACACATCACTTCATATTTCAATTTGCGTATAAAAATTTACAAGGTTAAAAGTGAAGAGTCAAATCTTTCATTTGGGCTTTAAAATGAACAACATTAAATCTTGAGTGTTTAAAGAGAATTGAAAAAGACAAAAATCTTTCATTTTGGCTTTAAAACGAACATCATTAAATCTTGAATGCCTAAAGTGAATTGAGCAAGAAAAAAAATATTTCATTTGGGCTTTCAAATGAACATCATTAAATCTTGAATGCCTAAAGTAAATTGAACAAGACACAAAATATTTCATTTGGGCTCTAAAAAGAACAAAAATCCAATCTTGAATGCTAAGAGAGTAAAACATTTGCAACAAAATTTCCCTTTTCAAGAACTTGCAATTTTATTTCCAAGAAATGAACCATACATGTAAACATGAGTTTCTTTTGTCATGGATAGAAAACACTTAGCTAATTTAATCTTCAATGGGAAGTATTATTTTTTGGCATGTTTGAAGGAATGTTTTTCAACATTTTTTTAGAGCTCTGTATTACATTGAAAATCCTTATTAATTAAGTGACATAAAAAAATTTAAATTTTATTTGTATCCTCTCTCCTTGCCTTCACAGAACTTGGGTGAAGAGAAAGATCAAATTCAATTGGTTTTGCTTCTAGCAAGGACTGTCTAGAGGGTGCACTTTCCCTTTAGACAATGACCTCAAATTGGTAATTCCCCAATTAGTATATAAATAAGGTACTAAGAAAGCTCTCACCTCATCCCATCAAGCTCAGGGGATGTGTGTTGATGGTAGGACAAGGTAGGTAAATATCCCTATGATTTTTGCATGGTTAACATGCTCGTAAGTGAGTCACACACGTACAAACTGATTGAGAGGACTCTATGGATCTTACTAGATGTCGTTAATGAGTGGCCCATCTGATCTACTCTTGTAGGTTTGATAATATTTGTGCGAGGGGGATATTAACCTCCCCAAGAAAATCACCATATCATGTCATCCTTGAGTGCTTGGAGTCACCTAATATGACATTGTTTGACCTATTGTGTGGTCTATAGTGGCCGCATTCTAATTAGCTCTCCAGTTTGTGTCTAAGTTTGTGAGAAAATATTTTCAAGCTAAGTCAATTCTATAAGGTATAATTGCTTGAGCATATTTTTGATGTTATAAACCTAGTAAGAAAACATTTATTACAACATACACACTTGAAGTCACAAGTCCTTTTCCAAAGAGATCAAAACATAACCAAAATGTTTTGTTCTCACAAAATTTATTTGTCTCTTGTGGGATTGTTGGATCACATCTTATAAAGATCCAAAAATATCTCAAAACTCAAACCAAGGTATTCTTACTGTAGTCACTACCTAGTTTAATCAAACCAAAAAATTGCAAATTTTGAGAATGTCTATCCTTCAAAATCCCTAAGATCAAAAGATTGGACACATGAATGATTATGTGAAGCATAAGAAGGCCACTCTCCCAGTCACACATCTATACAAAGATAAGAAAGTTGTAACATGTAAGCTCAAAGATCACCAACCTTTTATGACCACAATCCAAGAAGAGATAAAAAACCAAGAGAAACTTTATAGGGTGACATAGAACGCCAAAATATTGCAAATTTCATCCCATATTCAGATAAGCCATGCATTATTTAGCCTTGAGAGACAAGACTAGTCAGCCTATCACACACCATAGCATTTTGATTCCCACAAGCTTGTATCATCATCCTTGCATATTAGATCATCCCTTAGGCACATTTACATCATCCCTTTAGGGAACCTTATTTAGTTCAAACATCATCCTTTCTTTAAAACCAAAATCCAAACATCAATCAAGTCATACCCTCCACTTAGTGTTATATCCTATTGAGTTGCTAGATCTTCTATCCTAAATTAAAATCATCCCATAAGCTCCACCCTTTGGCTAAGTATTGTCTAGGGTAGCTAGTACTTATCCTTGTGACTTCATCATCTTAATCCAAAGCTTGGCTTGCATTGACAAGGATCCCATCTTCCAAAAATCATAAGTCTATCTAAGGTTTACAATCTCATCTATTTGATCCTTCACCAAAAAAGGCAACTCATTTTCATTCGACACCAAGTGTAGACAGCTAAATTTGATTAATGATTTTAATTAAATTTACTCATCTTACTCGCATTATTGATTAAATAATCATGCATTATTTATTTAATTTATGTCATCCCCCTAGTTAATTAATTTAATTAATTACCTATAGTCCAATTAATTATCTAAATGGTAACCATAGTCTGATAAATAATTAAATCCCCTTCCTCTATTAATTTAAATAAATACATTTATCTATTTAAATTAATTCATAAATCCTTTTCCTCCCACTTGGAATTAAATAATACATTTAATTCATTACAACACATGGCTCCTAACTTTAACCCCAATCTAACCCTTGACTTGACCCTTGACCCATGATCTTAACTTAACCCAACCCATTAACACATACTAATCCTTCTTAATTAAATAATGACCTATGATTAGCTAATCTATCCCTCCACTCATTCTCTCTCCTCCCATCACATCCTCCTAATTCTCCCACTTACCCTATAAACCAAGCCCAATCACCCACTAAACATTTCCACAGTCATAATCCATGGATTAAGAAATCCTAATCCAACACAAGTCAACCCTCATGTCACATCCTCACATCCCCCAACCTCTAAATCTCATGTCAACCTTAAATTCTCTTACATTCCTCTTACACACTCCACCCATCTCTTACACTTTTATCCCCTCTCACATCTCCCAAAATGGTCCCATCCCCCCATTCTTCCAAATCTCTATCCTTGTGACACTTGTCACAATGAGAGGCATTTGAGAAAGCACAATCCATTTTCTCTCTCTAAAATGCATCTCCACCCTTCCTTGGGTTTTCATCTTGACCATCCATTCAACCCTCCTCATGCATATAAATTGAGCCCTCTTCTCCTCACAAATCATCCACCATCTAAGTAAAGTTATCATGTCATTTTGAAGAACAAAATCCCCAATTATAACCTCATAATGCCAAAATTCCTCACATCCATTAAAGCTTAAGCATCATCATTTGAGCATGCATTCTCCATCATTGGACAAATCTTCTTCACTTGGAGGTTTCTTTTTTGAGGAGTGAGGTTTGCACTTCTTTAGTTATTTTTCTTTGTTTCATTTGAAGGTCTAATCATAAGTGTAGTATTTATCTTAGTTTGTGAATGTTCAAACTTTCTTTGTATTCCTTCCACACTAATTTATTGCTCACACCAAGTAATCTGTAGATCCTTAGGACAACCCCATCATCCTAATCAAACATCATCCAACCATCCTTTAAGTCATCTAGGTTCACCCTAGGTCTTCATCATAACTTGTCGTTAGATATCCTAGGATCATCCCAAGTCTTTGCACTATCGCCATCCTTTTGTCCTTAGAAATCTCTTAGGACCATCTTGCATTAAAAAAATCCTTTTTGAAACCTTAGATCCATCTT
This sequence comes from Chamaecyparis obtusa, assembly GCA_027943335.1. NCBI lineage: Eukaryota > Viridiplantae > Streptophyta > Pinopsida > Cupressales > Cupressaceae > Chamaecyparis > Chamaecyparis obtusa. Next base: position 409,994 of record BSBK01010832.1, read on the forward strand.
TTCATTCCCCTCACCCATCCTAGAATATGAATTTCATTCCTTCTGAGACACACTCAAAGAAAAGGAAGGATATGGATCCCAACCAAATGCTCGACATATCAAACACCATACCTAACCCAAAAAATTCCATGGTTTTGTATGATCCTCAAAATCAAGCACGTGTTAAAAATGTATGGACCAATCCAGATGAAATTCCCAACATAAACTCTATGGAAGAATTTATGATTCATCCAAGGAATACAAATTTTTTTAGCACTATCATAGCCCAAAATTATACCACCATCTTGGCCAATTATGAACATGAGGGTACTTCCATTCCCCCAAGACTTAGTACTTTCAATCGTACACATCCTATACACATCCCCAACAACACATTCAATACTACCATCCAAAAAATTGTAGATCCTAGCCTACAAACATCTCAAGTTACATCACCCATCCCCCACTTATTATAACCAAGTTCTACGCTACCCATAGTGCATACAGTGGCCCAATCTACTCCATTCTCCATCATGGGAACACCACCTCCATCCTTGGCATCTCAAGCTACCACTCAAGCAAAAATATCCATGCAAGAAACACCTCCACTCCATGCATCTCAAGTTTTCACCTAGGCACAAGGCTCCATGAAAGCACAACATATGCCTCTTGTATCCCAAATCTTCACTTTAATTCAACTTTTCCCCCATACACAACATGGGGAAATGCAAGCACCTCCATCTACCACCCAAAAAATCTTCACCCAAGTGCCAAATCCACATGTTACCCATCCAACCTCTGTACAAGTCTTACTCCCACCTTTAATCTCCACAACACAACCTCAACAACTATTTTACACAACAAGGATGCATCCTACAGGACCCCTAAACCAACCACTGATACCACAAGTTCCCACATTCACATCCACACTCCCAACCATTTCCACATTATAACTTGCTACAAGGTTAGGGTCTTCTTGGGGTCTTACTCAGGTACAAATGCACACCTTGGGAATCCAAACACACTCACATATCTCTAATCCCAATATCCCATAACCAATAATTCAATTTGTAGGACAACCACCACCACCTACTCATAAATTCACACCCACCCCTATATTCACCAACTATCTATTCATGTCATAATCTATTATCCATTAACCAATTCCACAACCAAAACACCTAGGTCCTTCCCAATACGTCAATTACCTTACATCACCACCATCTTCGTGAGTGTTCATTGGAGTCATCTACCCCTCAACAATGGAGTTATGCATCTTACCAATATTGGCCAAGACCATGCAAACCCCTCTATCCAAACACATAAAAAATCCATGACATTTTACCAACCCCCTCCACAAAAACAATATCTTCCCCGAAAAGAGTAGTACTCTTCCCTACCATCACAATAGAATTCACTGACATACTCCCTACAATAGTACATGCCGACACCTCAACAACAATACCTTTCCCAACCTCCTTTGAAAAACCCATTATAACCCACATACCTAATATGACAATCCCCTTATCAAACCCCATAGTATCCACCTCAAGATTATCCATATTCACCTACACCATTTGACCCTTTCCAAATGGGAGTACTCACTCCAAAAATTTCCAACCTAGAGTGGGAATAAATGAAGAAATCTCTTAAGGAGATCTATGTTAGGACTAAGAGAAAAACCTTTAAATTTGAAGAGGTTTGTCCTTATCCCTTTGACCAATCTATCACAACCATCCCCTTCCCTAAACATTTTTAGACTCCCAAGTTTGAAAAGTATAGGGGAAGGGAGATCCCATCAGCCATGTCAATGAATTTTATATGGCTTGTCAAGAGGTGGTCTACAATGATAACTACCTCATGTAACTCTTTCTAAAAATCTTAGGGGGAACTTCTCTTAAGTGGCTCTACAAGATACCTTATGGATTAGTGTTGACATTTGTAGAATTATCTTAAAAGTTCATAGCATAGTATGCACATAACATCAAGAACAAACTATCTCTCTTGGATCTCTGCAACTCAAAATATAAGGGAGGTGAGAGCCTAACCGATTATATACAAAGATGGTATAACCTCACCATGATGCTATCATATCAACCCCCAGAGAAATCTCTGATGAAGATATTTATCAAAAACCCACATCCAAAGTTATCCCACTCTATGCACATGAACTGCATCAAGACCTACTAGGACATCAAGGGAAAGGGTATGGATATCAAGAAAGTTATCTTAGAGGGGGGCACTATAAAATAAAACAAGGAGAATTACAAAGATAAATCCAATAATTTCCATCTTTGATATTGGAACAAGAATAATAATGACATCCTATATGGAGCCATAGACACCAAACATGTCAATGTTGTTGGTGCAAGTCCTAGCTCTCCTATTCCAACCTATTAATAACAAAAACTTGTGAAAAACTATCAACAAAGAGCACAATCCTACTAGAAGCCTACGTAAACCTATCAGCAACAAGAACTCCCCTATCAATAGCTGGCACCAACTTATCAACATCCAATGAATCAAACAAATTCCATATCTATCCCTCAAGGACAGTAGAAGCCACAAGTCCAGAATACACAAAAAAACACATTCACCCCCTTGGTGAAGTCCTAGATGATGTTTTTGACCAAATGGCTAAGGCCAACTTGATTATATACCCATAGACTCAACCTTTTGATGAGAATCAACCAAAACTTGCTTGGTACAAAGAAAATGAATATTGTGGCTACCATCACGATAAGGGCCACACCACCATCAAATGCATAAAACTCAAACACTATGTGAAAGTTCTAATTGACCAAAATTATATCACAATAGACCTACTAGTTCAAGCATCACCCAATGAAGGCTTGCAGATCTATCAAAATGTGTTTCCTAAACATGACTTAGGTAAAGGCCAAACACACTCAAATCAACCACCCCTAACACAAGAAAGGGTAAAAAAGGATATTTTTTTGATAAAAAATACTATACCACATCCAACATTTATTATGACAAATTCATCAATTATAACAATCAAGTTGAGCCTTCGATCAATGTGTTTCATATTAAAGGCCCAAATAATCAATGCATAGTCACTACTCATAGAGGATGGATCTTTGTTGCTAGTGCCACTACTTCTTCCTCATATAATGCAGAATACAACCTCCTAGAAAAACTTGGGAATACTCCCACCCAAATATCCATCTTAGATCTTCTTCGCACCTTGCCTATCCATCAAGAAATCCTAAATAAAGCCCTCCAAGAGGCACGTGTCCCTACAAACATCAACACCACCCAGTTCAAGAACCTTGTGGGATGCTTATTTACACCATGTAGCCTTTTATTTAGGTCCTTCAACATACCATCCATTGAACCAGACCACAATCTCCCACTTTGCATCACTGTCATGGTCAAAGAATTTGCAATCAAATGAGTTATGATAGATAATGGTTCAGCCCTAAACCTATGCACATTAAAGTTCATTAAACATGTGGGATACATAGAAGTAGAAACATCACATGAGGTAATTACCATAAAAGAATAATACAACCTGGAATGTACCTTAGAGGACACCATCTTGTTACCCATCAACCTGGGTCTGGTAATACAAGAAACTATATGCCACATTATTGATCTTGACCTACCTTACAACATCCTCCTCAGTCACCCTTGGATTCATTCCATAAATGCCATTCCCCCCACATGTCATTAGTGCATCAAATTCCCACATCAGGGCACATAAATAACCATCCATGGTGATCCAAAAATCTTTGCATACTACCATGTGTTTTAAGCTTCATTCCCCCATTCTGCTCATTGTCCTGGAATTGACATTGGCACTTCTATTGCCAGTTCCTTTCGATCCAATTGTGATCCCAAAAATATCCTCACATCCACCCTTTCTAATATCAAGATCAACAATAAGATTTGTGGTGAACATATCCTAATAGATGCCTTTACAATAGGGGCCCTACCACTTGATCCACATACTCAAGGGCACCCATCCTACCAAAGTGAACCCCAGCTAGAGGAACCTAAAAGGAAGAAAATGGATGCATCCACATTTATGTCATATGGAATTATGAACATTCAAGAGATGGAGCCTAACATCAAGAGATTGATACATAAATATCCCCCACCTCCCAACACTGAACTCCTTGGGTACTTCAAAGATACATACCCCATGTCACACATATGGGCCAAAAAAATATGGAATTATCAAGGTGGTGGTCTAGGACCTGAGGAAGGTGGTGTGAAAGACCCACTAGAAGCTTCTCATTAGCCAAGATATCGAGGCCTAGGGTTTGGCCACACCACTTCTTGCCTACAGGTACAATGCCATAATACCATGATGGGGGGCACTAATATACCCAACCTTACCCTCCTAGACATCCAGGGTAAAATCATGGAAGTTGAAGATATCCTGGAAGAGGAAGTTAAGAAATCCTTTGATGATGAAAATTTTCTAGGAAATTATTTCCTCCACCAACTATCTATAAACCTCATTAAAATCCCACTCATCCACCCAAAACTCATAGACTGGGACCAACCAAGTATTTCACATATCGATGAGTTCCAAAGAGAGGACATGGTCCTAAGATTCATAGGAGTAGTAGAATGATAGGAACACTGGGGGAATGTTTTAGTGCATGTCTACAAGTTAGAGCCTAAGGGTTAACTTGGGGAAGAAGAGGTCTTTAGCCGTAAAATAAAAAATGAAAAATAAAAAAATATGTCTTTTTAATGAAAACCCCTCTGGGGTATGTTCTGACTCTAGAATAGTGAAAATAAAGGTTATATCTTCTGGTAAAAACCTCTCTAAGGTGCTAGAAGATGAAGACTTTCCTCTTCATCTTATCCATGATTACAAGCTAGAGAAGTCATCTGTAATCATTGAACAAACAAAGCCTATTAATCTAGAAACCAAAGAATGCCCCAGAATCACATACATCACAATGTCACTATCAGAGGCTGAAGAAATAGCTTTCAATTTACTTCTCCACAAATCCATAATAAACTTTGCATGGTCATATGCCCATATGTCTGGATTAGATGACAACCTAGTTGTCCATCATCTCACAGTAGACCCAAGTGCCAAACTAGTCAAGCAAAAGCTCCGAAAGATGCACCCTAAGGTAGCCTTCCTAGTAAAGGAAAAACTATAAAATCTCCTACAAGATAAAATCATATGCATCATTGACTATTTAGAATGGATATCAAACATGGTTCCAATTTCCAAACCATTAGGATAAATCACAATATGAATGGACATATGAGACCTCAACAAGGCATGTTTGAAGGATGATTTCCCTCTACCAAAAATGGATCTGATCATTGACCTTACTATCAGGCATGAGATGTTATCACTCATGGATGGTTTCTTTGGCTTTAATCAGATATGTATTACAAAACAATATCAGCATAAGAAAACCTTCACAACCCCATGGGGTACTTTCTAATATAATATGATGCCTTTTAGCCTAAAGAACACTGGGGCCACTTATCAATGAGCCATGACTGTTATATTTCATGACATGATCCATAAGATCCTAGAAGAATATGTAGACAATATTTTGGAAAAATAAAAAATCAGGTTAGACCATCTCAATGTAATGGAATGTGTATTTGATTTCCTTTATTATTATGGTTTGAAGATCAATCCCAAGAAGTGTATCTTTAGAGTTACATCATGAAAGCTCCTCAAATTCATTGTATCCAAATAAGGAATAGAGGTTGATCCCAAGAAAGTCAAATCTATAATGGAAATGTCTCCTCCCATGATTCTCAAGAAGTTACATAGTCTACAGGGTAAGCTATACTCTATTAGAAGGTTCATATCACAACTTTCAAATAAGTGCCAACCATTCACCCATCTACTTTGTAAAGAAACCAATTTAAAATGGGATCCTTTATGCAAAATAAGTTTTGAAAAGATCAAGGAAACCTGGAAAATCCACCAATATTCATGCCACCTACTCTAGGGGAACCTCTCATTTTGTACATATCAGCAACCACTATAGCACTAGGGGAACCCTTGGCTTAGCTTGATGATAATGGGTAAAAAAGAGCTATCTATTACATCAGTCATATGCTTGTTGTTTATGAGATCAATTACACACCAATGGAAAGGCATTCCTTATAGCGGTTTTTTTACTCAAAATTTGTGACACTATATACTCAATCATACGGTGAAATTGATCCTCTAAAGTATCTACTCTCACAAACAACAATTATAGGTCTCATGGAAAAATGGGTAATGCTCCTTAGTGAATTTGACATTCATTATATGGATAGAAAAGAAATCAAGGGTTGGGTTATTGTTGATCAACTATATGAGGCACCCTTAGTGGACACATATCCTTTGGTAATGAGATTTCTAGATGAACATCTATATATGATCAAAGAACAACCAACATGAAAATTATATTTTGATGGATCCTACATGTGACATGGATCAGGGGAAGGAATCCTCTTAGTCACTCCTCAAGGTGAATACATCCCAAAATCATTAAAATTGGGATTCCCTTGTACCAACAATATTGCAAAATATGAGGCACTCATCTCAAGCCTCGGGACAACTATCAAATGGAACATCACAGAGCTGCAAGTATTTAGTGATTCACATCTCATCATAAAGAAATTGATGGATGTGTTTTAGACAAAGGAAGATAAATTGTTACCCTACAAGGAATTAGTGGACAAAATGAAACAATAATTCCTAAGTCTACAATTCACACAAGTACCCAGATTACTAAACAAGGTAGAAAATGCAATGGAAACTATTGGGTCCCTACTTGAAATCCCTCGAGAATCCATGCAGGATGAATTCTTAGTTATGTAGCTCTACACACCTGCTTATGAGAATGTCAATTAAAAAATGGTGTGCCTCTTGGTTGGTCCTCAGTCCTTGTAGTACAACGATATCCACACTTATTTAAATAATGGTATCATTTTCCCCCACCTCATAAACACTCAATGCCAAAATTTTATTCATAGAGCATCCTACTACAGTCTCGTAGAAAACACCCTATATCATCATGGATATAACAATGTCCTCTCTAGGTGTTTAGACTTGAATGAGGCCACCCTGACTTTACAAGAGGTTTACATTAGAATCATAAGTTCCCACATGAGTGGTATGGTATTAGTAAAGAAAATTCTTAGAGAAGGGTATTACTAGCCCATAATGGAACATGATGCTTATGAATTAATGAAGAAATTCCTAGCATGTCAGAAGCATGCTCATATGATTCATGCTCTAGCATAGGACTTGCATCCCATTGTACCACTATGACCTTTTTCATGTTGGGAGTTTGAATTTGTTAGTAAGATAACCCCCTTTCCTCATATGAACATGAGTACATTATCACTGCTATTGAATACTTTACAAAGTGGGTTGAAGCAATCCCACTTGCCCTCACTACAAGTGTTTAGATATCCAAGTTCATCCTCTACCATATCATCTACCACTTTGGCATCCCCTCCACCATATTCATAGATCATGGCACACCATTTGAGAGCCAACTATTACAAGTAGTGGTTGTCTTTGCACCAAAAGATTGAGTTGTTAATGCTCAATACAACTACTATACTTATAGAAGACACAGGAGGTGGTTAAGCCATGTCATGAATCTCAAGGGGAGCACTAACCATTTTGCCAACAATTTCCCCCTCAGTGATACCCAAGGGGATTCAAACCTATGACCAAGCTTTGATACCACTTGTTAAAAGTGGTGGTTGTCATTCCACCAAAAGATCGACCTGTTAATGCCCGATACAACCATTAGACTTATAGAAGACATAGGAGGTAGTTAAGCCATGTCACAAATCCTGAGGAGAGTGCTGACCATTTTGCCAACACCAACACATGAAGGATCTACGTGACCAATTCCATATCCATCATCACTTTTATAGCCCATATTTTTCCCAAGGGAATGACCAAGCTAAGGAAACCAACAAAACCATCCTAAGAATCCTCAAAAAGGTTGTTATTGATTCTGGTCATGACTGAAACCTCCAAATCAATACCACCCTTTGGATTTATCACACCTCTTACCGCACTCCCATAGGCACCACCCTATATTCTCTTGTATATGATGTTGAAGTCATCTTACCGAGTGAGGCCAAAATACTGTTACAACATGTGATTCAAGAGCCTAGTCATCAATGAAGACTACCACATAAAGCACTTCACACAATTGGATCTGTTAGATGATAAAAGGTAGCAAGAATATGATCACCTAGTTATGTACCATAACAAGATCAAGAGAAGCTACATCAAAAAGGTCCACCTACAACAATTCCAGGTGGGGGACATGGTTCTTAAGAATAATTAAAAAGTACAAGAAGATTGGGAAAATAAAGGCAAGTTTGAGCCTACTTGGTTGGGTCCCTACATCATCACCACTTGTTTTGGCTCAAGGTCATATCAATTATCAATAACCAAAGGGGAACCTCTGAATGATCCCATCAACATCATTCATCTGAAGAAGTTATATGCTTTAGCTTTGAAGTATATCCTATGTATCTAAAAAAATAACAAAAATAATATAAAAAGTCCTTAAAAAATCATTGTCTTGGTGAAAATCTGGTAGATAGGCACCTTAGTGGTAACAACAAAAAAATTTCCCATGGTGAAAACTGGACAATCAATCACCTTGGGCAAGTATGTTGGTGAAAACTTGGAAATGTTGGAAATCTAATATGGGAAAGTGAGATACTAAGAGGGAGGGGGGGGGGGGGGGGTTTGAATCAGATATCTCCTATTAATTCCACTTCAACATAAATTCAACTTACTTATCATAAATATCAAACTCAATACTGAAGTAGACATAACAATCTAATCTTCATCCATGAAATTGAAACATAACACAAAGATTTTGGTTACCCAAAAACACCTGAGAGGTAAAACTGGGGTGGGGATGACACCCACAAATCTTCACTACTACAATATTAAAGTTTTCCTATTAGGGATACAAAGTTTGATCATAAATGGATGATCTACCTTGTGAGGGTTCTGCCTTGTTAAGAGCTTATAGACCTATACAATATACCTTGGTAAAAGGATTTAAACTTACAACAAAGTAAGCACTCAGTTAAGAGATTTACATAGGCCTGTTAGGACCACTATGTTAAGAGATTTACCTTGATTAACCTGCTAAAATGTCTCAGTACCCGATCCTTTGGTTTTCATTATGATTGCTGATAACATATCTTCTCCTTCCAATACTAGTTTGATCTCCTCAATCAAATATAGCTCTATTCTTCCCTTCATTTCTTTCATCGGTCATTCTGACTAATCTCTGCCTATATCAAAATATTGTTCTATATATGAGATCCCCTTCATTCGATTCATACACTTGCATACTACATTTTATGGTTAAGGATCTCATCTTATATATACAACAAATCAACCTCCTAGATGAAGATCAATGATCTAGATTTTCTACTTATGTTGCTTAAGCATTCCCTAAATCTGATTGGCTACATAGATTACATAGGGAATAATGATTAAAAATATAAGGCATAATCACCTCTGTGATTTCCTCAACAAACATTAAATATTGTATAGAGGTCAGCCAAAATAGTTTACCTAAGTGTTTGTGCCATTACAAACACATATGTCAAATCTGGCTTTCTTGAGATATGAAGTCTCTGACACTTAGCATTAGATTTTCTTCATATACTGGTGCTTGATACTAACACATCCATACAACTCGACATAAATTTCTCAACTATTACTAAAGTATTCAGTGACCACTATCTTTCTCGACAGTAACTACTGCTTGATAATTGTACAAGGTACAAGTCTAGATATAACTCGGCCTTAACATGATGACTCACTCACAGTGATGACCGACCAACATTTCCTAGAAAATGACTAAGTGCTAGACACTAATGGACAACAAAACTTAGGGATCAACAATCTCCCCCTTTGACATTAGTGGAAAAAACACTTTGTCATGACTTTTACATTTCAACAAGAGTACTTAGTAATATGATTACTCCCCCTAAGACTTTGACTCGGTCTTCAAAAGATTCTACATATATATAAGACTCTTTGGCATACAATTGAATATATAAATTACAGTATAACATACCTAAATCATACCTTACTATATTTTTTCTTCTATATGTGATATTTCATTTCCCTTATTCATTTCATGTCATTTCCCCTGTTTCTGCTATTCCTGTCATGGCATGTCATTTCCCCCTTTTTTTTATCACTTGAAGCTGCTGGGGTGTAGGGGTATTGAAATATTTATCCAAAAATGGTTTATGGAGCTGTATTATCATACCTAATGCATTGTCCCATCCTGACCTGACATACTCTAAAACTTGTGTCTTTATTTCTAGCTGGGCAACTAGATCAACTAAGCTCTCGACAATAGAGAGATGAGGGTCTCTCCATACTAACTCCTTTTCCATTGCTAGTTCCTTCTGCATAACCTCCAAATGAGGTGTTAAAATCATTTTTATGGAAATTAGCCTTGCTCTTATTCATCCATCATTAGCCATTAACTCGACTAATCTTCATTGTGCATGTAGTAACCTAGTGAAGTGAATGGAGCTGGAGCTTGCATCCATTCTCAGTGAATGATTGATAGACTTCAAATCTAATTGCAATTTATCAACCAAATCTTGATTGTCCTTAGTGAACTATTCTACATTATATAACTTCTTGTACAGAAAATGACCATTCTGCACAACTTCCTATAAGTTAGTCACTAAGGCAGAAAGTTCTACCTGCTTTACTGCAATTTCAATGGAGACCTTCTCAAGTACCCTGGTCTTGAACTTTCTCTTAGACCATTGCATGAATTTATCATTTGCCTCATTGTCATCACTATTCACCTTCTTAACAATTTGAACAAGTTGTTCCAAGATAGGTGCAATTTTATTCACATCATCCATTTCAAAATCTTCAATAAATATACCTTTAATTTCATGTAAGTCTTTTTTTTGTTGATGCTCTCTTCTCAACTCTTCTTGCTTTCTCTTCTTCTTCAAAAGCTCTTGTAATATCTTGATTTTCTCATAAGTTAAGTTATGAGTGTCCCACTTAGGAATCACTACAACTTCATCGAGTGTAACCTGTGTGCCTAGATATTTATCCTTTTTCTTTTGTGATTTCTTCCTAGGTGTATTCCCACTCGACATCTGTATAAGAGCTTTAATAGCCTCCTATTCCTTAGGCTCTGGATTTTTCTCAGTTGTCTCCTCTTCTATTTTATTCTTTTTCTCCACATGAGGACTTGATATTACTAATGTAGATTTGTTTGCCTGATCTTTTAGGCTTTCCTCTGCTTTTTATTTCTTACCTCCCTCGGTAGATGCACTATCTATTGTTATTGTTGGCTTATCCTATTTCTCGACATTGGTACTCTGTGAGGCTTGTGGTTCAACTATGACCATATGAGGGCTTATAGGTGTAGTGTCCATAGTTTATGTAGTCTCAATCCTTGGATATTCATGTACCTAAATTAAAACAAGATTGGTGCTCTGTAGAAACTGATTTGAGGCTGCCTCGACAAGTATTTGACTCTTAATTTCTTCCTCAATTAATATGTTAGCTTTGATTGGGGTATCCTTAGTGATATCCACAATTGTGATCACATCCTATGATTCACTCACTTCTACCTTCTTTCCTTCTTCTTCCTCTAAATTTTGAGCTTCATTAATGTCTTCCTTATTATCTAGCTCCACTTTACTGGATTCACCTTCACTTGGTTGTGAACTCTTCTCAATTATCAGTCCAAAAATAATCTTCCACAACCTAGTTCTCTATTGAACAATATCTTCAACCTTATGTTGTAGGATATAATAGGCACAAAGCTTGGGTAAAAACTTGCTCTTGTACTAATCCATATATTTCTTTATGTACTCAAGGGATAGATTTGGCATGACTTGAGCTAGAGTACTCTCCCTTATCTATTTTTTTGTCATCATGCCATACTGCCATTTTTGATCAATTATTTTATATAGCTCTTTAGGGATGAGATTCCCCATCTATAGAGGTGTCATCTTGAATGTGCACATCATCTCTATAATTGATTCTTCTACTTTCTATTTATCCTCATTGTTTAGCTTCTCAAATTTGATTTTCTTAAAGCCTGCTAATCCAGTAGTGCTCTTGATATTGTGGCATATTTTATCCATAGTCAATTGACATCTTTGTGATGATGCTTTCACCTTTGTTTTCTCATCAATATATGCCTCTTCATCATCATCATATTTATCCAAGACTAACTTCCTTATTGGTTTCTTCTTGAGATTACTTAGCACAACCTTAGTTTGAATTGGTTTTCTCTTTCCTGATGTAGGTGTCTTTTTATGTGGCTTGGTAGCTGTGACAATATAAGCTTCCCTGGTTCTCGGTCTAAGTACTGCAGGAGGAGTGGGATTTTTTTCTATAATTGTCTCTTGTTAGGCTCGACAACTAATGCCCTCTTTCCTTTCTTTGGAATTTCAGTCTCCTCATCATCCTACCTTCAGACTCACTAGTTGTATCTTCTCCTAGCCCTTGTGTCAGTTCAAGAGGTGCATTTTCTTCTTCTCCTTCTCCTAGCATCTTTTCGAGGTTCTTAACTAGTTTCTTAATTTTTCTCTCCATGGTTTCTAACTTTAATCCCATAGTTATCTTAGATTTAGCTTCCTCATAAGTCCCAAAAGGTTTATCTTTTCTATCAATTTCTTCAGCTAATAAGGCAGTTATGGCTGCTGCTGTCTCATTTACATTGACCTCATAGGGTAATGGCCTAAGCCATACTATTCTCAATATAATAGTATGAGAATATGTATTATCTCCTTCTAGATTGGTCACCATTGTATTATCTCCTACTAACTCAATAGGTTGAAACATTCACCACAAGCCTAATCAACTAAGCTCTGATACCAATCTGGTGTATGTGCTTCAAGATGTGCTCACACAAGTTCTTTTAGGACCTTGCTTGTCCTATCTCCAAGGATCCTATTCTCTTCTAGGATCTTACTAGTCTCAAGTATTACACCTAAGACTTTCCAAACTCTTATTCTAAGAGTCAACTTACTTGTGCTTGGCCTTGAAGGACATCAACCATTTAGTTTTGTCTCAATGCTTTCTATCACCTAGAAGACTCTAAGTGCTTCTTCACCATAAACTAAAATTGGGGTTGTAGGGGGTTCATTCCTCTTCAAAAAATTCATTTTATTTCCATTTGAATCCATTTTGATGGATCTCAAAGCCTTCTTCTATCGGGTTCTAAGTTTAGCCTTTTAGGGACCTAATAGGCCTAATGTTTCTTGTAGCCCTTGACATGGTCTTTTCCCTATTTCATTACAAAAAAATTCCAAATGACCTACAAAAAAAAGTGGATATTCGAATACCATTTTGGTATTTGTTAAAGATTCAAGAGGTTTTAGGGTTCTAAGGCCTTCGTACAGTGGCTTCCTACAATGTAGGGCTAATAGGGCTAATAGGCCTATTTTTAAGGTCTTTTCCTGATTTCTTGCTCAAAACCAAATCAAATGGATTGGTCAGTGCCTAATATCTTTAGCATATAATGAAATGTTCATATTCCACCTAGAAAAATTCTTGTTCCGTACTTCTCTTCATTCCCCTGCATGTAACACTCAATTCTTCACTGTCACACCTCTAACCAGGTACACTAGTCTCGCCTAGGGCATGACTTTAAAATTTGAAGCTCAACTCTTCAATAATCCCACCTTCACATACATAATATACATAGGCTCCCCTAAAAAATTCATCCACGCTTAGGATATTCCCATGGTTAGATTTCATGGGGGAGCCATAGAAACTCAAACTACTCTAAACTAGACCAGTAGACTCCCTAGTTACTAATGAATTTATAAATGTAACTAAAATAACTATAAAATACTTGCACATAGAATGAAAAAGTCTTGTATATAACCTAGTAACACATATCTAATGCTACTTCAAATAATTCAATCTATCTAGGTACACTATCACACAAGAATGCTCAGACATGTCTTCAAAAATAGAATTGCAGAGCTTCCTTTCACTTCAAAAACTTTCTTACATCTACCACTACCTTGAGAAATGAGCCATGAGGTATCATAATATAATCATTCCATAATTTTAGGCCTTGGCATTTATTTCCCACTCCTATAATGGAGGGGATCCTATGTGGCCAACTTGCATGCAACATTTGCACAAAGTTGCAAATGTTGTCATGACAACTTTTGGCATCTTTTGTATTTACAAGGAAACCTATATTCTAGGTCCTCTATCCCATTTAGTTCAAAGAAATAAAATCATTTAAGCCTAAAAATGCATCTTTCCTACTATGCTAAGATCTAAAGACACATTTAAGCCCATTTCCCTAATCAAGCCAAAACTAAACATTAAGTTACCTAACTAGACTAGGTTGGATTAGACACTAACTATCAATCCACCTAGTCACACACTTTGAAAGACCTACTAAGGTCCAAAATAAACACACTTTGACTTGGAAAAGGTTAGATACAAGCCAAAATAGTTTAAGACTAAGAGGTTAGCCTAGGTTCTCTTGCACCATCCTCCCCAAGTGAAAGCTTTCAATCCACCCTTGGATTGAGTAAGTTGAGATCAATGCCCAACTTTTTGAAATCTGAATCCTTGATCCATGTTGCATTTGCATCCAATTATCCCTACCATTTGACTAAATGTTCTTTTTAGTCTCTAGTTCTTGTCTTTTTATGAACTCTGGATTCTAATATGCAGTCTGCCTTCTCGTCTGGTGTAGATGGTAAATAAAGTTCATATACATCTTGAATGATTGATCATTATCAGGGATTGGTCCTTTATATGGAACTAGGTCTACAATATTAAAGGTAGGTGATAGTCCACTATCCTCTAGTAACTCCACCTTGTAAGCATTGGCTCTGTACTTGGCTAATATAGGGCAGGGGCTAGTTCTTCTCATTTGCAACTTGTGTGGAACTCCTTTTTGTAATCTAGCTTTGTTGAGGTGTACCATCACTAGATACCCAACCTTGAATTGGACATCCCTTCTACCTTCATCAACCTTACTCTTGATTTTCTTAGTGTTATCAATCAGTATTATCCTGACTGTATCATGAACCTCTTGCATAACATAGGAAAAATCATCAGCATATCCACTCCCTTTAACTCCATCCTTCAATTCTCTAAGTTCATAAATTCCTCTAGGGTGTATGCCATAAACAATTTCAAAAGGACTCTTACCTATGGTCCTATTCAAAGTGTCATTATAAGCATACTCTGCCTGCCCAATTAGTTGATCCCATTGTTAACCATATTCCTTAGTCAAGCATCTTAGGAGCTTACCAAGACTCCTATTTACCACCTTAGTTTGACCATCATTCTAAGGATGGTATGCAGATCCAAAGGACAAATTGGTGCCTAACTTTTTCCATAGAGTCTTCTAGAAGTGACTCATGAACTTGGTGTCTCTATCAGACACTATACTCAAGGGAAATCCATGTATCCTGACTATCTCTTTAAAGAAAAGAGAAGCTATTTGGCTGGCATCATTGGTTGTCTTGCATGGCACAAAATGGGCCATCTTACTGAACCTGTCTACTATCACATAAACACTATCCATTCCCTATCTAGTCTTAGGTAACCCAATAAAAAAATCCATGCTCAAGCATTCCCATGGTGTAGTGGGAATAGGAAGTGGTTGATATAGGCCAACATTGGAAGAAGTTCCCTTGGCCTTTTGGCACACAATACAAATTTCAAAATATTTCATAATATAGATATTCATTCTTGGCCAAAAGTAAAACCTTTGAACAAGTTCTTGTGTCTTAGTGACCCCAAAATGACCACTCAATGCACCATTGTATTTTTCTTGAATCAAATTCTCCCTTATAGACCCTCTAGGGACACATAGTTGACTTCCTTTAAATAGGAGATTACTTTGCAAAGTATATTCAAAATACTTACTATGGAAGTGGTTCTTATGTTCTTGACATACCTTATAGATGTCTGCAAAGTCTTCATCATCACCATACAAATATTTGAAGTGGTCTATCCCCATGCTCTTTAACTATATCTCCTGGACAATAAGAGCTCTTCTACTCAAGGCATCTACCACCTTGTTCTGCAATCCTTTATTGTGTTTTATATTGAATGTGTATGCTTGCAAGTATTCAACCCACTTCATGTGCTTATGACTAAGTTTCTCTTGAGAGTTCAAGAAACTTAAAGCTTGGTTGTTAGATTAGACTATGAACTCCTTTGGAAGAAAGTAATGCCTCCATTTCCTCAATGCCTGAACTAGAGCATACATCTCTAGGTCATAAGAAGAATATTTCTTCTTAGCTTCACTCAACTTCTCTGAATGGAAAGCCACTGGTCTCCCCTCTTGTCTTAAGACAACTCCAATTTCCACATTGCTTGCATCACATTCTACTATAAATAATTTCTCAAAGCTTGGAAAACCAAAATAGGTTGTGTAGCAATATTTTTCTTCAACAATTCAAAACTATGGTTAGCTTGTTCATTCCATACAAACTTAGTCTTCATTCCTCCTTTTATGGTGTCCAACATGGGAGCACAAATAGCACCGAATTGTCTAATAAATTTCCTATAGTATTGGGCAAGACCATGAAAACTTCTTACCTCTATTGCTATCTTTGGAGTAGGCCAATTGAGGATGGCTTCCACTTTGCTAGAGTCCATTTTCATATTTCCATGAGACAAGACAAACCCAAGGTATACCAATTCTTGCCTCATGAATTCACATTCCTCCAAATTTATCATTAGATTTCCATCATGCAGCCTCTTGATAACAATCTCTAGGTGTTGGAGATGTCCATCCTTTGTCTTACTATAAATTAGCATATCATCAAGATAAACCATCACAAATTTGCCAATGTAATCTTTGAGGACTTCATTCACGAGCCTCATGAATGTGGAGGGGGCATTAGAAAGTCCAAATGGCATGACAAGACATTCATACAAACCCTCATTGGTTTTGAAAGGTTTTTTCCACTCATCTCCCTCATGAATTCTAATTTGGTGGTAACCACTCTTTAGGTCTATCTTGGTAAAGTACTTGGCTTCTCCTAGGCAATCCATTAGGTCTTCTATCCTAGGGATAGGGAACCTGTACCTAATGGTTATCTTATTTATGGCCCTTGAATCAGTACATAGTCTCCAAGTTCCTCCCTTTTTAGGTGCTAGGACAATGGGTATGACACATGGGCTAATACTCTTTCTTATAAGGCCTTGTTCTAGGAGCTCTTGGATTTGTCTAGCAATTTCCTCATTTTGTTGAGGGGTCATCTTATAAGCTACCTTATTGGGAAGGGTAGCTTCTAGTATGAAGTCTATCCTATGGCTCATAGATCTTTTAGGGGGTAATTTTGATGGTTTTCCATCACTGACAATGCCTTCATAAGTCTGCAACATATTTTGTATCTCCCTAGGTAGCTTTGGCTTCTTGGCTACCTTGTCACTACTTACCTCCTTTGGCCTTAACACTAGTGCAAAGAAAACTCATTCTCCTTCTTCAAGGACTTCTAAGAACTCTTTCTCACCCACCATGAGAACATTGGGGCTTGCTGACTTCACCTCCGCATCTTCTAACAGTGACTGAATCTCGAATGTCACATTATCCTTTTTAAAGGAGTATGAGTTCTTCACTCCATCATGCATGGTCTATCGGTCAAATTTCCATGGTCTACCTAGGAGCAAGTGGCATGCATCCATAGGTAACACATAACATAGAAGCTTGTCCTTATATCTCCCAATTGAAAATTCAACCAAGCCTGCTCACTGACTAAGACATGTTGTCCTTTGTTGAGCCATGTGACCTTGTAAGGATTAGTGTGGGGTATCCTTGCCATTTTCAACTTGTTGACTACCTCCTCTGACACAATATTTTTAGTAGACCTTGAGTCTATAATGACTCTACACACTTTACCCATCATTTTACACTTGATCCTAAATAGGGACCTCCTCTGACTTAGTTCCTCTTTGACTTTTTCCTTAATTAGTGTTCTCCTCATCATGAGGTTCTCACCTTCCTCTGATTCTAAGGGTACCTCAGGGGGTTTCACTGCTCCCCTTATCTCTTCATGAACAAAATTAACTCTCTTATCACCTCCTTGAGAAGTACCACCCTTCTCTAGACACCTATAAGAAGGGTGTCCCATCTGGTTATAGTGATAACACTTCATGTTGGCAAAGTAGTTTCCCCTACCTTGGCTATTGTTTCTTCCTCTATTATTAGAGCTCCTTCCTCTACTGCCTCTTCTAGGGCCTCCTTCTTATTGTTCAATATAATTAACTTCTCCTGGAGTCCTTGGCTCTGAACTCCTCCCACCATATCCACTTCTTTGTCCTCTATTGTCTCTTCCTCTTCCTCTTCCTTTTGAAGTGCTAGAGTCTTGTTTCTTCCTTAACTTCTCCTCTACCTTGATAGCAAGTTAGTGACATTTTTGAATGGTGTCTGGAGTCAAGAGACTCATCTCATCTTGAATATTCCACTTGAGTCCATTAAGGTATCTTGCTACCTTTACCTTCTCATCCTCTGCAACTCAAGACCTCATGAAAAGTATTTGGAACTCCTCAGTATATGTGTTCACATCCAAGTCTTTTTGCCTAAGACTTTGTATTTTCTTATGGAGTTGGATTTCATAATCCTCTGGCACATATGCATCTCTGATTTTGGCTACCATTTCCTTCCATGTAGCAATTGGATTCTTGCCTTCTTTCACTGTCTCATCTTGGATAAATTTCCACTAAGTGAGTATAGGGCTTCTCAATCTTCATTTAGCCACTTTCACCTTTTGAGCCTCTGTGATGCCATCACACTCAAAGTGGTTCTCTAGTCCTTCTATCCAATCTAGGAATACCTTTAGTTCCATCTTCCCATTGAATATTAGAATGCCTTCTAGTGCTTTCCCACTCAAGGATTTCAATGCCTTCAAGAATGGCTCTTCAACTAGAACTAGATTTGGTTCAGGGACCTCATCCTCCAAAAGGATCTCCTTTTTCTTCCCATTTACTTTGTCTTTGGCTTCCTCAGCCTTCTCATCTACTTCTTCTACCTTTAGTTCCAACTGCTCCAATATTTCCTTAAGCAACCTATTTTCCTCTTCTTGGCCTTCCACCTTCTTGGCCAATTTCGCATTGGTCACCATTGTATTATCTCCTACTGACTCAGTTGTAATGTGGTTGAATGTGGACCTCTAATCCAACTACACATGCAACATAGTCATTACTCACACAATCGAATTATGAAAGAGAGTATTGATTACTCAATTTGAAATCCATGGTGAAGCGACCTGTTGCCTCCTATGTAGACGGGGTGTTTGATTACTCTTAGAATGAGAGCCAACAACCATAAGACTAGTACTACAATAGAGGATTTGAAAACTATGAAGATAATCAAAGTACAATTAATCTAGAATGAAGTACAATTAATCTAAGAACTTTGAAATAAAGATGAAATGCAGATTTACTCTAAAGGACTTGAAATAAATATGAAGATTAAACTAAGTGCAAATAAGTAAACTAATTATAATGAAGATGCATTATTAAACTAAATGAAAATTAATCTAAAATATGCAAATGAAAGCTTGAAATAATGGAATTGAGACAAAAAAATGGTATAGTTTAGTTACTCTCAAAATTGCTCCCTTTTGAATGAAGAATGAGGTTCATTAAATAGACAAGCCCGGGGAGAGAATGAAGAGGTTCTTGATTTGAAACTCCCGACTCTTCATTCCCATTTGAGACAAAAAGACATGAATTACTTAATTAAAAGAATGTTTATTGCCACATAAGGGTGACCGTTCAAATAATTTGAATTATTAATTCAAATAAAGGTGTCCATTCAAATAACAAGTAATATTAATTCCTTTTTATGTATATTAGCCAAATGGGGTGGGTTTAATTTTATTTAAAGCACTTAGGACTTTAGAATTAAATTAATTTATCACAGGGGTAATTTAGCTAATAAAAGTTGAAGGCTTTAGGAATTAATTATAATATTTGATTAATGCAATTGACATCAAGTCGAATTAAGTCAGGTAGGAGAGAGAAAATTGCCTAGTAAACTAGGACTTTGATGATGTAAAATTGATGAAAATGCACCAAAATTGATTGAATTTATCAGGTGCCAATTTTGGGGTATTACATTTTCCCCTCTTTGAATTGATGTGTGAACAACACGTTGATTCAAAGAATAGTCTGAAGTGACAGATGATGAGAAATTCAGAAGTCTAGGTTAGGTTTCCAAGACACTGAACAGATCAAAGCAAGATTTTCTAAAGTCTAAGTTAGATTGCGAAGACAACGGTCTTGAGAGAACCAGAATCAGGGTTAGATTGCCCCAACACCAATTGATGAGAGATGTAGACTTAGGACTATCTCTAGAATTAGGGTTAGATTGCTCCAATACGAAGCTCAGCCCTTTGAGACCTAGGTTAGATTTCCCAGATAACGGTCTAAAAGAGATTTTAAGAGCTATCTCCAGAACGAAGATTGACTCCCAGGAATTAGGGGTAGATTGCCCCAATACCTAAAAGATTTCAAGAACCATCTCCAGAATGAAGCTTGATCCTCGAGGATCCATGTTAGATTGCTCAGATACCTAAAAGATAGATGACCAGATAGAAAGATGCAAGGCACGAGATGCCCCTAGCAATGAGATGTCTCAAGCGGTGAGGACTTTGATTCAGATCAGACTGATTCAAGAATTGATTCGACAAGATTCAAATGATGCAATCATCCTGCCCCCTCGGGAGTGAAATAAAAAGATGACATATCAAAAGGATGATTGACAACAAGAGGTTGTAGAGTAGAAGCAATCAGACTAGATTCGAGAAGCTGCAGAAGAAAATTAGAGTAATGCAGAGGTCCTGTTGACCAAGTTTGACCATGGTTGACCAAATTTGACTAGAGTTGACTTTGATGAAAAGAGAAAAGATCTTGAGAACATGATGAAAAGATGAGGGTCTGGTAGGAAGATGATGCCAGAAGGCTGACTACATAAGCGTCCGATCCCAAAAGGGTCCTAGAATTTAAAACACGATTTCGAGCTATCTAGAGATGTCAGATTTCAATTTTGATCCCGAAAAATTATGCAATCATGAATAAACCGGGATAAAAGATAAGAACCTTTGATGAAGATATCTAGAAGAAGACAATCAAGAGAGCACCAAAACATAGTCTCAAATGCAAGCCTAGCATGAAAGATGCAAGCCTAAGCTAAAATGCAAGCCTAGAATGAAAATGCAAACCCTAGGACTTGGTTGTTGGACTCACCGTATTATCATCATCGAGTTAATTTAAGCATGGGACAATCCCAAGATGCCATACAATCCTCACTAACATTGCAATCATGAGAATATGAATATGACATAAGTATTAGATTTTTTGGAATGAGGTGTAAGCATTAAGGCACAAGAAGTCAGAATGACCTGAACACCTATTCCTTTTGATTTAGCAAGTTAACATAAGCACCAAAGCACAATTGATAGAATGACTTGAATGTTTCTTATTAACAAACACACCAAACACATGAGAGTTCCTTCTTTTGCCAAAGAATGCTCGTAGTGATCCTTACATTCACTTAGTAGGACGAGCGTTAGCGATTTTACTTGCAACAGAAAGAAGTCACTCAAAACAGACAAGGAGAAGAACCAACCTCACCAAAGCATCCATATAAAAGGAGTTGACGTACACATGGCCATCCAATATGAGAAGAAGGCTCTTATAGATGGACACCCCTCTTATGTGAATTCATTAGATCATTGGAACTAAACCAGCAAACAAAAAGCCAAGAAAAGATCATGCCCCTAGTCTTCGCATTTCTCAGTCAAGAAAGACGTCTTAGATTCACTTAAGGGGAAATGATAAAGCGAAAGAAAAACACACAAGAAAAGCTCAGCATGATTCAAAGGAACAAAAATTAAGTTTTTAGTTCAGTTTACATTTGTGTTCAAGCAGATTGAAGTCAGAATTAGAAACGAACAACATTTGAAGTCTCGACGAGATAGCGACAGCAGGCAGACGCAGTGAGAACCACTGGTGACCGTTGCGAGAGATGAAGTCTCAAGAAGATGTCAGAGCATGGACCAAGTATCAGTGGGTGAACATAGTGAGAACCACTAGTGACTGATACAAGGAAGTTTCTTGAAAGAGAGAATAAAGTATGAGTGAAACATCAGTAGGCAGACGCAGTGAGAACCACTGGTGACTGATGCAAGGAAGAGATCCCGAAAGAGAGGGGTTCGAATGAGAGATAAGTATTAGTAGGTAGGCATAGTGAGAACCACTGGTGATTGATACATGAGAGATCCTCAAGGAGAGAAATCTCAAAAGTAGCTAGACATCAGTAGGTAGATGCAATGAGAATCACTAGTGATTGATGCACGAACAAAACTTCTGAAAGTGATAGGACAATGCCCCCTAGACTAGGAAGGTGCCCCCAAGTGTGAACTAGTTCCAATCCATGAAGAGTTGAGGAAAATCTCAAAGACAACTGAAGGCAAGTGCATGAGCTAGCAAAATAAAGCAAGAAACGAACTAAAAGAAAGAAACAAACTAAAGCAGGAAAGCAGGAAAGCAAACTAAGGCAGGAAAGCAAAGAGACTAAAGTGGGAAACTAAGAGCCAAGTGATGCTGAGATGAGATGTAGCTTTAGGAAACAAGAGGTGCCTATTTACCAGGTTTTCACCATCTTGACAGAGATTCTATTTTTTCTACCATGACGCTTGTTTACTAGGTTTTCATCAATGGCACATTTTCTTTCTTTTTCAATTTTTTTTGTACTTTTCTCTTTTTTTGATTTTTTTTTTGCATTTTTGAATATTTCATTTTTTTTGTATTTTTGATCTTTTCACTTTTTTTTTATATTTTTTCAACTTTTAATTTTTTTAATTATTATCAAGGCACCTGTTTACCAGGTTTTCACCAAGATAATAGATACATCAAAGTGCCTGTTTACCGGGTTTTCACTAAGATGATCATTTTTTCAGGACATTTTGCAATTTTTAGGATTTTTTGCAATATATCATTTTTTTGGATTTTTTCAGGACCAATAAATATGTACATGAGCACATAGAGAATGCCTCAGCTATAGAGTTTCTTCAAGTGAAGAGCGTTGATAGGCTCTTTGAGCTATTCTCCTTCAATGGTGGAGAGTCGATAAGCGCTAGACCCAAATGCTGCAGTAATGACATATGGGCCAAGCTAGTTTGGTTCAAATTTCCCTTTCTGGACTTGTTGCTACTGATTCTTGGGATTCTCTCTCAGGATGAGATCACCCACTTGGAATTCTCTTTGTCTGACTTTCTTATTGTAGGCTTTAGACATCCTCTTTTGGTATGCTCTTAGATGATCGAATGCCACCTTCCGACATTCATCCAGTAACTCAAGCTTTTGAAGCTAGGATATTCTATTTTCTTCATCAGTGATGAGGCCCCTTAGAGAGATTCATAATGTTGGAATCTCGACCTCAATAGGTAATACTACATCTACTCCATAAACCAAGGCAAAGGGAGTGGCACCTATTGGTGTTTGGATACTTATTCTGTAGGCCCACAAAGCCAGATTAATCTGGAGATGCCAATCTCTACTAGATTTATGAACTATTCGGTGCAAGATTTTGAGAATTGTCTTATTAGAAGCTTCTGCTTGTCCATTACCCCAAGGATAATAGATGGATGACCAAAGCTAAATAATCCTAAACTTGGTGCATAAGTCTCTTAGGTCCTTATTTTTGAATTGTCCCCCATTGTTAGTGATAATGGATGAGGGTATACCATATACAAATGATATAGTTCAGTATAAACATGGCCATAGACTTGCCATTAGCTATAGCTAGAGGCACTGCCTCAACCCACTTGGTAAAGTAATCAGTAGCTATGATGATAAACTTATGTCCTCTTGAAGAAGAAGGATGTATTTGACCTACCAAATCAAAGGCCCATTGTTGAAATGGCCAGAAACTGATGAGAGGACTAAGCTCTTTAGTAGGAGCATGAATTAGATTCCTGTGAAATTGGCATTCTTTGCAAGTCTTGGCATATTGAACAACTTCTTTTTCCATTTTTGACCAGTAATAACCAGCTCTAATAAGTTTTCAGGCTAACATCAGACCACTAGAATGAGACCCATAAATACCTTCATGTACCTCAGCTAGCGCATGTTTGGACTCATCGGGTTCTAAACACCTAAGGAGGGTACTATCTAGACCTTGTCTATACAAGTCATTTGCTATGAGGACATACCATGAAGTAGTATGAATTAGGTGATGCTTTTCATTCCAGGTATAGGTGTTTGGAATGATTTGGTCATGAAGGTAGGAGAAGATATGGTGGTAGCGGGATGAATCATATCCAATGATTGAATAGATCATCCTAGATTCAAGAATATCATAGGTAGGGTGGTGTAATGCCTCCACTAGGAATTCATGTCTGAAGTCATTTTCTGACATTTGTAACATTGAAGCAAGAGTGGCCATAGCATCAGATGCTTTATTGTCTGCCCTTAGAATTTGCTGAAAAGAAATGTGTGCAAAATACTATTTGAGATCACCCACCATTCTTTTGTAGGGTATTAGCTTGTCATCTTTTGTTTGGTAGACATCATTGACTTGGTTGATGATTAACTGAGAGTCTCCAAAGACCTTGAGCTCATCCACATGCCATTCAAGGGATATTTTCATACCATTGATGAGAGCTTCATATTCAGCTATGTTGTTTGTGCAGAGAAATAACATTTTATAAGATTTTGGCAATGAGTATCTTTGAGGTGTTATAAATAGAATGCCTACACTAGATCCTTGCTAAGTGAATGATCCATCAAAGAACATGCTCCAAGATTGATGTGTGAGAAGCATGATGAATTCATCTGAGAATTCAATACTCAAAGGCTGGTGATCTTTCAAAGGAGCTTTTGCTAGCTGATCAACAATTTCTTGTCCTTTAATAGCTTTTCTTTCCACATACTCAATGTCAAATTCACTAAGTATCATCACCTACTTTACTAATCTATCCGTGAGGGTAGCCTTGTTTAGTAGGTACTTTAGTGGATCAATTTTTGCAATAAGCCTTGTGGTGTGAGCTAGCATATAATGCCACAACTTTTGAGAAGAAAATACCACTGCTAAACAAGCCTTATCAATGACATAATAGTTCATTTCATAGGAAACCAATGTTCTGCTGATATAATATATGGCTCTCTCTTTGTTGTTTTGATCTTCTTGAGCTAGGAGAGCACCCAAAGATGTGTTCATTTCTGAGATGTACAATATAAGCCACTTCCCATGAATAGGAGGCATCAAAATTGGTGGATTAGCAAGATACTATTTTATTTGAGTGAGTCCATTGTCACATTCCTCATTCCATTCATAGGTCACACCCTTATGCAAAGTTTTAGTGAATGGTTGTGACTTGTCAGCCAACTATGAAATGAAGCACCAAATAGACTATAGCCTTCCCTGTAATCCTCTCATTTGACTAATATTCTTGGGTGGAGGAATGTCCATAATAGCTTGCACCTTTTCAGGATCAACTTCTATACCTTTAGCTGAAATGATATAACCCAAGAGTTTCCTAGAAGTAACACCGAAAACACATTTCTTTGGATTAAGTCTGAGACTAAATTGATCCATGCAGTCAAGGATGGGACCCAAATATGTGAGATGAGTTCTTCACTACATGCTTTTGGCTAAAGTATCATCCACATAATCCTCGATTGTTTTATGCATCATATCATGGAAAATAGTAGTAACAGCTCTCTGATATGTTGCTCCAGCATTCTTAAGCCCAAAAGGCATGACATTCCAGTAAAAGGTGTCCCAAGCACATGTGAAAGCAGTCTTTTCTTGATCTTCTGGCATAATTTTTATTTGATTATAGCCAGAAAAGCCATCCATCAAGGAATACATCTCATAATATGCTGTCATGTCTACTATCATATCAATATTAGGCAGTGGGAAGTCATCTTTTGGAGATGCCTTATTTAGATCCTAGAAATCTGTACACACTCGAATGGATTTATCATGTTTAGCGACTGGAATAATGTTTGAAATCCATTCTACATAATCAATAGTTCTTATGAAACCAGCCTTAAGGAGCTTTTCTAGCTCTGCTTTGACCAAAAGTGCTACGCGTGGATGCATCTTTCGTAGCTTCTATTTAACAGGTTTAATACCTGGTGCAATGGAGGCATGTCAGAGTAGGTCCATGCAAAGTGTTAGCCTACTTTAAGCACCTAAGTTTCAAACTTTGAAAATTGATCCCATAGAAAGAAGTTCTCAAATATTTTCATTTTTATGTGGATTTTATAACTAATGATGCCTTGTAAGGTTTGGTCTTGTGAAGAAGACAATGTTTTGAGGATATGTTGAACCTGAACTTTGAACCTCGAAGTTCAAGTTCAAGTTTAAAGTTTGAAAT
Source organism: Chamaecyparis obtusa (assembly GCA_027943335.1). Classification (NCBI taxonomy): domain Eukaryota; kingdom Viridiplantae; phylum Streptophyta; class Pinopsida; order Cupressales; family Cupressaceae; genus Chamaecyparis; species Chamaecyparis obtusa. Next base: position 436,361 of record BSBK01010832.1, read on the forward strand.
CAAGTTTGCAAGTTCAAGATTCAGTTTCAGATTGAAAGCACAAGCTCAAATTCAAGGTTTCAACATGAAAGTTCAGGATTCCAAACACAAATTTTCCTTTCAACACTACAGTTTCAAGTCCAAAGATTTAAAAATCAAAGTTTTGATTCATAATTCAGATACATGGGTCAGAATGCAATGACCAGATCAAAGTTCAGATGAGTAGGTCTGGAGTTAATCATTGGGTGCCTGCAACGATTGCCCTATTTGTAGAATTGAGAATAGGAAGACATTGGGAACTCCACCAAACCTGATAGTAGAGTTACATTGAGTAGTTATTGGCCATTTGATCCATGAGGCCCCTGCATGTTGATAACTATCCAAAAAATCCATGTTAGCAAAGGTTCATTTCTCAATGGAACATGGTGTTGACATCGAATATGCAGTCTTTGGAACAAGGAGAATGTTTTCATGCCAGTTTAAAGGGAATTTCTCAACTAGGGAACACCTCTAAAAGGATCTCCCTTAATTGATATGATTAGCTGGTGATTGGGTCCTATGTGGGAATTTATATCAAGAAGAATGGAAAATTCTCCTATGTAGCCAAGTGATAGATAAAGAGTGCCCGACAAGGCATATGGGAGAATAATATTGCTTGATCCATACAAGCAATCAAATAGCTAGAAACACTATCATGGAAGATGCGTGCAAATTGTCTGATGTAATGCAAGTTAGAAAACACTCAAAGCACCGATAGGGGATCTTGTGAAGTGCCAAAGGAACATAATGTTCGAACCCAACAAAAAAAGGGGCATGAGAGAATGACTGTTATATAGGTGACAAAATGCCCACCAGTCATCATGATCAACTCCACAAAATAGACTTCACATAATTCATGCATTCAACACTAAGTGCAATCATCAAGTTGTAAAATACATATGATGCAGTGTTAGGAATGATGGAGTCTGCAGTCATAAAGAAATTGAAGATTGATTCACCAAAGTCAATTTAGCATGGAGGAATGAGCTCAGCCACATACATGTAGAGATTCATGATGGTCATGCAGCTAATCACAGTCAACCATGATGCCTTTGGAACAATGGGCACGATTTCCTTATCCACCATGTGCCTTTATCTGTGAAAATTCAAAAGCATTTCATGGGCTTTGTCTCCAAGAGTGCTGACAGTGAACAACTCTATATTAAATATGGACTACAGTGCTAATGATTACCGAGAATCAAAGATGAATAAGGGAAAACAAAAGTTTTTGGCAAAAAGAGCCTTAATGCATAAACATCAAATGAATAATCAGAACCTCACCAAACCCAATAGTATGAAGGAAATTCTTGAAGGATTTAAATTGAATCGATTATGCATGAACAAGGTTTAACATTAAGCACCGTGAAACCAGTTGGAGCTTTTAGATTAATACAAAGTACAGGACATGTGGTAGTGCACATTAAAATGTAGTCAAATCAAATGATTCAGAAAGTAAACATGGAATACCTATATATAATCGGACTACTTGAGAAAATAATAAAATAATTGGAGAATTGGTAATTTGAAAGGGAAACATGATGAGTCATTTCATACATGCCACCTGTCAGCGAACATATATGTCTTTCATAATTTGTTTTTATGAAAAGTCTAGAAACCACTACATCTTCAAAACAAAGGGCCGCATAAAGGGATATGAGGATAATCCCCAAAGGTGAATATAGAAGGTAATCTTTAAAAGAAGAGCTGACCAAGAAATGGTTATGCTGGTAACCGAAATATTACTAGAATGGTCAAGTGTTAAATAGACAACAAGAAGATTAGGAGGGGGTTCTTCTTTTTTTGGCTGGAGTTCTGTAGCTACAGGGGAAAGGGGGAAGTATTATTTTAATTGTAACAAAGGGAGACAAAGAGGATACATTTTGATCTTTTTGCAACTTGATTGTAATAGTAGGGGCAAAGCAATCCTGTGGTTATTTTGTTATGTTTTTAGAATAAAGAGGAGTATATTTATGTTAAATCTTGAGGTTTGAGTATTTATTTCCTGGTTGAAATTGATTATGCAGTCTTTTTTTCCTATTTTGAATACAATTCTGAATTATTATGTCAAGTACTTATGTGATTGTGAATCAGTCGGTTCATAAACTCATCATCCACTAAATGAATTATTTAGTCCCTCTTACTTCTTCTGTTAGGTGAAAGACTTGATAAATGGTCTTGAAGCTATTATCTAGTTTTTCTTGCATTCTTTAGTTGAATATCTGATATTCACATTCATTCCATGTTGATGGGTGAATGTTGGAAACCCTTCGTGTCTTTAGGTTAAAGACATAACTAGTTATTTAATTTATTGAATATAATTGAAGAGGGAGTTGTACCTCACAATTCAGAGGAAAGCTATCAATCTCATGATAGCCTTTCTATTTCTTAGTGTAGTTTGTCTTCTAATTCTGGGTATCAAAGAGTCAGTTGTGAAGGAATTTCAGCAAAGACAAAACTATTCACTAACAGTTTTTGGCGACTCTGCTGGGGAGTGGAAACAAAGATCAGTGTTAAATAATTGTTTCCTCAGTTTATATGTATATCTCCATGTGCAGGAGATTGGTGACTCTGATAAAGTGGTGGCTCTACTAATTCTTAATGCAAATCCAAAATAGTTGTATGAATGGGAAAAAGACCAGGCCCTACTATCCCAAAGATTCTTCAGATGAATGATAATGTTCTACAAGATTTCTGGGAACATTATAAACAAAGTATTTCAAAGGCTGTGAAGTTAAAGATAAGCCTTGAAGATGATCACACCTCTACCTTGTTGTGGATGAGTTTGTGTCACAGATTTCACAAGCTCAAAGATTTGGAGGCATGCAAGAGAAAAGTGTAGTAGCTCGAAAAAGAATTAGAGGTTGAGGAGGAAGAAGTTTCAGTGATTTCATCGGGCTATATTTCTTGCAACTATATAGTCATGCACGATCAAGAATGGGATTAGAAGAGCAACCTCGAAAGAATCCTACTGCTGATGAGATAAATTTTGAGAAAGATCCAATGCTCTAGTATTTGTGGAATGCCTTCAAAGGGAGCATCTATGAAGCTGAAGAGAACAAGATGAATCCTTTTGAGGATTGTTGATCCTCCATACTGCTAGATTGTGTGTATCAAAGATTCAATGATCTCAAAAATTTTGATCAAGGAATTTTGGCTGCTACAAAGATATCAAGAGAGGAATTAGAGTTTGAAGAACCCTTGTTCTCCAATCCCTTGGTCTTAGAAGATCCAGATGTTTCAACAATCATGACATAATCATCAACGCTTTGGAGTTTTGATCATCAACAAAAGGGAAACTAGCAACAAAGTCAACAAGAGGAGTTGCATTTTCAAGACGAGCCTCATGCCATAGAAGAGTTGTTGGTAAGTGATGATAAAGAGATAAAAAGTTATGATTTCCAACCTTTATTTTCACTCAATGAAGATTTTAATCACATGGAGAAAGGAGAGGGTTTTCTTGCTAAGTTTGATCCCATGGTCATTGAAAGTAGTTTTGAAAAACTATTACTCTTAACTATATGTCCTAAGGATAGTTCAGCTTCTATAAGAAATTCCAAATTTTGATTATTCTTTTGTATGCCAAGACAAAGATATGGTTGATATGACAGTAGTAGGGAATCAATCCCAAAATGATGATGGTGAGATTGTTTGGGGCAGCGTGAATGCATTATACTCACCTATCAAGTTTATTGAAGATTTTGTAGTTCAGGATAATCCCCTCTTCATCCCTTATGATCTATGTGACGGGAACAAGCAAAAGGACGATCATCTTGAAAACCATGGTGGCATGACCATTCTATAGCCAAGAAAGAAAGTGGAAGTACGTCCAAAGCACAACACCCAGTTAGAAGCCTTCTCATCAAACCATCCTTGGCTATTAGAAGCAACTAAAGAAGACTTGATCTATGATTTCCAAATGATCACCAAGGGAAATGTGGTGAATCAGCATGGACAACAAGATGCCCTTTGTCTTGATACACAGAGGGAATGTGAAATCTTCCAATTTGATTATGCATCTCAAGAAGAAAGGTTGAATCCTAGAGTACTAGAGGAATAAGAAGACCCTCTAAAGGGCATTGTTGATATCGAATCAGGTGGGAACTTGTTGTCAGATGTTTCTTTTTCAGAATTAGAATCTTTTAGATTTGATATTTCTGGTATATATTCAGCCAATGACTTTGATCAAGAAAGTGTAATGGATCATCAAGACCAAGAAATGCTTAAGGGTGGTAATACTGAAATAGAAAATTTCTTGTATGCTGATTATGAATGTTTTCAGTTTGGTCACATGCAAATTAATGAAAAGCTGCCACAACTTAAAATGCCAAAGGGTCTTGACAAAATTGAGGTGCAAATTATGTGGACTCTTTTCTCTCCCATGATGATTCCATGCACGAAGCCTGAGATAGAGTCTTACTAGGCTGGTCATAAAGGTGTGTGGGATACTAGCCAGATTATTAAAAAACATGTCAGAATGCTGCAACTAGAATTCTATGGAGCTGAATGGCTTTTTGGGCTTGACATATTGATTCAAAGGATTGCTTGACACTTGGTGATCAGATCCTTTCTCATATTCATTGCTTGATGGTTTCTTGGAGTGATGCATCTCATTTTTGAGCCTCTTTTTCACACTGGTACTTACTTCTCACAACTGATTAATGGCTTTCCATGAGTAGCCAGGTACATTCTTCAAAGTATGGGCTGCTCACCCTATCCTTTGTACATAAAATTTTTGTTGTGCCTATGTTTAGTTTTCTTTTGTGGTGTTGGTAGTGTAGTTGTTTGGTGTGTTTCCCTACCCTATTTTCCTCTCTGCAAGTAGCCCTAAGATTCTTTATTACCCCATGACTCTGCCACCCAATGGACTAGGCACTGGCCTTTTTACCCAGATTGTTGGATTCTTCATGCACTTTACAGCACACATCCCCAGTCAGAGTTAGTTGTTAGCCTGCTTTAAGCACCTAAGTTTCAAACTTTGAAAATTGATCCCATAGAAAGAAGTTCTCAAATCTTTTCATTTTTATGTGGATTTTATAACTAATGATGCCTTGTAAGGTTTTATCTTGTGAAGAAGACAGTGTTTTGAGGATATGTTGAACCTGAACTTTGAACCTTGAAGTTCAAGTTCAAGTTTAAAGTTTGAAATCAAGTTTGCAAGTTCAAGATTCAATTTTAGATTGAAAGCACAAGCTCAAATTCAAGGTTTCATCATGAAAGTTCAGGATTCCAAACACAAATTTTCCTTTCAACACTACAGTTTCAAGTCCAAAGATTTCAAAATCCAAGTTTTGATTCATAATTCAGATACATGGGCAGAATGCAATGACTAGATCAAAGTTCAGATGAGTAGGTCTGGAGTTAATCATTGGGTGCCTGCAATGATTGCCCTATTTGTAGAATTGAGAATAGGAAGGCATTGGGCACTCCACCAAACCCAATAGTAGAGTTACATTGAGCAGTTATTGGCCATTTGATCCATGAGGCCCCTACATGTTGATAACTGTCCAAAAAATCCATGTTAGCAAAGGTTCATTTCTCAATGGAACATGGTGTCGACATCGAATATGCAGTCTTTGGAACAAGGAGAATGTTTTCATGCCAGTTTAAAGGGAATTTATCAACTAGGGAACACCTCTAAAAAGATCTCCCTTAATTGATATGATTAGCTGGTGATCGGGTCCTATGTGGGAATTTATATCAAGAAGAATGGAAAATTCTCCTATGCAGCCAAGTGATAGATAAAGAATGCCCGACAAGGCATATGGGAGAATAATATCACTTGATCCATACAAGCAATCAAATAGCTAGAAACACTATCATGGAAGATGCGTGCAAATTTTCTAATGTAATGCAAGTTAGAAAACACTCAAAGCACCGACAGGGGATCCTGTGAAGTGCCAAAGGAACATAATGTTCGAACCCAACAAAAAAAGGGGCATGAGAGAATGACTATTATCTATGTGACAAAATGCCCGCTAGTCATCATGATCAACTCCACGACATAAACTTCACACAATTCATGCATTCAACACTAAGTGTAATCATCAAGTTGTAAAATACATATGATGCAGTGTTAGGAATGATGGAGTCCACAGTCATGAAGAAATTGAAGATTGATTCACCAAAGTCGATTTAGCATGGAGGAATGAGCTCATCCACAGACATGTAGAGATTCATGATGGTTGTGCAGCTGATCACAGTCAACCATGATGCCTTTGGAACAATGGGCATGAGTTCCTTATCCACCAAGTGCCTTTATCTATGAAAATTTAGAAGCATTTCGTGGGCTTTGTCTCCAAGAGTGCTGACAGTGAAGGACTCTATATTAAATATGGATTGCAGTGCCAATGATTACTGAGAATCAAAGATGAATAAGGGAAAACAAAAGTTTTTGGAAAAAAGAGCCTTAATGCATAAACATCAAATGAATAATCAGAACCTCACCAAACCCGATAGTATGAAGGAAATTCTTGAAGGATTTAAATTGAATCGATAATGCATGAACAAGGTTTGACATTAAGCACCGTGAAACCAGTTGGAGCTTTCAAATTAATATAGAGTACACGACATTTGGTAGTGCACATTAAAATGTAGTCGAATCAAATGATTCAGAAAGTAAACATGGAATACATATATATAATCAGACTACTTGAGAAAATAATAAATTGATTGGAGAATTGGTAATTTGAAAGGGAAACTTGATGAGTCATTTCATACATGCCACTTGTCAGTGAACATATATGTCTTTCATAATTTTTTTATTATGAAAAGTCTAGAAACCACTATGTCTTCAAAACAAAGGGCCGCATAAAGGGATATGAGGATAATCCCCGAAGGTGAATATAGAAGGTAATCTTTAAAAGAAGAGCTGACCAAGAAATGGTTATGCTGGTAACTAAAACATTACCAAAATGGTCAAGTGTTAAATAGACAACAAGAAGATTAGGAGGGGGTTCTTCTTTTTTTGGCTGGAGTTCTGTAGCTGCAGGGGAAAGGGGGAAGTATTATTTTAATTGTAACAAAGGGAGATAGAGAGGATACATTTTGATATTTTTGCAACTTGATTGTAATAGTAGGGGCAAAGCAATCTTGTGGTTATTTTGTTATGTTTTTAGAATAAAGAGTATATTTATGTCAGATCTTGAGGTCTGAGTATTTATTTCCTGGTTGAAATTGATTATGTAGTCTTTTCTTCCTATTTTGAATATAGTTCTACATTATTATGTCAAGTACTTATGTGATTGTGAATCAGTCAGTTCATAAACTCATCATCCACTAAATGAATTATTTAGTCCCTCTTACTTCTTCTGTTAGGTGAAAGACTTGATAAATGGTCTTGAGGCTGTTATCTAGTTTTTCTCACATTCTTTAGTTGAATATCTAATATTCGCATTCATTCCATGTTGATGGGCGAATGTTGGAAACCCTTCGTGTCTTTAGGTTAAAGACATAACCAGTTATTTAATTTATTGAATATAATTGAAGAGGGAGCTGTACATCACAATTTAGAGGAAAGCTATCAATCTCATGATAGCCTTTCCGGTTCTCAGTGTAGTTTGTCTTCTAAATCTGGGTATCAAAGAGTCAGTTGTGAAGGAATTTTAGCGAAGACAAAACTGTTCACTAACACAAAGTTTATTTTCTTGCTTTGAAAGAAGTTAGTGAACTCTTCTTTTTCTTTGGTAGACAATGATTGTGCTAGATGAATAATCTATGGAGCAACCTCTGTACCCAAATTTACTGGTTGTGTTGGCTCAATCAACACTGATGACCTCTCTTGAAAGTGGCTCAGAAGCGTATCAAGTATCTCATGCTTGGGAACCTCAGAGAGGTTTTCACCCTTGGATACATCTTTTATTTTTACTATTTTTGGCTCTGATACTAGCACAAAGTGGTTTTCACCATTAGAGCATCTATTTTTTCTTCTTTTAATTTTTTGACTAAGATACTTGATATCTGCCTCTGTCATGCTGACACTACTTTCGCTAGTGGCGGACATCATAGGTTCAATAGCATGGTGGTAACATGCTAGATCATAATCATTATAGAATGTTGGGACTTCATTGGGTGTGGAGGGGGAGTTCTAGTTTATCAGATCAGGACGGTGGAGTGAAAGGGAAGTAGTAACTGGTTCAATCATGTTCATGGTATAACCATCAAAAGAATGGATGAGCAAGTCAAGACCTAGAGAAATCTTGTCCAAAGGAGCATTCGAATCCCTATAAGACCTTATGTCAGAAGTAGAGGACAAGTTAACACTAGTGGTGTTTAATTCGTGCGACCTAGCGCTAGACCCTTCACCTACTTTGAGGAGTCTTTCATATACATGAATAGTATGTATGTCTACATCATAAGTAGCATCAGACAAAGAGTCAAACTCATATTCATGTGAGTTAGTACTTGATGTGGGAATTTCATTAATACTAGCTGTATCACCTGACTCATCTTCATTCCTTGTGGCATTAATAGCTTGCCAAAGTTGTTCTTGTTCAAGATACTTTTGAAAATGTGGTGGCCTATATTGTTCACTTGGAAAATTGGGATCATCATTTATGTTGCTTTCCATTCCTCATATGTGAACTGATACACTGAAGAAGTTTTATCAGAATTAGTATCAGTATCAGTATCAGTCTCTACCATATGGACATGTATGATAGGCTCATCAGGTTTTGCAAAGAGTGCCACAAGATCTAGAGGAATAGGACATGGAAATGTGTCTTCATCATAGTTGGCCTTTGGATTTACCTCTGGAATGGAATCTTTAATTTCTTGTTCAAGTTTAGGTTCAGGTTCCGACACAAACTTGTTAATCCCTAAATGAAAGGGGATCTTCTTGAAACCTAAGACAGTGGTATCCTTTGTGCTATGACCTGTAGCTTCAATGGGCTTTAGCAAACCATTGTCATTCTTCCCTATAGGACCACTCCCCTTATAGCTGAAGCACTTCATGATCTTGAAGGCCTCACTATATGGCTCTTGCTCTAAATCTAGAGGTGGAGTAGTTTTTTTAGCTATTTCTTTTCCTTTATAGATCCAAGCTCTGATAGCTCTTTCTTCATCCTCATCTTCTAAAGGTATAGAGGCCCTTACAAAGGTGCCATCATAAACTATTTGAGAAGAAGCATTAGAAGGTTTATTATTCTTGGACAGTCTCTGATAAGAGCGCGGGGATAGAAGTAGAGCAACAAGTGATAGCACAGGTTCAATTCAGTATTCTCCCATGCTTGTATCCTTAAGTCTCAAAGTTTGTTCCATTTCCTTTAGCTTAGCATCATAAAACTTAGTGGATTCTCTATTTTCTAGAACAAAGCTATTTGTAGATTGCACAAGAGTGTTGCAAGAGTAATTAGTATTAGCAGGCATAGTGACTTGCGCCCCATGGAATGGAAACTTAATGCATTGATGGTATGTGGATAGAACAACCTGCATCTCATGAATCCAAGGCCTACCCAACAAGATATTATAGGCAAGAGGAATTTCAAGAACTTGAAAAGTGACATCTCTCTCAACAGGTCCTACATGGATAGGTAGCACAACTAAGCCTTGGGACTTGTGTTCTTCCTCATCATAAGCTTTGATGGTAATCTTTTTGCGAGAGTCTACACAATTCTCATCATATCCTAGCTGAGTAAGTAGTTTAGAAAAATGGATATTAAGACCAGCACCATTGTCTATGAGCACTCAGAAGACGTGCTTAAGACCTATCATGACCTCTATATGCAAGGGAGCATTATGTGGGTGACTCAAAGAGTGATCATCTTCTTTAGAGAAGGATAGATAGTGAGGTGAGGTCAAATGACCCACCATAGATTGGAATCGGTTGAGATCAAGATCCTTGGGAACATTTGCCTCAATGAGGGCTTTATCCAAAATCTTCCTGTGAGCAGGCAAGATCTTCAATAGCTCAAAAATGGTAATCTGAGCATTTGTTCGCTGGAGTTGATTTAAGATGCTATAACTGGCCGAGCTAGTTGTAGGAATAGATTTCATGTTCTTGTTGGCTAGGCCAATAACAACCTTATCCACAATTTTCTTTGGAGTAGATGTAGAAGTATCGGGACCCTTATCCATAGTTTTCTTTGAAGCAGATGTAGAAGTATCAAGACCTTTCAAAATAACTCTTCCTTGTGATCGAGTGACAACATTAGCACAGTCTTGAGGTTGTTCAGATTCAGATGAATGAGATGTAGAACTACGCAAGATGAAAGGAGTCTTAGGTTTGGGAGCATCACCACTTCCCTTAATTGTAATCACATTGTAGTACTCTACTCTAATAGGTTTGATCATACAAATAACATTGTCATCATTAGTGTATGTGTAATTGACTTTAGCATTGGTATTCTTGGTGTTTGAAGACTCACCCTTCTCATGAGGAGGGAAGGGATCCTTAAATGCTTAATGGTCCAAATTCTTGTTATGGCCATCCACAACAATGTCACAACTATCAATCAAATCCTAGACCTTATGTTTTAGTTGAAGACAAGTAGAAGTCTTATGACCCTTATTCTGGTGATAGTCACAATAAGCGTTGTCATTCCACTAATGAGGTTGTGGTTGTGGGTCATAAAGATGCTTTTCCAAAGGAGTAAGAATCTGATTCTACATAAGAGTTTTATAGACCACATCAAGTGGTTCTCCCAAGGAAGTGAATTCATGCTTGGGTCGAGATGCCCAAGGTTTGTTTCTAGAAAACCTTGAAGTTTGTTGATTTTCCACCGCAGGATTTTCAGTCACTTTAACTGCTTGTATGGTGGAAGAGAGATTAAAAATAGACTTACAAGGTTGCGGGGTCACATTTTTGACCACTCCATTATTCACTATGTCTCTATTCTTAGTCACAAACTTCCCTTTATCCTTATTCGAGTTTGAAGATCCCTACTTGTTGTCTTTACCCAAAGGCAATTCACCTTTTGTTGATCATAAAGGCCTCTATTTGCACTGCTTGTCTAATCATCCTATCAAAAGTTAGAGGACCTTGTAACTGCACTTGGTATCTAAAGTCTGGGACAAGATTTTCCAAGAAAATGTCGAGTCTCTCAGACTTTGGTAGCTTGTGAGGACACCTTGTACATAATTGTCTCCACCTTTGGAGGAATGTTAGGAAAGATTCTCCTTGTCGCTGTTTTAAATTGCAAAGATCTCAGATGTTGACCGAATGCTGAATATTATGTGAGTAATGTTGGAGAAATAGATTAGCCATTTCATCAAAAGTTTTAATGCCAGTAGGCAATCTAGAGAACCATTCCATAGTTGGTCTGCCCAAACTACGAGGAAATAAGCGCATAAGATATGTTTTATCATGCATAAATTCCATAGATAATGCACCAAACTCCCTTAAATGATCTTGGGGATCGGTTGCACCCAAGTATTTGTCATATTTAGGGAGTTCTACACCTCTGGGAAAAGGTGGCATATGAAGACTTCTATCAAAAGGAAAAGGACAAATGCTTTCCATTGTAAATTGTTGAGCAGGTTTGTCCTTATTCTTTGCAAGTTGACTAATCTGATCTTGCATGTCTCAGACCATCTTTTGCAACTTTACGGTCTTAGTTTCTTCTTCCTTGGCTATGAGTGTTTCAACTTGATAATTTGGGGGTAACTTGGCCCCTTGTTTAGCTAACTCAAGGAAGTATTTTTCTTTCTCCTCTAGGAGAAGGATCTCCATCATTTTAACAAGACTCTTATTAGCTTTGGCAATGTTTATATCATGTTGAGTTATCACATCATTTTCATTCCCAAGAATCTCATAAATACTCAAAATTTGATCTTGTTGCTGATCATCTTGGTTTTGATCGAATGGAGGAGGGCAATAAAAATATGCAAGTTGTCGATCACCTTGAGGTTTGCTTCGAGATTGATCATCATTGTGGGACTGATTTTGGTCATGTTGAGATTGACCATGAGGTTTCTCATTCTGAGGTTGAGCATGATGTGGGTCATTAGAGGTTTGACCATGATACTGATTGTTTTGAGATTGATCAAAGGTTTGATTGTACTTCCCTGATTGGAAATCAAATGGATCTCCCATCTTGTTGTAGACTTACGCAGTACACGAAGACTTAGTAAAGTGATATGAATGAGATCGAAAGGGTGTAGCTAAGGTAACCTTTGGTGAATGAATAGGATCAAAAGATTTAATAAATTCAGATGAGAAGATATCGTCAACAGTATCACTAGGTTCAAATGAGTCACTATTTTCAGCAGGATCAACATGTACAATAATAGGATTAGTCTGAGGAAGAGGTCTTCCAAAGTTGTGAAACAATGATTTGTCTTGGAAGAATGAGTTGTATTGCTCTTGAAATGAGACACTAGGTTGTGCTTCAAACAATGGATTAAAACACTCTTGAAACACTAGAGGTGATGGTTGAGACAGACTATCTTTCAAAGTACTCAATGAGGAAATCAAGGATATCTCACAAAGTTCAGATTTTGTGACAGATTCAGGATGATCTATTTCTTGATTAGGAGGTTCACTTCTACCTTGATCAGTATTCTGAATGGGATAAGTCTTGCCACTTCTAGTCGTGATAGTCATAGACGAAGATGAAATGAGAGAAGACTCAGAATAATGCTAGACTCTGTCTCTAAGAACAACACAAAAGAGATAAATGGCTAGAACAACCAAGATGCGAGATGGAATTGATATGAATCATCATAAAGAGGTGGCTAGAATAGCTGAGATAAGACTATTGCAACATGAGATACAAAAGGCATAAAGAGATAAGGTAAACCAATGAGAGAAAACATGAGTCAAAGCAAAGATTGATTGATTCCTAACTCGAGACAACTAGTTTCTGATAGTGAATGATAGGAAATAAAAAAATAGACCTCAGATAAAAAGAAAATTAGATAAAAAGTCAAACAGTCAATGAAAAACATGTCTCTATTTTTGAAAACTGGGCTACAGTATCATGTGAGAGAGTACCAGGCCGCGTGAGAGAACACAAAACCTCACGCAAAAGAACAAAGTCTCACATGAGAAAGTGCTTTGAAGAGTGAAACTTCATGCGGGAAAAGTCCAAAATTTGACAGTTTAACATAGTTTTTGAGGTAAAAGTTGAATTCTGAGATACAGCCTAAATTAATGTCTGACAGAAAATCTAGTTTCCTGACAGGTTTGAAGAACAATTTAATCAACAATCTCATTTTGAGGTTTCAAGCATTCGTTTAAAGACACAAAGGTTTAAATCAAGTAATTGTAATACAAGAAGTAGTCGTTAACAGACCTATCAAGGACAAAGCAACTTGATAGCATTAGGGGAGTCTTTGTTTGATAATGATTGGACAATGTTTAAGACTTGATAACAAACACATAGCTTAGTCCTACAAAAAAATGGTGAGAAGAAAAAACCTTTGCCCCATTGCTTATGCGCATACGTGCAACTCACACAGCTGTGTCACCCCCTAGAGGGCACCCATGTTTTTGGTGTTTCCAAGGACTCAATAGTATACATTCAAAGGTTACCCTTGTGGTAGGGGCTAGTGTCGTATACCACCTTCAAGCATCCACGTGTATGCCTATGATGGGAATTTATGGGAGAGATTCTTCCCCCTCCCTTTGCAAAGATTATGAATCCTTTCGGAGGTGAACCAGGTAGGCCACTAGCTAAGGAAATTTTTTAATAGGCTTTTGTTCATACTAACCTTTGGTGCCCCTAATATAGGGCTAGGGCCTCACAGCCACACCAACACTTGAAAGCCGTACACCCCCGCAAGCAGGGCTAGGAGTGGCGCCGCTCAGTACAACAAATAAGGCCTTCTCAAGATGATAATCAAAATCATGAGAAGGAAGCTAATATGGCTTTTGAGTCTTTAGAATCAACAAATCATTCTTTATTAGAGTGAGGCAAAATCATTGGCGATAGGTGCGCACTCACTTGGGTCATTCCCAGAGGTCCAACTTTTGGTAGGCCCTCTAAAGGTGACACAATTTGGCTTAGATCTGAGGGTTTGATTTTCTATTTCTCTCAAAGAGAGAAGAGCTTAATTCTCTACCTCATCACTTCACCCAAACACATCAAGAAAGTTCATCACCGAGTTAGCTTCACTTCACCAAATCTACAAGATTTTGGGTTTCTGGTTCTCTCAGAGAGAGAAGAGCATAATCCCCTGGCAAGTAGAAGTGTTAAAGATTCACTATCTTTCTCCGCTTCCCCAAGAATCTGTCATATTAGTAGGATCATTAGGTTTTTGGGTTCATTCATGGTCATCACCTCCATGTAATGAAGAGCCAAATTCCCTACCTACTATCAAAATTCTCAAGAAATTTTAACGGAGCCCTATTTAGACTATGTGAATGAAAGCAAGAAATAAACACAACATTTTTAAATGTTCTTTGACTATCGTCCTATAATCAAACCATTAGCATGTTTTATGTTCTTTGTCAAACATCCTATAGAAAATTGTTATGCTGTGAAAATAACAGAAAAATGGAAATTAACAGCAAACAAAAATTGTCAGAAATCTGGAACAGGAAAGATAGAGACTAAAAAAATTTAAAAACTGTATCCAAATCTCACATGAGGAAGTACTCCATAGTGCGTGAGAAAACATAGGGTACCACGTGAGGATGTAAAATGTCACACGAGAGAGTGCTACTAGGAGCGAAACTTTGTGTGGTATGATTTGGATTCTCATGTGAGAATCCGTACACAGGGAGTATGGACGTACGACAAAGCTTAAATTTCCTATCAGAAAAATCAAGAGTGAGGCCAGAAATTGATCTTTTCTGCCCCACAGTGGGTGCCAAAATGTAATGTGGTTGAATGTGGACCTCTAATCCAACTACACACGCAACATATTCATTACTCACACAATCAAATTACGAAAGAGAGTATTGATTACTCAATTCAAAATCCATGCTGAAGTGACCTATTGCCTCCTATGTAGACGGGGTGTTTGATTACTCTCAGAACGAGAGCCAACAATCATAAGACCAGTACTACAATGGAGGATTTGAAAACTATGAAGATAATCAAAGTACAATTAATCTAGAATGAAGTACAATTAATCTAAGAACTTTGAAATAAAGATGAAATGCATATTTACTCTAAAGGACTTGAAATAAATATGAAGATTAAACTAAGAGCAAATAAGTAAACTAATTATAATGAAGATGCAATATTAAACTAAATGAAAATTAATCTAAAATATGCAAATGAAAGCTTGAAATAATGGAATTGAGACAAAAAATGGTATAGTTTAGTTACTCTCAAAATTGCTCCCTTTTGAATGAAGAATGAGGTTCATTAAATAGACAAGCCCGGGGAGAGAATGAAGAGGTTCTTGATTTGAAACTCCTGACTCTTCATTCCCATTTGAGACAAAAAGACATGAATTAATTAATTAAAAGAATGTTTATTGCCACATAAGGGTGACCGTTTGAATAATTTGAATTATTAATTCAAATAAAGGTGTCCATTCAAATAACAAGTAATATTAATTCCTTTTTATGTATATTAGCCAAATGGGGTGGGTTTAATTTAATTTAAAGCACTTAGGACTTTAAAATTAAATTAATTTATCATAGGGATAATTTAGCTAATAAAAGTTGAAGACTTTAGGAATTAATTATAATATTTGATTAATGCAATTTAGGGTTTTTGCAATTGACATCAAGTTGAATTAAGTTAGGTAGGAGAGAGAAAATTACCTAGTAAACTAGGACTTTGATGATAGAAAATTGATGAAAATGCACCAAAATTGATTGAATTTATTAGGTGTCAATTTTGGGGTATTACATCAACAGGTTGAAATATTCACCACAAGCCTAATCAACTAAGCTTTGATACCAATCTAGTGTATGTGCTTCAAGATGTGCTCACACAAGTTCTTTTAGGACCTTGCTTGTCCTATCTCCAAGGATCCTATTCTCTTCTAGGATCTTACTAGTCTCAAGTATTCCACCTAAGACTTTCCAAACTCTTATTCTAAGAGTCAACTTCCTTGTGCTTGGCCTTGAAGGACATCAACCATTTAGTTTTGTCTCAATGGTTTCTATCACCTAGAAGACTCTAAGTGATTCTTAACCATAAACTGACATTGGGGTTGCAGGAGGTCCATTCCTCTTCAAAACATTCATTTTCTTTCCATTTGAATCCATTTGATGGATCTCAAAGCCTTCTTCTATCAGGTTCTAAGTTTAGCCTTTTAGGGACCTAATAGGCCTAGTGTTTCTTGTAGCCCTTGACAAGGTCTTTTCCCTATTTCATTACAAAAAATTCCAAATGATCTACAAAAAAAAGTGGATATCCGAATACCCTTTTGAAATTTGTTAAAGATTCAGGAGGTTTTAGGGTTCTAAGGCCCTCCGTATAGTGGTTTCCTACAATGTAGGGCTAATAGGGCTATTTTTAAGGTCTTTTCCTGATTTCTTGTTCAAAACCAAATCAAATGGATTGGTCAGTGCCCAATCTCTTTAGCATACAATGAAATGTTCATATGCCACCTAGAACAATGCTTGTTCCATACTTCTCTTCATTCCCTTGCATGTAACACTCAGTTCTTCACTGTCACACCTCTAACCGGATACACTAGTCTCGCCTAGGGCATGACTTTAAAATTTGAAGCTTGACTCTTCAGGACTCCTACCTTTACATACATACTATACATAAGCTTCCCTAAAAAATTCATCCACCCTTAGGAGATTCCCACGGTTAGATTTCATGGGGGAGCCATAGATACTCAAACTACTCTAGATTGGACCAGTAGACTCCCTAGTTACTAATGAATTTATAAATGTCACTAAACTAACTCTACAGTACTTGCACACATAATGAAAAAGTCTTATATCTAACCTAGTAACACAGATCTAATGCTACTTCAAATAATTCAATCCATCTAGATACACTACCACACAAGAATGCTCGGATATGTCTTCAAAAATAGAATTGCAGAGCTTCCTTTCACTTCAAAAACTTTCTTACATTTACCACTACCTTGAGAAACAAGCCATGAGGTATCATAAGATACTCATTCCACCATTTTAGGCCTTGGCATTGATTTCCCACTCCTAGAATGGAGGGGATCCTATGTGGCCGAGTTGCATGCAATATTTGCACAAAGTTGCAAATGTTGTCATGACAAATTTTGACATCTTTTGTATTTGTGAGGCAACCTATATTCTAGGTCCTCTATCCCATTTAGTTCAAATAACTAACATCATTTAAGCCTAAAAATGCATCTTTCCTACTATGCCAAGATCTAAGACACATTTAAGCCCATTTCCCTAATCAAGCCAAAACTAAACATTAAGCCACCTAACTAGACTAGGTTGGATTAGACACTAACTATCAATCCACCTAGTCACACACTTTGTAAGACCTACTAAGGTCCAAAATAAACACACTTTGACTTGGAAAAGGTCAGATACAAGCCAAAATAGTTTAATACTAAGAGGTTAGCCTAGGTGCTCCTGCACCATACATATACATATACATATACATGTGCATGTGCATATACATATACATATGCATATACATGCACATATGTATATACATATACATGTGCATGTGCATGTACGTGCATATACATATATATGTGCATA